>CM024757.1:146002457-146419573 GCA_014218235.1 Colocasia esculenta
TAATCGATATACCCTTCTTCAGTAATCGAAAGAGTCACGTATTTCTATTCTCTAATTGATATGACTCGTTTAGCTTCTTGCGATTAATTCCTTATAAGAAGAGGACCTTCTCTCTCTCACCAATCCCTAACTTTGTTTTACGCCTCTTATCCTTTGAGCAATCTCAGAACCCTTGTTTGAAGCCTCCTTTCCCTCTCGCACTCCTGTGCGATTTCTTGCTCCTAATCAGAACAGGAAGTTGAGGGTTTTTTATCCTTGGGTCTATACGATCCCAAAAATGTCTTTTTCTCTCGTTCTCATGGCCTTTTCTAGTGGTTCAAGTAGATCTAGGGCATTTCTCCAAGGAGTCCTTCACCGTAGTTCAATATCAGAAGATTCAATCATTAAAAATCAAGGTATGTGGCAATAAAGGAGTGGATTTGTTAGACCTCAGCAAGAAGAGCATGGAAAAGTTGGTAAATACTATAGAGAAGATGGAGTGGAGTTGCTTGTGCACTGTCTCCGAGTCCTCCTACCCAGAAATGGTGAAGGCTTTTTATGTGTGTCTCCAACCATAAGAGGAAAACAAGTTGTCCTCATTTGTCAAAGGTACACTTATTGAAATCACCCCACAGTTGTTGGCAACTTTATTTGGGTGTTCTACTCAGGGACATACGTACATGGACACAGTCGATATCAATGTGAAAGGTCTAGGGATTATTGGACCTAGATATCATCTAAAAGATAGTTTTCTTGACATCAATCAACTATCTGCTCACAACCAACTTCTGCACTTAATAGTCAGTCAGATATTGGTGCCTAAAGGAGCTTGTTTCTTCACTTGAACTCAAGGGGACACAGACCTAATGTTCTGGGTAGTACAAGGCCAGAAAGTGAAGATGGCCTATATCATGATTGAAAAGATAAAAGTTGCAGCCCTTCAAGTCCAGAACTCAATGAGTAGCACTGCAGTTCAGTTACCTAACTCCCATTTCCTTACAGTGATTTTTAGGTATTTTGAAATTGATGCGGCCGAGGAATTGGAGAAGAAGATGAGGAGACTTATTAGCACCACTAATCTCAAGAAAAGTGGTTTGTACTCAGTGATGGCGTATGGGTAAAAGACTCTGCTCCAGAAGGTGAACCAATCATTGTGGCACCAAAAGAAGCAGCAGATGAGGAGCAAGCTCCCATAATTCCACCAGAAGTACCAAGTGTATCAGAAGAAAGAAGAGAAGCACTTGAGGTTGATACAATTGAATAAAATGACATAGAAGGTAGTATGGACACAAGTGTACAGATTGAGGAAGAATTAGTTATCCAGATGAGCATATTGGTTAGTCTAAGTCCCTGCAGCTCCATCTCCTAGGACAATTGTCCAAACTATACTAGAGAAGCTAATAGAAAACATCAATATGGATCTTAATAAGTCAACAGAGCAGATTGTAAGGCACAAGAACATCCAAATGAAATGGTAGCAAATAAGGGGAAGCATTTGCCAGATTCTCAAATTGAGAAAGGTAAGGACTCATTAGCTCAGGGGGAGTCACATGAACCTGCTACTACAGATGTACCTATTGAAGGAATGGCAGAAGAAGAGCATGAAGAATAAGAGGAACTTCCACACCAAACTAATAAGTCTCCTTTGCAGCACTTTGAAGAAACAGAGAGGTCAAAACTGCATTCACATATGAAAGTAGTGATGGAAAGGATGGATAATCAGCAAGCACATATTACAGATGTCAATGATGAATTGCAATTGGTCCATAAGGAGGTATGATAATTATGCACTTTTACATTTTTTATAGGTAAAATTCATGCATTACACTCACAATTTCTTATGCAAAATAATAAAATAATCATAAATTCAATCTCATCACATTTGCTAGATCATTGGGTGTTAGTGCATAAACACCTCATAAAAAGAGCATATTATTTCTTATTGATATTGAAAACTTATTCTTTGTGCATGTAGGATAAAGAGAGACTCAAACTCTAGTTGGACAAGTCATGCCATCTGCACCAGGAGGTCCAGTGTTCAAGTCTCAAGTTTAACACTAATTTTTTTTAAATGAACCTTGCACAGAGGAAATTTTGGACATTTCCTTTCATAAGAAGGAAACCCTAGGGCGCCCCCACCTCTCTTCCCCCTCTCTCCCAGTCACCACCCCCCATCTTAGAGCCAAAAATAGAGAGAGAAAATTCAAATTTAAGAGGGAATAAAGAGATATTATGTGGCAAGCTAAAATCTCTCTCTATCTAAAATCTATCAATCACATGCCATCATCCCTCTCTCTCCCTATTTTTTCTCAAAGGGATCAGACCATATCTGGTATCCTCTCTCTTGGCTGACCCCATATCCACATCTCCCTCTCTCACTTGTGCATACCTCCCCTCTCTATCTTTTCCTAGGTAGCGCCCCTCTCTTCTCATCTCTAGTTCATCTTCTTCTTCCTCTCCACATCTCTCTCTCTCTCTCTCTTCTCTCTCTCTCTCTCTCTCTCTCTTCTCTCCTCTCTCTCTCTCTCTCTCTCTCTCTCTCTCTCTCTCTCTCTCTCCTCTCTCTCTCTACACCACACCCCTACCTCCAACACCACCATCTCTTTCTCATCTCCAATTCCCGCAACCCATCTCTCCCTCTCCATCTTCACCACGTGCTTATTGTTGAGGTGTTGTACCTGCTACTATCTGTTGTGACCTGCTGCACCGACTACGGATTCGAGTGCCGCCATGCCTCATCCACGAAGCTTCTGAGGTCTCCATCATCTCTGGGAGGTCTCTACTTGTTTGGGGCTGCGGAGACATCATGGCATCATCTCTTGCTACTCCTGCAATGAGTTTGATTTAGTTTATTTACTATTATTGTTGTTCTATTTATGCATACATAAATGTTGTAAGTTGTACTCATTGATTTTCAATCTAATATTAGTGCAAAAATCATGTTATTCCTTTTAATCTCTTCTCTGTCAAGTCTATTTTTATTCAAAAAGTGGTTTGATTCAATTTCATTTTTATTTGATTAGGTTAATAAATAGTTTGTGTCAGTCTCTCTTTACAGGTCTGAATCTACATAGTGGTCAATGTGTCCATTATTTCATATGTCAATCAGTGTCCAAATCAAGTAAATTTTAATTCTTTTTCTTCTTAGATCAAATATCTAGCTCTCATTTTTTGTTTCACATCAATCAAAGTTCTATAGTGTGTGGTAGAGTAGTTACATCAGTAGGTTAGATTTTTATTCTCTTAGATCCATAGGTTACTTTGATAATAGTTACAAAATCCAAAAAAAAAATTTAAAGTTTGTTCGATTAGAAGCATTATATTGCATGAAAAGAAGTCTTAAACATCTCTGTGGATCAACCTGGACTTATGGTTAATTTTCTATATTTTTCCAAATGAGTTCGGTAATTTAAGATTGGAGTGCACAGTGTCTTGCAACAATCATTTTGTGCAGATCAATTTTTGGCACTGTTGTCGGGGATGTTTTTGGCTAATTTTAAGTCAATATTTTGCTCTCTGTGTGTAGATAAGTTCTAAGATTTTTTGTGATTTTTTTTGTACAAGAATGAAAAGAAGAAACCCTAATAAGAAAAGGGGACAAAACATCTTGAAAATATGAATTCAGGAGAAATGCTGGTATTCAAATTTTTGTGTGCAAGTTTTTTTCTATTTTCATTAAAAATAAAAATGTTGGTATTCAAATTTTAATTCTTTTTCAAAGTTAAATAGTCACATTTAGTAATTGTTTTTGAATTCTTAGTTAGTTAGGTTCATTAATTAAAAGAAAATAAAATTTTTTCAGAAATCTGAAAACCATAAAAAGAATCTTCATTCCAAGATTAGAAACCACACTTCCATGTTTAGGTCATACATCATGTAATTCATTTTTTTTATTTTGAGTCATTTTATTTTATTTTGTTGAAAAGTGCGAGGAATGAGGTACATTTTTCTAATTTTGCCAAGATCATGATCATGCATATATATTTTTTTTGCAAAAAGAATCACTTTTTTGTACATTGGTTGTGCACTTCATCTGAAAAACATCTTAAGAGCAAGCCCATTAACCAAATAAGATGGGGATTTCATCACCTTTCCTTGGCCCAAAAAGAACCCCCTTGCACTCGCATAACCCAAGCCCAATGAAAGCTAGTAGACATTGGCCCTAGGGGTTCACACTGTAGCTTAGGCTCATTTAGGCCCATTAACGGATTCTAGAAACTAGTGTCTAAGGCTAGAGGTTAATAGGCAAATACCTAAGTGGGCTTTGTAGTTCTCTAATTAGGTCCCTCCAAGAGCAAAGGAAGCCTCCTACAACCCCACCTCTTACCTAGCTAGTAGACATATCTATAGGTGTATCTAAGTTGGGCCAGGGCACTTTGTGAGAAATCCAACTTTAAGGTATAAGATAGCCAAAAGTTTCATAGGTTAATCTTGTTGACAGCTTGTGTGAAAAGTAAAAAAATAAACAAAATAAAATTCCAAATTTCTTTTAAACAAGGGGAACTAATTAGTACATGAGTGGTAGGAGAGCTCTATTACCTGACTTAATTGAGCCAATTTCTGAGATTGAGAGAATGCTCCACAATCAAGCCTACAACCAGGCCAAACAACAACCCATGGCCGAAAATCATGATGAACAACTAAAGTAGATGAAGGAGTATTTTATTTCTTCTGACTATCAAACTTCTACATGCATCCAACTGCCCAACATCCCCGCTTCCCATTATGAAATCAAGCCTAGCACCATTCAAATGCTCCGTTCTTTCTATGGGAATACAAATGAAGATCCATATAAGCACTTTGATGAGTTCTTTGAAATTTGTTTCACTATGAAAATTTAAAATTTCACTCAATATGCCCTTCGCTTAACCCTATTCCCTTTCTCTCTTAAGGACAAAACCAAATATTGGCTTGATATAATAAAGAAGTCCATTAGGACTTGGGCAGAAATGCAACAAGAATTTTTGAAGAAATTCCATCCTATAGGGAGTACTAACATAATGAGGTGGGCCATAACTGAGTTTTCACAATTACCTGGGGATTAGATCCTTGAGTCTTGGGAGATTAAAAGAGCTCCTTAGGAAATGTCCACATCATGGATTGTCTAAGTGGAAGATTGTACAGACATTTTATGAAGGATTGGATGAACAATATAGACAGATGGTGGATGCATCTTGTGGGGGAGCATTCATGAGTAAAAGTGAGAACAAAGCTTATAATTTGTTTGAAATGTTAAGTGAAAATTCAATAAATCATGCCTCACTTTCATCTATGAGAGATCAGTGGGACCATCAAAACGAACTGAGTTATATGAAGTTAGGAATCAGGGTGAACTTGACCCTAGGATGGAGATTAATGCAATATCCCACAAATTTAATAAAGTGGACCTCTTGGCCCAACAAATGAGCAAAATGGATCTTATGGCCCAGAAGTTAGACCAAGTTCTAGCTCTCAACAACAAAGCACCTATTGCTCATTCACCATCAAGACCATATTTGGACCCTTCTCCATCTCTTCAAGAGATTTGTAGTCTTTGTGCAACCCCAACTCACCATGTTAATAAGTGTCCTACTACAGCTTTACTTCCACCCTTCGTGTCCAAGCAGCCCAGGGATACTCTAGGCCCAATTATGATCCATATTCCAACACCTACAACCCAGGCTGGAGAAATCATCACAATTTCTCATAGAAATCCCAATAGACCCAAGCTCCAATTCACCAACTCAAAACTTTCGAAGTAGGGCTAAAAAAAAATCATTTTCAAAACCAAGCCTTCAATAAAGGTCAACCTACCAAACCCAATTCTCTTATTTTTCAGCCCAACAATGATTAACCCATGCATCCTCAGCCTCATATCAATTTTCACCTGCTCCTCCATCCAACCAAAATGATGATAAATTCAACTTGTTGCAACTACTCCTCATCAACCAGCAACAACTCCTCGTAACACAGCAGCAATCCATTGCAAAATTGGAGCCCAACTTGGCCAAATAGCTGACACCACTATGAGGAGAGAAGTAGGCCCATTACCTAGTCAGCCTATTGATTTTAGATAATTATGCACTTTTATATTTTTTATAGGTAAAATTCAATCATTACACTCACAATTTTTTATGCAAAATAACATGAAATAATTATAAATTCAATATCATCACATTTGTTATATCATTGGGTGTTAATGCATAAACACTTCATAAAATGGGCATATTATTTCTTATTGATATTGAAAGCATATTTTTTGTGTATGCAGGACAAAGAGAGCCCCGTACTCCAATTGGACAAGTCACGTCATTTGCACCACAAAAATATTTTGTTAAATGAACCTTGCATAGAGGGTATTTTGGACATTCTCTTTCATAAGGAGCAAACCCTGGGGCGCCCCCACCTCTCTTCCCTCTCTCCCAACCGCCACCCCCCATCTTGGAGTCAAAAATAGAGAGAGAAAATTCAAATTTAAGAGAGAATAAAGAGAGATTCGGTGGCAACCTAAAATCTCTCTATCATTCCTAAAATCTCTCTCTCCTCAAAATCTCTCAATCACATGCCATCATCCCTCTCTCTCCCTATTTCTTCTCTAATGGATCAGACCATATATGGGATCCACTCTCTGGCCGACCCCATATCCACATCTCCCTCTCTCACTTGCGCACACCTCCCCTCTCTATCCTTTTCTAGGTAGCACCCCTCCCTTCTCCATCTCTAGTTCATCTTCTTCATCCTCTCCACGTATCTCTTTCTCTCTATCTATCTACACACACCCCTACCTCCACCACCACCATCTCTTTCTCATCTCCAATCCCTACAACCCATCTCCCCGTCTCCATCTTCATCGCCTACTTCTTGTTGAGGTGTTGTACCTGCTACGATCTGTTGTGACCTACTGCACCGCCTGTGGATTCGAGTGCTGCCATGCCTCATCCACAAAGTTTCTAAGGTCTCCATCATCTTTGGGCTTTCTCTACTTGCTTGGGACTATGGAGACATCATGGCATCATCTCCTGCTACTCTTGCAATGAGCTTGATTTAGTTTATTTACTGCTATTGTTGTTCTGTTTATGCATACAGAAATGCTGTGAGTTGTACTAATTGATTTTCAATCTAATATTAGTGCAAAAATCATGTTTTTCCTTTTAATCTCTCCTTTATCAAGTCTACTTTTTTTAGAAGTGGTTTGATTCATTTTCATTTTTATTTGATTATGTTAATAAATAGTTTGTGTTAGTCTATCTTTATAGGTCTGAATCTATGCAGTGGTCAGTGAGTCCATTATTTCATATGTTAATCGGTGTCCAAATCAAGTCAAATTTAGTTCGTTTTCTTCTTAGTGATTCTTTAGAAGTAGTCCTCCATTCTGGAACCTAAAGGCAAAACAGTATAACAGGATGCTTCTGTGCCAGAGCAGTCTGAGAATCCTCATCAAATGAGTGTAGATCAAACACTCATGATAGAACCAACTGAAGGACCCTCTACTGCTCCTCCTGCTCCAAAAAGGTATAAGAATAGAGCCTACAAACTTGCCAAATCACCACTTCCATACACTCCCAGCACTCCTACCCCTCCTTTAGCCTCTCAACCTCACACACTAAAGCCACCATCTCAAGATCCACCATCAATCTCTATTGATCTAGCCTATATATCAGTAGCCACTCCCATTACACCAACCACACAGCCTCCACCAACTCTTATGCCTCCACCTCTGTAGGACCATCAACCTCACACTCAACCCTAAAATCCCCCTACTCAATCCTCCCATGCCTCCATCTGAAATGACCATCACCTCTCTTCCAACTTATCCTCCTTCCATGTAGTACCCCGTAAATTTTAATTACACACAAAATTCAAATAAATAGAAATAAATAATTTCTATAATATCAGATTATTTAAAACATACGTACCGCTATCGTATGTGCTAAAACACATCGGAAAATTCTGTAAAAATTATAAATCGACTCCAAACATTATTACTAAATGTTTCACAAAGAAATTGCACCAAGAAAAATCGGATTAGCCATGTTTAAAGTGTTTCACGACTTATTATCGTAATTCATCAATAAGTCAAAAAATCAGTATCACACATACTTGGATGAGTCAGAAAATTAAATAAAAATTATATGCGGACTTCAAATAATATCATATAATGACCATCAAGAAATTTGGGTCAATAAAAATCATTTGGGCTAGGTTTAAGAGTTATTGTGACCGGTTATCCAAATTAGGAAACAAGTCGGAAAATCGTTAACACGAAAATACGACGCAACCAAAAATTAAATAAAAATGTTGGAGTGACTTTCAACATTATATATTAATGACCCATATCATAATTGGGCCAATGGACCACATATGGCCCAAAAATCAAATGAAGCTAGAAAATACATGGAAATTCGTAACCATAAATAGGCTGAAATTAGAAAGAGGCAATTAGAGTTGAATTGGGATGAGAACATGCATTCTTGGCAACCCAATTCATGCTTAACTATGGGGGGAGGTTTCCTAAAGCCTCACACACTCTAATGGAGTAAGAAATCCTCAGAATATGAAACTAATATGTCAAAACCGCAACTCTTCTTTCCTTGTCACAATAGGACTCCTAAAACCCATAGATGCTTAAATACTCTCCATCAAACCCTTGGGGATGAGTTTACATCTTGTGAGTTCTTGGCGGCTGGGGAGCAGGAGATCATCCACACCAAGCCGTTCTTCTTCCCCATTGCGTCTGCTACGACCTGCACATATAGTCATCTTGGAATCGACCAAAGGTGAGTCAAACCATAAACAAACCTTGCAAGGCTTATACCCCTGGAAAGAGGGTCAAGTCTACGTTCTAACCCAAGTGGAATGTCCAAATTCCATGCAGTATACACGGAGTATTAAGCATTCTTCAAAAAGTGGTCTGAACACAGGTTTTCTGGAAAAATGGGACTTCTTCAACCCATAAGGTAGGTTTTCTCAGGCCAAACCTTAACATATCCTATACCAATGTGTATAGCATCAAGTTAACTTTCATTTCCCACTGGTTTCATCTAATTCCAATAAGTAGATTTTGAACTATAAGTGTTTTCCCCAAGTCGCGCACTGTCAGGGCTTTTCCCATTCTTTATATGTTGCATGCGATTGAGACAGAATTAGAGCAAACCTAAAACATGAAAGTTTTTCTACTAGTTGTCCTTGTCATGTTTTGTGTTGAATGTTTTGTCTAAATCTCATTAATTAGAGAGTTATAAGTGTGGTAAGAGGGTCACTGCATGACACTGTGTTTTCGGATTGCACTTAGCTTTTACGTTGTGTTCAATTATCATGCATCTTGAGGTCGTTTAAAATTATTTAAAAATCATAGTCTGCATCTATTCCATGTTCCCAACAACTTTCATGATGAGACTTTTGTCCTAAAAGTCTTAATTATTTCGGCATCATACCTTGCAAAGTAAATCTTGCATTTGATTGTCCTCAGTCTTCTATACCTCATGTTAGACTTGATTAAAGCCTATCGAAACCATCAGTGTTTTCCAATTCCGATTTACTGGAAGCACCCTTGCATGTCTAGGTTGGTTTAAAATTGGTTTCGTGATTTTTCATGTATTATACAATTTGTTCTCTATTTTCAAAGCCCCCTGTGTCAATATAAGGCAATCATGGACTGCAATCCAAGAACATGTCTTTTCTCTATCGGATTTAGGCGCAGACCCTGTGAACGCGACGGCCCGATAGGCCACGTTCTGAGGTCTTGTCGCGACAGCAAACCCATCGCGTTATGAATGCGACGAGCACGCCGTCGCTATCTCTCTGCCTGATCTGACTGCCTTGTCGCGTTCTGTACATACCCTTGTCGCGTTCTGTCCCGACCCCGTCGCGACCCTTATTGGGGTGCGTAGCGTTCTCAGAATTTTGCATGAAACCCCACTTGTTTCTTTTGAAAAACTTACCGCTATACCCGAGGTCGGTTTAATATGGTATTTAATGTGCAATTGCATGTCTTGGGTCTGGTCATTACATGATCGTTGTAAAATGGCTTAAAAGTGATTAACCTATTTAAAAACTATAATTACATGAACAGTATTCTAATTATTCTCTTAATGATGTGATCATTCATGAAACTTGTGATTCGCTCTTGTTACTGTTCTAGCTTGATTAAAATGATAATTATTATCTTAAAATCGTGCAAACCCATGTGTAGTTAAATGCATTGTTCATTGCATGCCATCATGTTAAGTGCTTTCCGCGAGTTTGAAACCGATGGTTTGTGAATTGACACGCGTACATCACTACACACTTGCACTACTAGGCAGCCCTTTCTTGGGGATTTGGAAAATCTCTACCGGTCATTCTGAATCAGTAGACTAGTGATTTTTTTCTCCAAGGCCTCCGTAAATCAACTCTGACCATGGATTCCCACATGGCCGAGAAGTTGGTTATACCATTGAAGTTCCCTGGAGATAGCATGCACTTCCTTTCTCTTCTTGTTCTCGTGAGTGTGATTTACAATCTAGGCTAAATCCATTAATGTAAAGATTGAACTAAATTATAAATCGTACCGTTATGCTGCCGAATTTATCTCTTGACCATTGTTATTATGAAATCATGTTCAATTACTTATTACTAGTTCTCATCATCATCATGAACATGACATTACACATGCTTACATCTTGAAACTCTCATTGGCCATTATTAATGACTGTGTGTATCTACATTTAAAATTTAAGTGAGATGTTGACCGGGCACGACGAGTGTCTAAGGGCTCCAGTCTAGCCCCAATGACGGAGAGTCATAAATATACTGTTAACCATGGGGTATAATGATTACTGGCGTTGCATCTGCACTGGAAGTCGTGCATGCGTGTTGAATGATAGATATAATAACCACATACACGTGTCCTGGTGTACATTCTTGATGGATCTTTTCTTGGTGTACATTAGTGTCTACGTGCCTGATTAATGTTACATGATCGTGCTCGTGCGTTCTTGCTTGCTTGCGTGATATGGTCATCTTGCATTTATTGCAATTAGTGATATCTTGCGTTCTTGAAAGCTATTGACATCAAGTGAAATCTTGCATGCTCGTACAAAGTGATCTATTGCTAGTTCTTCTCGTTATATCGTTCTAGATCTTGTTCTATCATGATCTCTCTTTCTAGTTGTTTCATATATCATGTTTTAATGAGTTTTATTCGTACATGCATATCATGACATTCGTCGTGCCTACCTAGTTCTAAATTGCTAATCACTTATATCATTGCCCGCACATTGAGATATAAATCCTACTGGGTTAGTTTGCTCATCCCCTACTTTTACCCAATCTAGGTGACTATGAAGTACGAGAAGAGGAGCAAGTCGAGGATGTGAATGCGTCCGAGTGAAGAGCGTTCCAACTATGAGTCTAGTTATAGTAGTTTGCTTTGAGTGTTAGATTCGTGTAGTAGGAAGTGAGGAATAAATGTACTTTTCCTTTTTATGAGTCTTAGTCATGTAATAGTTTCCATTTGGAATACAATGAGTTGAGATTTGAATACAATATTAGTTGAGTTCATTATTTGGGCCCTATTATGATGTATGTTGTTATACATTTAGTGCGTGCTAGCTAGAGGCTTATTTGCCGACTGTTCACGTCTCGAAATATCGACTCGAATTATTCCGCATTATTAATATCCGCTGCGTATTTCTCGGGACGTGACAGTTTAGAGGAGTTTAGTAGTATCAGAGCCTAGGAAATCCAAATAGGATATATGTCTCAGGAATAAGAGATACCTATGGAACCTAGGTCATAGAAATTAAATATAGTACCTGGTGAGAATGGGTAGAGACTGGGAATATGATAGAATGAACAAAACACTCATACCCATTGACTCTATAATGTATCTAGAGACATTAATTGGTTTCCATCCTTTCCTCAGGAACCTTCATAACTCTCTCACTCAACCGCAATGGCTCGCAACCAATGGCAAGCTATGCAAGACATTGTGGCTGGTCTGACCCATGCATTACAAAATGTAGTTCAGGTTGGAAATCAAGCTGCAACTGCTAGGACACAGAGCTGGTGATCTACACCACAATTTTAGGAGTTTGAACCCTCCTCGTTTCTCTGGATCACCTGACCCATACGAGGCAGAGAATTGGCAAGAGGAAATAGAAAGAATTTTTCAGGTAATGTAATGCACCAATAGGGAGAAAGTGGTATTGGCCACTTTTCAATTTACCAAGGATGCCCGAGCATGGTGGAAGGCCACATCGGCCCATCTGCCTAATATAGCTGAACTGGAATGGGCAAGTTTCCTGGAGATGTTCCGAGGAAAGTACTTCTCGGAGAGGGTCAAGGAGAAGAAGGCAGCGGAGTTTGCCGCACTAAAACAGAAAGGGATGTTCGTGGCTGAGTATGAGGCTCAGTTCGCGCGTTTGGCTGTGTATGCCCCACATCTGGTGGGAACGGAAAGATTAAAGGCTAACCGTTTCATGGATGGGCTCAGGCCCATGTTCATCGAGAAGCTCGGACCTCACAACATCCAAACCTACACTAAGATGGTTCAAAGAGCTCAGTTGGTAGAAGACACTATGGCTAAGGTGGAAGGCATGAGGGGGAAGGACATCTCAAAGCCGACCTTTATAAAAAGGGGAGCAGTCGATACAACTGAAACTTTCCCCAACAACAACAATAACAACAACTACAACAACAACAAAAGGCCAACCACTGGGAAGGACTATGGCGTGGAGAAAAAGATCAAAGTAGAAGAAACAAAGACGGTGGAATATTGTAACTTTTGCAACAAGCCTGGGCACCAAGCGGACAAGTGCTGGAAGAAGGCCGGGGCTTGCTTGCGATGTAGGAGTCATGAACATCGTATACCGAACTGTCCCATGCTAAAAGACCAAGCTGGAAGGAACCAAGGAGGGGTAAAGCGTCAAGGATGTGTGAATGCAATGACGCAAGCGGAGCTCCCGGAAGGAGGTATGATTATTAAACCCCTAGACTGATCTTATGATGTTTTTCTTATTAGTACATTTCTAAGTGGGGGAGATCATTAAGGAGAAATTAGAAAGGGATAATCTAGTATTATACCATAGTTCATCTGGTGGATTAAGATGGAGTTATAACAGCCGTGGAAGGAAGACAGGAGTGGAGGGAACCAAATGAATAGTACGGGTGGCTATAGGTGTAGATGTTGGACTAGCATCCACGATGTTTAAACAAGTTAGAGGAATTAAGTCCGAAACGAGCACAAGGATCATAACTATCAAAAGTCAATTAATGACCTTTGGGCACCAAATTCTCTTAAGTGGGGGAGGGTGTAGTACCCCGGAAATTTTAATTACACACAAAATTCAAATAAATGGAAATAAATAATTTACATATATCAGATTATTTAAAACATACGTACCGCTATCGTATGTGCTAAAACACATCGTAACATTCCGTAAAAATTATAAATCGACCCCAAACATTATTACTAAATGTTTTACAAAGAAATTTGTGCCAAGAAAAATTGGATTAACCAAGTTTAAAGTGTTTCGCGACTTATTATCGTAATTCATGAATAAGTCAAAAAATCAGTATCACATGTACTTGGATGAGTTAGAAAATTAAATAAAAATCATATATGGACTTAAAATAATATCCTATAATGACCATAAAGAAATTTGGGTCAATAAAATCATTTGGGCTAGGTTTAAGAGTTATTGTGACCGGTTATCCAAATTAGAAAACAAGTCAAAAAACCGTTAACACGGAAATACGACGCAACTAAAAATTAAATAAAAATGTTGGAGAGACTTCCAACATTATATATTAATGACCCAATATCATAATTGGCCAATGGACCACATATGGCCCAAAAATCAAATGAAGCTAGAAAATACATGGAAATTCGTAACCATAAATAGGCTGAAATTAGAAAGAGGCAATTAGAGTTGAATTGGGATGAGAATATGCATTCTTGGCAACCCAAATTCGTACTTAACTATGGGGGGAGGTTTCTTAAAGCCTCACACACTCTAATGGAGGAAGAAATCCTCAGAATAGGAAACTAATATGTCAAAACTGCAACTCTTCTTTCCTTGTCACAATAGGACTCCTAAAACCCATAGATGCTTAAATACTCTCCACCAAACCCTTGGGGATGAGTTTACATCTTGTTGGGGTCATGTGGAGGTGTTCTTGGCGGCTGGGGAGCAGGAGATCATCCACACCAAGCCGTTCTTCTTCCCCGTTGCGTCTGTTGCGACCTGCACAGATAGTCATCTTGGAGTCGACCAAAGGTGAGTCAAACCATAAACAAACCTTGCAAGGATTATACCCCTGGAAAGAGGGTCAAGTCTACATTCTAACCCAAGTGGAATGCCCAAATTCCATGCAGTATACACGGAGTATTAAGCGTTCTTCAAAAAGTGATCTGAACACGAGTTTTCTGGAAAAATGGGACTTCTTCAACACAGAAGGTAGGTTTTCTAGGTCCAAACCTAACATATCATATACCAATGTGTATATCATCAAGCTAACTTTCGTTTCCACTGGTTTCATCTAATTCCAATAAGTAGATTTTGAACTATAAGCGTTTTCCCCAAGTCGCGCACTGTCAGGGCTTTTCCCATTCTTTATATGTTGCATGCGATTCGAAACCAAACTAGAGCAAACCCACAACATGAAAGTTTTTCTACTAGTTGTCCTAGTCATGTTTTATGTTGAAAGTTTTATCTAAATCTCATTAATTAGAGATTTATAAGCATGGTAAGAGGGTCTCTGCATGACACTGTGTTTTCGGGTTGCACTTGGCTTTTACGTTGTGTCGAATTATCATGCATCTCAAGGTCGTTTAAAATTATTTAAAAATTATAGTCTGCATCTATTCCATGTTCCCAACAACTTTCATGATGAGACTTTTTTCCTAAAAGCCCTAATTATTTCGGCATCATACCTTGCAAAGTAAATCTTGCATTTGATTGTCCTCAATCTTCTATACCTCATGTTAGACTTGATTAAAGCCTATCGAAACCATCAGTGTTTTCTAATTCCGATTTACTGGAAGCACCCTTGCATGTCTAGGTTGGTTTAAAACTGGTTTCGTGATTTTTCATGCATTGTACAACTTGTTCTCTATTTTTGAAACCCCCCGTGTCAATATAAGGCAGTCCTGGACCGCAATCCAAGAACATGTCTTTTCTCTATCGGATTCAGGCGCAGACCCTGTGAACGCAACGGCCCGATAGGCTGCGTTCTGAGGTCTTGTCGCGACCACAAACCTGTCACGTTATGAATGTGACGAGTGCGCCGTCGCTATCTCTCTGCCTGATCTGATTGCCTTGTCGCGTTCTATACATACCCTTGTCGTGTTCTGTCCCGACCCCGTCACGACCCTTACTGGGGTGCGTCGCATTTTTAGAATTTTGCATGAAACCCCACTTGTTTCTTTTGAAAAGCTTACCGCTATACCCGAGGTCGGTTTAATATGCTATTTAATGTGCAAATTGCATGTCTTGGGTCTGGTCATTACATGATCGTGTTTAATGGCTTAAAAGTGATTAACCCATTTAAAAACTATAATTACATGAACAGTATTCTAATTATTCTCTTAATGACGTGATCATTCATGAAACTTGTGATTTGCTCTTGTTACTATTCTAGCTTGATTAAAATGATAATTATTATCTTAAAATCGTGCAAACCCATGTGTAGTTAAATGCATTGTTCATTGCATGCCATCATGTTAAGTGCTTTCCGCGAGTTTGAAACCAATGGTTTGTGAATTGACACCCGTACATCACTACACACTTGCACTACTAGGCAGCCCTTTCTTGGGGATTTGGAAACTCTCTACCGGTCATTCTGAATCGGTAGACTAGTGACTTTTTTCTCCAAGGCCTCCGTAAATCTCCTCTGACCATGGATTCCCACATGGCCGACGAGTTGGTTGTACCATTGAAGTTCCCTAGAGATAGCGTGCACTTCCTTTATCTTGTTGTTCTCGTGAGTGTGATTTTCAATCTAGACTAAAGCCATTAATGTAAAGATTGAACTAAATTATAAATCGTACTGTTATGCTACCGAATTTATCTCTTGACCATTGTTATCATGAAATCATGTTCAATTACTTATTACTAGTTCTCATCAGCATCATGAACATGACATTACACATGCTTACATCTTGAAACTCTCATTGGCCATTATTAATGACTGTGGGTATCTACATTTAAAATTTAAGTGAGATGCTGACCGGGCACGGTGAGTGTCCAAGGGCTCCAGTCTAGCCCCAATGATGGAGAGTCATAAATATACTGTTAACCATGGGGTATAATGATTACTGGCGTTGCATCTGCGCTGGGAGTCGTGCGTGCATGTTGAATGATAGATACAATAACCACATACACGTGTCCTGGTGTACATTCTTGATGGATCTTTTCTTGGTGTACATTAGTGTCTACGTGCCTGATTAATGTTACATGATCGTGCTCGTGCGTTCTTGCTTGCTTGCGTGATATGGTCATCCTGCATTTATTGCAATTAGTGATATCTTGCGTTCTTGAAAGCTATTGACATCAAGTGAAATCTTGCATGCTCGTACAAAGTGATCTATTGCTAGTTCTTCTCGTTATATCGTTCTAGATCTTTTTCTATCATGATCTCTCTTTCTAGCTTGTTTCATGTATCATGTTTTAATGAGTTTTATTCGTACATGCATATCATGACATTCGTCGTGCTTACCTAGTTCTAAATTTCTAATCACTTATATCATTGCCCGCACATTGAGATATAAATCCTACTGTGTTAGTTTGCTCATCCCCTACTTTTACCCAATCTAGGTGACTATGAAGTACGAGAAGAGGAGCAAGTCGAGGATGGGAATGCGTCCGAGTGAAGAGCGTTCCAACTATGAGTCTAGTTATAGTAGTTTGCTTTGAGTGTTAGATTCGTGTAGTAGGAAGTGAGGAATAAATGTACTTTTCCTTTTTATTGAGTCTTAGTCATGTAATAGTTTCCATTTGGAATACAATGAGTTGAGATTTGAATACAATATTAGTTGAGTTCACTATTTGGGCCCTATTATAATGTATGTTGTTATACATTTAGTGCGTGCTAGCTAGAGGCTTATTTGCCGACTGTTCAAGTCTCGGGATATCGACTCGAATTATTCCGCATTATTAATATCCGTTGCGTAATTCTCAGGACGTGACATTCCAAAACTCTTAAGCCTATGCAGAACGCAGTAGAGGAAACAATCCCTGCTTCTATCATGAATTTTTGTAAGCATTCACATCTAATCACAAAAAGCCATGACTCTAAGAAGAGGAAGCTTGGTCAACAATCCCCACAAGGTAGCAAAATAGAGAAATTTCTTCCTTTATGGTATGCAATGGTCATTACTTACAGAAAGAGATCCCTTTACAAGGAATTTTTGTTCAAGTGTGCTTACTCTGAAGTCTTTGGATTACCTAGAGTGGATTTGCCTCAATATATAAATATCATGGTCACTCTATCTGCTATTACTTCATCTGATGCTAAGAAAATTTTCAAGCTAACAGAATCTCAAACGGAATATAGATGGAGTCAACTGAATCAGGCAAAGTATAAGGAGTATGAACAAGAAAAAACTCAGAGAAGCATTCATGGTCAAACTGACATGACTATCTCTACCTGGTTTGATGATCAGCATCAGGAAAGTTTTGGGTGGACTTCGCAGAAAGAAGTTAGACTCCTTAAACAATTTCAAGTATTTAATGATTACATATTTCTCAAGATTAGTAGAGAAGCTCAATTTACTCAATTTGTTGAAATCATCAGGGAAGCATTTCATAAGAACAAGGGAGCCACCTCTCTCACACTCAAGCTTCATTTCTGCTCTTTACCTCTCATTTGCAGTCTACCTGAACTGCATGCCCTGCCTGCTAATTGACGTTGAAATTTGGAAGACTATTTTGGACAGATATGCCAAGGTAAAGGCTAGAGTTTTTATCAAATCCAATCGCCTCTTGGATTTCAACATATTTATTCAAATAGAATATCAAACGGGCCACATTCTATTAGAAGATCTAGCTCCTCTTCTGATTGAGGCATAAAGATTATCTACTACTATCTAGACAACTATGTACTCAATTGCATTTGACCAATTGGAGTCTGTAAATGAGGCCAGAAGGAAGGAAAGACTGCTTGCTCTCACTCCTAAAGAGTTCATGGATATGCACTCAATCAAGCTTGCAAATGAGCAGTTTTCTGTTTGGGTCGACAGATACCAGGTATTCTTAGCATTGGAGAAAGAACAAACTGAGTAGAAGATTGAGTATCCTTTTTCAATAATCAGATTTTCCCATCATGCCAGCTCCTCAAGTACTAGATTTTACAAATTATCCATGGAGCCTATTGAATACTAGACTTTTCTCCAAGAAGAAAGAGCCAAGCACATTCAGAAGTTCAGAACAAATATGGGTCCAGACCATAACATCAGTAGTAGTTTGTTCCAAAACTATTTTGAGCAACAAGAAATTTGGGCCTGGGAGATTGTAGAAAAAATTGTACCTCTTTTATCTCTTGATTTCTATTTCTAATACTCATTAGACCCTTTTATCTTCTTAATCTCATAATCTGCCTCATGTTCCTATCCTTTATTTTTGGTTATTGATAAAAGGGGGAGAAAATTACATATACTCTGACATTCTCATGCATACAAACTTCATGCATAGCTTATATGTGTCTTTTCTTTGTTTTGTTTGTTGTTTTGTCATCACCAAAAAGTGGGAGATTATTAAACATTTTATCTCCTTCTAATATAGATTTTGGTGATAACAAAAATCTCAAATTATATGTATTTAATATTAACAATACTTTAAATAAATATCATCATAATAATTGTTATCATTTGTTCAAACGCATTATCATACTTTGTAAGTTGCATGTCGACAGATGATGCACAGGTGTCGATCTATGTAGCTTAAGTATCGACCTGTGAAAATCATGTGTCAATACATACATATCTTCTCAAATCTTGTTGATCTACGTCTATCGATTTCTTAATGAATCTTGATGATATTTTACTTTATTGTGATCAACAAATATTTATATCCATTTTTCATTAAGTTTGTCAATAGGAAAATAAAAGTAATAAAATGGCTCCAATGATCATCACTGTAAGTATTCCAAAAAAGCTCAAGTTTATTCTATATTATTCATTTCAAGAAAATTTGTCTAAACCCATATCGATTAGTGACTAAACTTCCTATCGATTAGTGAATAATGTTTGTTTCGATTACTGTTTAAGTGACCAATCGATTCTTGAAGAAAAGATTCTTTCGATTGATGTTATAACTTGTTCTGATTAATGTATATTCTATCGATTGATGGTATAACTTGTTTTGATTAGTGTATATTTTATCGATTGATATTATAACTTGTTTTGATTAGTGTATATTCTATCGATTGATGTTATAACTTGCTCCAATTAATGTATATTCTATCATTGATGTTGTAATTTGTTCCGATTAGTGAACAATATATCGATTGGTGTTGTTTGTTGCGATTATTGACTACTTGCCTTTTATTCTATCGATTAGTGACCACTATTTTTTATTAGCGACCAATCTCATTCTGATTATTGAACACTTACTCCACTCTATTTCGATTAGTGTTAGTTTGCCATCAATTATTGAATACTAGTCAAATGTTATTCCAATTAGTGATCATTTGACCTATGAGCTATTGATTGGTGTTATTTAGCTATCGATTAGTGATTACTTACTCCATGATATATCGATTATTATATTCTTATCATATTTACTTTTGATTAGTGATGTAATTCACTCCGATTAGTGATCAAGTAACTTATTCATATCAATTGCATTCACCTACCCTCACTATTATTCTGTAAAAATGTTTTGGCACGCAAACTTGCTTCATTTCAAATTGTTTATGACAGATTCTAACATTGAATGTAGTAGGTAGCACTTTTCAAGCCTAGCCCATGTCTCACCTTGTGCATGCTTCTGAAGGACCCTTCTTTTCTAGAAGACAAAAAAGAAGCTACCTAAAATACCTAGGCGTTAGCCAGATTTGTGGGCTCTTGCAGAAAAGGTATGGGTGTGACTGATGTGTCTCTCTTACCTAGCACCACTCCCTTCATACTTTAATGTGAGCAGGTATTCGGTACTCTCTTGAAGGCTAACGTTAGACACAACAACCTTGAAGTCATACACATGCTGACGTTGAGCAAGACCCCAACGGATCCTTCAACGCCCAAGATATCTGCAAGAAACCGAGAATACAGACTTTACAGACATATCAACGGATATATCCTTCAAGAGTCCATAAATAGAAGGAGAGGATGCTATGATAAAGACAACCACGGGTGAAAGATTTAAAAAACAAAAAAATCCTAGAGAGCACACCAATGCTGACATCCCTCCTCAACCAAAAAATAAAGCAGAAGTGTTCAAGCCATCATCCTCTAGCTTTCTTCATCTCTTTCTATGTATTCTTGATGTAATCTTCCTTTAGAGAGAGATAGTATTGTCTCAGATCCAGCCCCTCCTGTGCTTATCTTAGGCTTAGTCTGAGGACCTTTGCAATCTCCTTGAGACTTCTGTTGTTCCTCTTCCTTTGAGGAGAGAAGACCAGCCTACGATTTGAGTGTCTTTGCCCTTTGTTTAAGGTAAGACCAGTCTATGAGCTATGTGGGATTTCCCCTTCTGGGTTGAAGGGAAGACATGTGTTATCAGTGTGTTAGTGCCTCTTCGGGTTGAAGAGAAGACCAATTGCTGCTGGGTGTAATTGTCCATAAGGGGGATTGTACCCTTAGATAGTGAAATCTCAAGTTATTGCTTAGGGACTAGACGTAAGCCTGAGGTGTATCTCAGTGCTAAACTAGGATAAATCTTGTGTCTTCTTGTGTGATTGCTTTTATTTATTTCTGCTGCACATTAACACTAACTCTTACATCTTAGTGTTAAGTTTTATATTTTCAGAAACATATATAGCAACTCATTCACCCCCCCCCCCCTCTTTGGGCTTGCTACCTTGGCTAACAGGCTATAGCCCACACGGCTAAAGAAGCTGCACCCGCCATGGCCAGAGAGGGCACCGTCGTAGCGAAGGAAGGGATAAGACAATTTGTGATGCCCTAACTTTTCGTATGCATTTTTGCATGAATTATTTTTACTTTCTATCGGCATCACTGAACATATCGGTTCAGGGTTGACATCGCTATGGTGTTAGATGATATATGTATTCACCACTATATATTTAGTTAACTTTTAATTTTAGAGAGAAAGTATATATGTAAATACTAAGAAAGTATGAATGTAATAATTGTGTATATCTAAAATAAAAAATGTATGAACATAATTATTAAAAGTTAGGATTTGAACTATGATTGACTAATTTCATAGGGTTTTAATTTAAATTTTATAAGTTTCTAAATTGCATTCGGATCCTCAGTTGGAGGTAATTTTGAGTAATTACTCTCAAACGGGGTGAAATGGGAATATATGCATATATTGTTGAGCAACTATCTTTAAAAATATTGTTAAATATTTAATCATTATGTTTTCACTATGACAAAATCTTTTAATATCTCCCAAATCAATTTATTGTTTTATACTACATTTATGTAAATCCATATGACAATATAAAGGCACACATATATAATACTGAATAATATTTTTAGCCAAAATTTATGCACACACAAATTTAAGTATCAACACTGTCACACAAAATTTCTTTAAGTCCACAGCGTATATGTATACCATACTGACTCCGACTTTAGAAAAGTCGAAGACTCTGACTTTAAAAAAGTCGAAGTATTGTACCAATTGATGAACAAAAGGGTTATACTCCGACTTTAGAAAAGTCAAAGTCTGACATAACTCCGACTCTTAAACTCCGACTCTTAAAAAGTTGAAGTCCTTATATCGATTGCTTATCAACTGGACCTTACTCTGACTCTTTAGCATTCAAAGTCGGACCTTACTCTGACTGCTGAAAAGTCGAAGTCTTGTTGACTGTACCTTACTCCGACTAGGGCTGCCAACGGGTCGGAGTCGGAATCGGAAATGGGTGTTTCCGCTTCCGCTTCCTATAAGAAATTTCGGAGTCAGAAACGGAAACGGAAAAGGGTGTTTCCGCTTCCGCATCCATTTCCGCTTTCTATCGGAAAATCGGAAACGGAAACGGAAACTTCAGATGTAACAACATTTGTACAATTAGAATTAATTTATAAATTTATAAGTATATAATTATTAAATTTATGAATAGTTTCAAATGTAAATTTAATAATCTTTTCTACCATATCTTCTTCATCATGTACATTATAATGACCCTTACTAAATGAAGTATAACAAGATCAAATTAGTATGGTAAAATCATATAGTGATATATAATGGTTGAGTAATAGATAATCAATATATGTAGATATAAATATCATTAGAGAAAAAAACTGTCAATAATTGGGACTAGAATAGATGACATTTACATATAGATGGGAGGTGAGAGACAATGAGTTAAAAATTTAAGAGCCAAAGTTTGAAGATATTTTATTATAAAAATATTATATAATATATATTAAAAGTTATCGGAAACGGAAACGGAAAAGCGGATGCGGAATTAGGTGTTTCCGCTTCCGCATCCTATAAGAATTCGGATATCCATTTTCGCTTCCGCTAAGCTATCGGAAAGTTCTTTTTGGAGTTCCGCATCCTATAAAAAATGCGGAAACAGGTCGGCTAAACAGAATTCGGAGGTCCATTGGCAGCCCTAACTCCGACTTTGGCAAAGTCGAAGTTTTGTTGATTATATCTTACTCCGACTCTTCAACAGTCGAAGCCGGACCTTCGCCGACTTCTAAAAAGTCGAAGTCTTTTCTATTACATTTCACTCCGACTGTTTAAAAGTCGAAGTATGATATCAATTGATGAACAAACTTGTTCTACTCTGACTCCCCATAAGTCGAAGTCTGACATCTATCAATATCTCAATGTGACTTCTATACAGTTGAAGTATTATTAAATTTCACTCCGACTCTTTGAAAGTCTAAGTATCATATATCAACTTTTGTGTACTTGTACTTAAATATTTGTTATGTATCTGTCATTTCTTACAGAACCCAAAAATTATAATTTTGATCATTTCAATGATTTTATTTATTCCTTTGGGATCTCTTATGAATAAAAGTTTATTGTATGATCTTGTGATTATTCCTCTGCTATCATATTTCAAATATCTTTTTAGCTGGAAAATATTTTATTCTAAATGTCCTTTTTAAATCTGTAATGATTTGCATACTTGTTGTCTCTCTTACTGTCAGAAAGACAGTTCTGTCTCAGTTCGATAGATAGTCAAGAGTTTAATGCGATGGTAGGTATAAGCAGCATGGGTTATTTGTCAGAGCTCACCTACCACTGTCATAACTCCATGACTTGCAGGAAAAGTCTTTGTATTCCCCATACAACTGTTTGTCTATCTTTAAATGTTCTGAACATCTCTGTCAGAACTCTTTTGTGTTGTATATATTTTTTATCTCACCTACCTCCGGAAGAATGGAGGTATCTATGTGTTTCTTGTCCTCCCAGGTATGCAGCTACCCACTGAAGCTTGCTTAGCCTTCAGTCTTGAGCATGGAGTTTGCAAAACATTAATGAAGCTATTTTTCATAGAGCCATGAAGCTACCTACATAGCTTGAAGACGTGGGACTCTAAGAGCTGAAGGACTGATGGTTATAACAAAAGTCTCAAGTGTCAACATCCAAAGATCAATGACTATCCTTCAAACGGCTAGTTTCTAACGGTTAGTTTCAAACGGGAAGTTCAAGCCTCTGAAGCTCATATATAGAAGCTGAAGTTTGAACCAGAAAGATACTGGAACTCCAATCAGAAATTGCAAGCAACAAGAGTCACCATAAGCTTACCTACTGAAAAGAGAAAGAGAGCTGCTACTAGGATAAAATCTCTTGTGCAATTGTGTGATTGTTTCCACAAGTTTTTCACTTATTTCACACATGCTACACTAAGTACTAACAACTTTATTTAGTGTCATCTATTTTCAGATAAATTTTTAAAAACACAAGAAGTCCTATTCACCCCCCTCTAGGACATCTAAAGAGCCATCCCGATCCAACAAGTGGTATCAGAGCGAGGTCTTCTCAGAAGAATCGAGAGATTTAAGAAGAGATGGCATCTGAAGGTCACCTACGAAGGTCAGTCTATCACCAGACCGCCATTCTTCGATGGTGAGGATTATCAGTATTGGAAGATGAGAATGGAATGCTTCATTCGAGGCACAGACTTTGATCTGTGGCAGGTAATAGAACAAGGTGATTTTGCTATACTTGGTGATGGAACTTCTACATTATCTATAGCTGACAAAAGAAATATGTCCCTAAACTATAAAGCCAAGAATTATCTATGTTGTGCTTTATCCAAAAGAGAGTTTAACAAATTATCTACTTGTAGATTGCTAAGGAAATGTGGGATAAACTACAAGTAACTTATGAAGGAACTGATAGAGTAAAGCAAACTAGAATAGATATTCTTGTCTCCCAATATGAACAATTCAAAATACTTCCTAATGAAAATATAACCCAAATGTATAATAGATTCTCAAATATAATAGTAGGTTTGAGCTCACTAGGAGCTCACTAGGTAAAAATCTTACTAATGAAGAAACAGTAAGAAAGATTCTAAGATCATTGACTCATACCTGGACCCCTAAGGTCACTGCTATTGAAGAAGCACAGGATCTAACAGAACTTTCTATTAATAAATTGATTGGTTCTTTAATGGATCATAAAATCAACATGGAAAGATTTTCTAAAGACTCTTCAAAAATGAAAATGCCAAATGCTTTGAAAGTTGTAGATTCTTCTTCCTCTGAGGATTCAAAGAGAAATTAGAAGACAATGATGATGAAGTCATGCTGTCAAAAAAACTCCAAAGGATTCTTGCCAAGAAGAAGAAGTTCGGGTCGAAGAGATACTTCAAAAAGGAAAAGAAGAAAGAACCAACTTGCTATGAGTGCAATCAACCTGGACATTACAAGTCAAAATGTCCTAAGCTCAAAAAAAAAGATCCAGTTAAAAGATTTGAGAAAAAGAAAGGTAAAGAAAGAAAATTTAGAAAGTACAAGAAGAAGACAATGGCCGCAGCTTGGGATAATGAGGAACCTACAAGTTCAGAATCTTCAAGTTCAGAATCAGAAGAAGAGGAACAAGTCAATCTATCCCTAATGCCAGGACTAGACCAGGTAAATTCTGAAACCTCCTTTACATAATGTTCTGAATCTGATAGTGTAGAAGATGTATTTAATAATTGTATGAGAAATATAAAATAGTAGTTAAACAGATGAAAATAGTTAAGTTGAATTTACTAAATCAAGAAAAACCTAAATTTTGTAAGGCCCTCGAATTTTGTTGTATTACTTTATTACGTGTAAATAATTCATGCTTGTGTATGCATAGAATGTACATATCTACGTGTATTAACTAGTTATACTTATGTGTGCATGTGTATAATTAGTTGTAAATAGTGTATGAATTGCATGGTGGTAGTGTGTACATGATAGTGTATATATGGCATGTATATATATATGTATAAGTTAAGCATGGTTTCTGCATGTTTTAAGTTCTGGCCGAAGGGCCAAATTGGCATCAACATGGATGGACGTCCATGATGAGTCAGCATCCACCTCGATGGATGCCAAGACTTAAATAAACGGCCATGTATGTGGATGTTAATATCTCTGACATGCATGCGTTGCAGACTCCGAAATTTCGGGGGCAAGCAAGCCCAGCCATTGGGGAGAAGTCCCCAACGGCTATCAGACATCCCATCACACTCTCCGGGTTCCCCAAAACCCTCTCCTATAAACCAAACCCCCTTCTGCACCAGAAGAGTTCTCTTTGGCTCTTTGCAAGGAGAAGAGAGAAACCCTAGCTTCTGTGAGAACAAAACCAGATTTTGCATGCTCTGATCCGACAACTTGGAGCTTCATCGGCGATCCCTTGCAACTGGAGGCCAGAGTGGACCAAGGAGAAGGCTTCCCCGACCCCAGCTTGCTGAAGAGGTCGACCAAGAACCCGGAGGAGTGGTGTTTTGGAGACTTCTTGGGACTACCCAAGGAGAGCTTCAACGACACATTTGACCCCTTTGGAGGTTTTGTGAGAGGCAAGTAACCTACCCACTTCGTCCATGTATGTGTCTAGGAGGTTTCTACCATTTTTATGAGATTTTATCGTGTCCTGGATCCTCACATTCCTCTGTTATTTGGAGCTCGGTCTGTGTTCTTGCACAGACAGGAACTTGACGTCAAGTCCTCTTGCCGCCAAGATCTCCAGTCAGCGGCCAGCGATCTTGCCATCCATCTCTTTGAACGGCCAGACACTGTCGTTAAGTTCTTCAGTGCAGAACAGTAAACTGTTCTGCCTTAAATAATTCTTTTCCGGACTTTGACGCATGAGGATATAGTGTAATTTTTATATGTTATGTAAAATAGATAATGTGATGTGTGTGGAATTTCTGTGTTTTTCTGTGGATGGCATAAATTATTAGATTTATTGAAATACATGTTGGGAAAATGGATTATGCATGTTCACCTACTGTCTACATGATTCCTGAGGAATTAAATGCCCCAAATTTTTCTATACCATGTGCACGTATGTCAGTCCATACCCTGCAAATTTGAGAATTTGTTCATGTTCATGTGATTTACTGTAAATTCTGCAATGGAAATAAAAGGCATGAGTAGGTTATTCAAAATTTACAGTAAATTGTGTGTTGTGCAATAAATTCAGGGAAAATTCCTGTAATGATGTGTATGTTAGGTTCAGGGCTGTGAACTGTCAAACTGGATATTCATGTTATGTTCCATGACAAATCGAATTATGAATGGCATGCAACTGAATGTTTTAATTTCTGTAAATGCGATATGACTCAGAAAAATCTGGAAATTTGTATGTGAGGTCATAAACCTGCAATTAGTGTGTGGTTAAAATTTCATGATGATTAGATAACTGTAAAGTGTATTATGAAATTTCCATGTGAAAACATGTGATAAATACATGCTATCATGAATGTGATTTGATGATATGTTTGCCAACCTGATTAATGTGAGCTACTGAATGTTTGAATTCTGTCAACAGTAGTATCATGATTAGGAAAACAGAGCCATGTGTGTAAGTGAGAGAATGTAAAGACATGTGAAATATATGTGTTCAAAATCGGAATGTGTAATGTGTAACACTGTGCCATGTGTGACACTGCTTCCATAGAGGGCCGTAGAACCATACCATGGAAAAGTCCCCATGGGAAGGTTCAATGTGTTAAGATCCTAAGGGCATTAGGATGAAATCCTGGAGGTGGACAAGTATCACTGGTTAGGGTGGAGACTCGTTCTCCCGGTCTGCGTAGTCCAAGAGTCGTCACTGTATTGCCTAGGTGACGTCTATGTGTATGTTTATGTGATGTGTCCTTCTAATGGTGGTTTGGACTATGTGTCACGGCACTAAATTGTGAAATGTGAATGTGATTATGTGTAAATTGTGTAGTGTGAATATGTGTAAATGTGCAATGTGTAAAAAGGGAACTATGTGAATAAGTAATTGTGTAAACATGTGAACCCATTATGTTAAATTGTGAAATTGTGGTCCATGATAATTAATGTGAAATTATGTTTTAACAGCAACTAAAGGTGTTTATAAGAATGTTTTATGTGTGTGTAAAAATGCGTAGAATCCATGCTAGAAGCATTTCTTGCATATGTGTGAACAATTCCATGCTTAATTGCTATCGTGTTGTAATTAATTAGAATTGTAGCTCTCATGCAATAGGATGTGAATTGCTAAAGTATGTCAAAACAACAACCTTAATGTGTATGAAATGATAAATTGCATGTGCAAGAATGTGTAGAAACCATGATAGGAATGTTTCTTTTATGTAGGCAAGAATCCCATGTGTGGTTGCTTCCATAGTGTAGCTTGATTGAAATATAGCTTTCATGTGATTGAATGAGTAGAAAGCATGTGATATGATATTTATTTTGGAATGGCTTAAATCATGTACCATGTGTTTTAATTTTGTAGAATTGTCATGATAGGTTGTCTTTTATCAATGTCCTAGCATGCTATATGTTTTGCTTTGTAAATTGAAATGAAAAGCCTACTGTGATATATGCATGTATGAGGTGTGTGGTGTTATTTGCTGAGTCTTTTAGACTCATTCCTTGCTTCGGCGTACAGGTTTAGTTGGTGACCCTACATCGTTAGAGGAGACCGTGGAGAGTGACTCCGAGCGTGGCGAGTAGCCTGGTGGAGTCGTCATCGTGACATTTTGCTTTCATTGTATGTAATTGAGGCATTGTAATGAAACTATTATGTAATTGTGGACAAGCTATGTAATCTGATTTTTGCACTTTATTTACGTGGACTTTAGTTATCTTTAAATTGTTATTTGAATCATGTATGTTAATGTGGATGATGAAATGAAGACAAGTAGTTCTTTTGCTTCCGCTACTCTGTATTTATATTTATGAGCATCTCAATCATATGTTATTGTTTGGGTAAATGCCCCACTGTGATAACGTTCACTATACCGACGTGGGTTGGTATAACTGTACATGTATAATGAGGGTCGTCACAGGATTGGTATCAGAGAGACCGTTTGAGATTGCACATGAATATATAAGTCATCATCCCCATTCATGCTAAGTCTACATAGGAATGTCACATGTGTAGAATTGATTAATAATGAATGTAAATATAGATAAGGAAATGGTTAGGAAATAAATTAACGTAGCTCTAATGGTGGCTGAAATTTATTGCAGCCATGGCTTCGAGAGGTAGGCGTGGCGGAGCGCCGGCCCGTGAGGACGAGCCGAGACGTGAGGAGCGGGCGGAGCAGCAGGCCCCAGCACCGCAGGGTCCTGTACTTCCCCCACTGCCGTGTGGATTATGGAGTGTTCATGCAAGGTTTGGTGCAGGCCATGCAGATGCAGGCCCACACCCAGGCTGCACTCCAGGCTCAGTTGGAGGCTCAGGTTAGCATAATTAATTCAAGAGTAGTCTGTTTTATTAATTGTATGATGTTATGTTGAATGTGTATTAATTGTTGTTGGATGTAGCAGGCTCAAGTTCCAGCTCAGGACCATGGTGGACCTTCCATCATGGAAAGATTCAAGAGGATGCTGCCACCCTCTTTAAGGGAGAGAGCGATCCATTACTAGCTGAGAGTTGATGAGGGAGATTGAAAAGATCTTCCGAGCTATTAGGTGCGCGGATGAGGATAAGGTTACTTTAGCCACCTATATGCTTCAGGTATGTGTTAGTTTTGTATGTTTGCATGTTCTGTTAAGTTAGATTTGTTTAGATGGTGCTTATGAACGGTGTACTACAGGAAAGAGCTGATGTATGGTGGGCTTCATTACTACGTACACGGTTTGAGGACGACGTGGTTGATGTTGCTTGGGACGAGTTCGTGAGGCTCTTTCGGGCCAAGTTCATCCCGAGCATATTCAAGATCGGATGGAGCAGGAGTTCCTCTCTTTGACTCAAGGCTCTATGACCGTGCTAGAGTATGAGGCAAGGTTTGCAGAACTATCAGTATGCACCTCACGTTGTGGCTGATGAGAGCGCAGAAAGGCGAAGAAGTTTGTGATGGGACTCAAACCATCACTGAGGATGAGGCTAGTGGCGTTCGACCATCGCACCTTGGACGAGGCCCTTAGCGCTGCCTGTAGGCAGGAGGGTGAGATGGAGCAATACCTTGAAGAGAAGAAGGCTTCGCAGAAGAGACCTGCAACTACGTTCCAGCGACAGGACAAGAAGAAAGCGGTGTACCAGACACAGCAGCGATCAGTGGCAGTCGGCAGTACTCAGGTACCTTCTGTACGTTCCCCTGGTGTGAAGAAAGAGTGTCCCCATTGTGGGAAGACACATGGTGGTTCCGAATGTTGGATGGTTGCGGGAAAGTGCTTGAAGTGCGGAAGTAGCGACCACAAGATCAAGGATTGTCCGAGACTTCAGCAAGGAGTCCAGCGCGGAGCGCCAGCCTAGCAGCGGTAGTAGCAGCAGCGCCAGCTACAGGAAGACCAGGAAGGCCTCGAGCCCCAGCTCGAGTGTTTGCTTTAGCACGCGAGGACGCGAGCAGGCGGAGCATGTCACCGAAGGTACGATTTTACTTCTAGGGTGCACGCTCGGGTTTGTTTGATACGGGTGCTACTCACTCGTTCATTTCCGAGCGGTTTGCTAGGCAGTTAGCCCTAGAGTCCGGCATAGAGTCTGAGGATTTAGAGGTCCCTTTGTCTGTGCACACTCCTGCGGGTACGGTATCGACTAGAAAGTGCATTCCGTCGTTACCTGTGTATTGAGGATAGAATCCTAGAAGGGTGTTTCTCTTGCTAAAGATGAAGGACTATGATGCTATTCTTGGTCTGGATTGGCTAGAGGAGCACTATGCGTTAGTAGATTGTCGTGGGAAGAGGATTGTTTTCCGCATTCCTGGTGAGGATGAGTTCTCTCATCCCTTCCAAGGAACTTGGCGGGAAAGTTGGTCATCTCTGCCATGAAGGCGATGCGCATGGTAAACAAGGGTTGTGACACTTTTCTTGCCAGCGTGGTGTTAGTACCAGAGGCTGATGAGTCACCTACTCTTGCAGAGATCGAGGTAGTGCAGGATTTTCCAGACATTTTTCCCGATGATTTGTCTGGTTTGCCACCGGATAGAGAGATAGAGTTCACCATAGAGTTGCTTCGGGCACCTCTCCTATCTCGAAGGCTCCATATCGGATGGCACCTGCGGACTTAGCCGAGTTGAGGAGGCAGTTGCAAGAGTTGCTAGATAAGGGATTTATTCGCCCTAGTGTTTCCCCTTGGGGCGCACCTGTATATTCGTCAAGAAGAAAGACGGGTCACTTAGGTTATGCATTGACTACAGAAAGCTAAACCAAGTGACTGTGAAGAACAGGTATCCCTTACCTCGTATTGATGATTTGTTTGACCAGTTGCAAGATGCATCAGTCTTTTCTATGATTGATTTGCGATCTGGTTATCATCAGTTGAGGATTCAGAGTGAGGATGTGTCCAAGACGGCATTCAGATCCTGTTATGGACATTATGAGTTTTGGTCCTTCCTTTCGGATTGACCAACGCCCCTGCAGCATTCATAGATCTCATGAACAGGGTGTTTAGGCCGTATCTAGATAGCTTTGTTGTAGTGTTTATTGATGATGTGCTGGTCTACTCTCCGGACGAGGCCACACACCGTCAGCATTTGAGGGTAGTATTAGAGGTTCTCCGTGAGCACAAGTTGTATGCTAAGTTCAGCAAGTGCGATTTCTGGTTGCGCGAGGTTCATTTCCTCGGGCATGTTATCTCCGGTGCTGGTGTTGTAGTTGATCCAGCAAAGGTCCAGGCAGTTATGGATTGGGAGACTCCCAAGACCCCTTCAGAGATTCGTAGTTTTCTGGGTTTGGCTGGTTACTATCGGCGATTCATTGAGGGATTTTCATCCATCGCCGCCCCATTGACTCAGCTCACCAGAAAGGGAGTGAAGTTTGTCTGGTCCGAGAAGTGTGAGAGTAGTTTTCAATTGTTGAAGACTAAACTCACGTCAGCTCCGGTGCTAGTCTTGCCGAGTGGTGTAGAGGGTTTTGCTATCTACACGGATGCGTCTCGGATTGGCTTAGGTTGTGTGCTAATGCAGCAAGGAAGGGTAGTGGCTTATGCTTCTCGTCAGTTGAAGGAGCATGAGAAGAACTATCTGACTCATGATCTGGAGCTCGCAGCAGTGGTTCATGCACTAAAGATCTGGAGGCACTATCTTTATGGTGTCAGATTTGAGGTTTTACCGACCACAAGAGCTTGAAGTATCTTTTCTCCCAAAGGAATTAAACCTGAGGCAGAGAAGATGGATTGAGTTCTTGAAAGACTATGACTTCGACCTTCAGTATCATCTGGGAAGGCGAACGTCGTAGCAGATGCTCTGAGCAGGAAGAGACCATCTCTCCCGCAGGACTGGAAGATGTTGGAGGATGCGGCTTGCGCGTTGTCTGAGTTAGAGCCATCGCTATGTCAGGCTTTCGTAGCTCAGTTATCCCTTAGGTCCTCGGTTTTGGATGAGGTGATCGAGCAACAGAAAGCCAACCCTAGACTCTTAGAGTTAGTGGGCAAGGCAGGCATTGCTCGTGATGAGGACGGTGTGATTAGATTCTATCACCGTGTTTGTGTCCCTGATTTGGTAGATGTCCGTGAGCATGTGTTAGCAGAGGCTCACAGGTCGAGATTCTCTATTCATCCGGTAACACTAAGATGTACCAGGATTTGAAGAGGTCCTTTTGTGGTCCGGCATGAAGATGGATGTGGCAGACTATGTATCCCGGTGTTTAGTATGCCAGCAGGTGAAGGCCGAGCGATAGTGACCATCCGGCCTCATGCAAAGGATGGAGATCCCAGTATGGAAGTGGGAGGCTGTCACGATGGACTTTGTTTCGGGTTTGCCTCGATCTAGAAGGGGCAATGACTCGATTTGGGTAGTTGTAGATAGATTTTCGAAGACTGCGCATTTCTTACCTATGAAGAAGAAGCAGTCGGTTGAGAGTTTAGCTAGATTGTATGTTAGTAGTGTGGTTAGATTGCATGGTGTGCCGAAGTCGATCATTTCGGATCGAGATCCGAGATTTACTTCGAGGTTGTGGAAGGGTCTTCAGCATGCGTTAGGCTCGGAGCTGAAGCTCAGTTCGGCATTTCATCCCCAGACAGATGGACAGTCCGAGCGGACTATCCAGACGCTCGAGGATATGTTGAGAGCGTGTGTACTAGATTGGAAGGATGATTGGGAGCGTCATCTACCTCTAGTGGAGTTCGCATACAACAACAGCTTTCATGCGAGTATTGGTATGGCTCCATTTGAGGTGTTGTATGGAAGGCCTTGCAGATCTCCTTTATGTTGGGAGGAGACCGGTGATAGGCAGCTGATCGGTCCGGAGTTAGTTCAGGAGACTTCGGATAAGGTCCAGCTTATCAGGAAGAGGCTTGTTGCGGCGCAGGATAGGTAGAAGAGCTATGCCGACAACAGGAGGAAGGATTTGGAGTTCGAGGTGAGTGAACATGTCTTCTTGAAGATATCACCTACTCGTGATGTCATCAGATTTGGCATGCATGGTAAGTTGAGCCCTAGATTCATTGGCCTGTATGAGATCTCAGACGATTGGGCAGCGTGGCATATGAGCTAGCTTTACCCCCAGCTTTAGCTAGTGTTCATCCCGTTTTCCACGTTTCTATGCTCAGGAAGTATGTCCGAGATCCATCTCATGTGATTAGTCATGAGCCAGTGGAGATTCAGCCAGATTTGTCGTATGTGGAGCAACCAGTAGCTATTCTTGACCGGAAGGTTCAGCATCTCCGGAACAAGGGTATTGCGTCGGTGAAAGTTCTATGGCGGAACTTCTCGCGAGAGGAGGCTACTTGGGAGCTTGAGGATGCGATGAAGAAGAAGTATCCCCGTTGTGTTTGAGTAGTTTTGTTTAAACTTCGAGGACGAAGTTTCTTTAAGGGGGAGAGGGTGTAAGGCCCTCGAATTTTGTTGTATTACTTTATTATGTGTAAATAATTCATGCTTGTGTATGCATAGAATGTACATATCTACGTATGTATTAACTAGTTATACTTATGTGTGCATGTGTATAATTAGTTGTAAATAGTGTATGAATTGCATGGTGGTAGTGTGTACATGATAGTGTATATATGGCATGTATATATATATGTATAATTTAAGCATGGTTTCTGCATGTTTTAAGTTCTGGCCGAAGGGCCAATTGGCATCACATGGATGGACGTCCATGATGAGTCAGCGTCCAGCTCGATGGACGCCAAGACTTAATAAACGGCCATGTATGTGGACGTTAATATCTCTGACCTGCATGCGTTGCAGACTCCGGAATTCCGGGGGCAAGCAAGCCCAGCCATTGGGGAAGTCCCCAACGGCTATCAGGCATCCCATCACACTCCCGGGGTTCCCCAAACCCCTCTCCTATAAACCAACCCCCTTCTGCACCAGAAGAGTTCTCTTTGGCTCTTTGCAAGGATAAGAGAGAAACCCTAGCTTCTGTGAGAAAAACCAGACTTTGCATGTGACGGTTCTCGTCATTCAGACCCGTTAACCCATTAGCAAGCCTGAATCGAGTCCGCCTCCCGCGAACGGGCTGAAGCCTCGCAAGGGATATCAAACCACGAGTCCGTAGAAATATAAGGAATCAACTCAAACATTCATAAGATCTGTCAATCTCATAAATATTTACATGTATATACATAGTCATAGCACAACTGTAGCCAAACTACAACAGAACCTGGGGCATACCCAGGTGCACAACAGTAAAGTAGAATTACACTGCTGGTGGTGCAGACCCTCCACTGGACGATGGACGCGAAATCTCCGGATCTCCCTCACCTGGTAGGAGGTAGGGTGAGCCTCACGTGTCACTGGCTCAGTAGGAAACTTCCTAGAAACCGAGCAAACCAACACAAGTAGTAAAGCAGGAAATGCTACACTAACAATTTATAATAATATCAAGCAGGATGTAAAACTGTAAGTATAACTACCACTTGCCGCTTAACAGGAACATCGTAATTAAATAAACGGCAACACCAACAAGTGTACGAGCTACTGTAGAGAAAACGCCACACTCGAGCCACGTCAACTGGTTCGCGACACCAGTTACTGACCCGGACAAACCACACAGGACCACCTCTCAGTCTCGCAACCACGGACGAAAGGTCCAGCTGCCGCTCCACTAAACAAGTACAAGAACTGTGGAGTCCAACTAAACCACCACAACATGCAAGTCACACACCTCACAGACCCATGCCTGGCACCTTTAGGGACTCTGGTCTGAGCTCCCTAAAGTGAGACACTGGAAAACATGACTAGCTGGGGTCCAGTACATCTACTGGTGTCTGTCTCCCCTAACTACGAGCGCGCTACAAGCGACAACACAACCAACTCTCTAGTCGCTGTCCCACTGTCGTCTTTCCCTCAGCCGGACGTACTACTCAACACTAGAGTGAGGGTGTCCAGGAAGACGACAAGACCTCGTCGGTACCCAGTACCGGAACAAGTCCCGAGCACTCACGTGCCTGGCTCACACAAAACCTGGGGCTCCCAACTGAAGAGGTATCCACGGAAGGCGTCAAACTACACACTACGTACACAGAAACCACGTGCGCAACGCTCAAGCCACGTGAAACCTTCTCGTAATTCGCATGAACAACAAGGAACCACACACCACATGCTCTTCGAGCGAAGAGAGTGCCAATGCACCTCTTTCTATCACCATATAACATAAACTGTGCTGAACAGATAATCCTACACAAACATTTAAGCTCGAAAGACAACATTCGGCTGTTGTCACGGCGGCACGATAGACCGCCTTCAGAACGCGACGGTTCGGGGTGTCGCGACCTGGTCGCAACTCCCACAGCGACCGCGATAGCTGGTGCGATCCCTGTCTAGAACCCTTCAATCTGATCACCCCAAACTCTTTATAACCAATAGTTTACAGTCCGTTTTCATGCTTTAATGTGTTCCTACACATGCTATCTATGTTTTAGAAAGCAGGAAACACATTAACCACTTCACATGGGAAATCCACGGATCATAACTCAGGAAATCTCCCTACCTTCGCGAAGAACGCGAAGAACGAAGCCCGTACGAGGTTCCTTCCCTCCACGCAACGTCCTTGCGGAGGAAACTTGTCAAAACAAGCTTAACAAGCCAAATCGCCAAGAAATCCCCACAGCAAATCCCCCTGGCCGAGCAGAGCTTTCACCAGCTCTGTTCTGCTAGGGTTACTTAAAAATATAACGCAGGTAAGAACGCGACGTTCTCACGACCGCGACCTGAACGCGACACTCTAGGCTGTCGCGATTAGCCTGCTGACGTCACCCGAGCTCCCAACCGGTGACACGCGGCAGACATGCACACGTTCCCTTAAACCGGCGGTGACATGAACGCGGCGCCAAGGTCTGTCGCAATCATAACGCGACGCTCCTCACTGACGCGATAAAACTGAGAAACAGAGAATGCTTTTGGGCAAAATCTTACAACTTATGAAGAACACATGTCACCCACACGTCATCGGCCTCACACTGGCCTCCACAACCACACAATGACGATACGAACGGTCAGAACGTTACATTGCATGCTCTGATCCAACAACTTGGAGGTTCATCCGGCGATCCCTTGCAACTGGAGGCCAGAGTAGACCAAGGAGAAGGCTTCCCCGACCCCAGCTTGCTGAGGAGGTCGACCAAGAACCCGGAGGAGTGGTGTTTTGGAGACTTCTTGGGACTGCCCAAGGAGAGCTTCAACGACACATTTGACCCCTTTGGAGGTTTTGTGAGAGGCAAGTAACCTACCCACTTCGTCCATGTATGTGTCTAGGAGGTTTCTACCATTTTTATGAGATTTTATCGTGTCCTGGATCCTCACATTCCTCTGTTATTTGGAGCTCGGTCTGTGTTCTTGCACAGACAGGAACTTGACGTCAAGTCCTCTTGCCGCCAAGATCTCCAGTCAGCGGCCAGCGATCTTGCCATCCATCTCTTTGAACGGCCAGACACTGTCGTTAAGTTCTTCAGTGCAGAACAGTTTACTGTTCTGCCTTAAATAATTCTTTTCTAGACTTTGACGCATGAGGATATAGTGTAATTTTTATATGTTATGTAAAATAGATAATGTGATGTGTATGGAAATTTCTGTGTTTTTCTGTGGATGGCATAAATTATTAGATTTATTGAAATACATGTTGGAAAATGGATTATGCATGTTCACCTACTGTCTACATGATTCCTGAGGAATTAAATGCCCCAAATTTTTCTATACCATGTGCACGTATGCCAGTCCATACCCTGCAAATTTGAGAATTTGTTCATGTTCATGTGATTTACTGTAATTCTGCAATGGAAAAAAAGGCATGAGTAGGTTATTCAAAATTTACAGTAAATTGTGTGTTATGCAATAAATTCAGGGAAAATTCCTGTAATGATGTGTATGTTAGGTTCAGGGCTGTGAACTGTCAACTGGATATTCATGTTATGTTCCATGACAAATCGAATTATGAATGGCATGCAACTGAATGTTTTAATTTCTGTAAATGCGATATGACTCAGAAAAATCTGGAAATTTGTATGTGAGGTCATAAACCTGCAATTAGTGTGTGGTTAAAATTTCATGATGATTAGATAACTATAAAGTGTATTATGAAATTTCCATGTGAAAACATGTGATAAATGCATGCTATCATGAATGTGATTTGATGATATGTTTGCCAACCTGATTAATGTGAGCTACTGAATGTTTGAATTCTGTCAACAGTAGTATCATGATTAGGAAAACAGAGCCATGTGTGTAAGTGAGAGAATGTAAAGACATGTGAAATATGTGTTCAAAATCAGAATGTGTAATGTGTACACTGTGCCAAGTGTGACACTGCTTCCATAGAGGGCCGTGGAACCGTACCATGGAAAAGTCCCCATGGGAAGGTTCAATGTGTTAAGATCCTAAGGGCATTAGGATGAAATCCTGGAGGTGGACAAGTACCACTGGTTAGGGTGGAGACTTGTTCTCCCGGTCTGCGCAGTCCAAGAGTCGTCACTGTATTGCCTAGGTGACGTCTATGTGTATGTGTTATGTGATGTGTCCTTCTAATGGTGATTTGGACTATGTGTCACGGCACTAAATTGTGAAATGTGAATGTGATTATGTGTAAATTGTGTAGTGTGAATATGTGTAAATGTGCAATGTGTAAAAAGGGAACTATGTGAATAAGTAATTGTGTAAACATGTGAACCCATTATGTTAAATTGTGAAATTGTGGTCCATGATATGTTAATGTGAAATTATGTTATAACAGCAACCTAAAGGTGTTTATAAGAATGTTTTATGTGTGTAAAAATGCGTAGAATCCATGCTAGAAGCATTTCTTGCATATGTGTGAACAATTCCATGCTTAATTGCTATCGTGTTGTAATTAATTAGAATTGTAGCTCTCATGCAATAGGATGTGAATTGCTAAAGTATGTCAAAACAGCAACCTTAATGTGTATGAAATGATAAATTGCATGTGCAAGAATGTGTAGAAACCATGATAGGAATGTTTCCTTTTATGTAGGCAAGAATCCCATGTGTGGTTGCTTCCATACTGTAGCTTGATTGAAATATAGCTTTCATGTGATTGAATGAGTAGAAAGCATGTGATAGGATATTTATTTTGGAATGGCTTAAATCATGTACCATGTGTTTTAAATTTTGTAGAATTGTCATGATAGGTTGTCTTTTATCAATGTCCTAGCATGCTATATGTTTTGCTTTGTAAATTGAAATGAAAAGCTTACTGTGATATATGCATGTATGAGGTGTGTAGTGTTATTTGCTGAGTCTTTTAGACTCATTCCTTACTTCGGCGCACAGGTTTAGTTGGTGACCCTACATCGTTAGAGGAGACCGTGGAGAGTGACTCCGAGCGTGGCGAGTAGCCTGTGGAGTCGTCATCGTGACATTTTGCTTTTAGTGTATGTAATTGAGGCATTGTAATGAAACTATTATGTAATTGTGGACAAGCTATGTAATCTGATTTTTGAACTTTATTTACGTGGACTTTAGTTATCTTTAAATTGTTATTTGAATCATGTATGTTAATGTGGATGATGAAATGAAGACAAGTAGTTCTTTTGCTTCCGCTACTCTGTATTTATATTTATGAGCATCTCAATCATATGTTATTGTTTGGGTAAATGCCCCACTGTGATAACGTTCACTATACCGACGTGGGTTGGTATAACTGTACCGGTATAATGAGGGTCGTCACAGGGATTGGTATCAGAGAGACCGGTTGAGATTGCACATGAATATATATAAGTCATCATCCCCATTTCATGCTAAGTCTACATAGGAATGTCCACATGTGTAGAATTGATTAATAATGAATGTAAATATAGATAAGGAAATGGTTAGGAAATAAATTAACGTAGCTCTAATGGTGGCTGAAATTTATTGCAGCCATGGCTTCGAGAGGTAGGCGTGGCGGAGCGCCGGCCCGTGAGGACGAGCCGAGACGTGAGGAGCGGGCGGAGCAGCAGGCCCCAGCACCGCAGGGTCCTGTACTTCCCCCACCGCCGCCTGTGGATTATGGAGTGTTCATGCAAGGTTTGGTGCAGGCCATGCAGATGCAGGCCCACACCCAGGCTGCACTCCAGGCTCAGTTGGAGGCTCAGGTTAGCATAATTAATTCAAGAGTAGTCTGTTTTATTAATTGTATGATGTTATGTTGAATGTGTATTAATTGTTGTTGGATGTAGCAGGCTCAAGTTCCAGCTCAGGACCATGGTGGACCTTCCATCATGGAAAGATTCAAGAGGATGTTGCCACCCTCTTTTAAGGGAGAGAGCGATCCATTACTAGCTGAGAGTTGGATGAGGGAGATTGAAAAGATCTTCCGAGCTATTAGGTGCGCGGATGAGGATAAGTTACTTTAGCCACCTATATGCTTCAGGTATGTGTTAGTTTTGTATGTTTGCATGTTCTGTTAAGTTAGATTGTTTAGATGGTGCTTATGAACGGTGTACTGTAGGAAAGAGCTGATGTATGGTGGGCTTCATTACTACGTACACGATTTGAGGACGACGTGGTTGATGTTGCTTGGGACGAGTTCGTGAGGCTCTTTCGGGCCAAGTTCGTCCCCGAGCATATTCAAGATTGGATGGAGCAGGAGTTCCTCTCTTTGACTCAAGGCTCTATGACCGTGCTAGAGTATGAGGCAAGGTTTGCAGAACTATCTAAGTATGCACCTCACGTTGTGGCTGATGAGCGCAGAAAGGCGAAGAAGTTTGTGATGGGACTCAAACCATCACTGAGGACGAGGCTAGTGGCGTTCGACCATCGCACCTTGGACGAGGCCCTTAGCGCTGCCTGTAGGCAGGAGGGTGAGATGGAGCAATACCTTGAAGAGAAGAAGGCTTCGCAGAAGAGACATGCAACTACGTTCCAACGACAGGACAAGAAGAAAGCGGTGTACCAGACACAGCAGCGATCAGTGGCAGTCGGCAGTACTCAGGTACCTTCTGTACATTCCCCTGGTGTGAAGAAAGAGTCCCCATTGTGGGAAGACACATGGTGGTTCCGAATGTTGGATGGTTGCGGGAAAGTGCTTGAAGTTCGGAAGTAGCGACCACAAGATCAAGGATTGTCCGAGACTTCAGTATGGAGTCCAGCGCGGAGCGCCACCCCAGCAGTGGTAGCAGCAGCAGCGCCAGCTACAGGAAGACCAGGAAGGCCTTGAGCCCCAGCTCGAGTGTTTGCTTTAGCACGCGAGGACGCCGAGCAGGCGGAGCATGTCACCGAAGGTACGATTTTACTTCTAGGTGTGCACGCTCGGTTTTGTTTGATACGGGTGCTACTCACTCGTTCATTTTCGAGCGATTTGCTAGGCAGTTAGCCCTACAGTCCGGCATAGAGTCTGAGGATTTAGAGGTCCCTTTGTCTGTGCACACCCCTGAGGGTACGGTATCGACTAGAAGTGCATTCCGTCGTTACCTGTGTGCATTGAGGATAGAATCCTAGAAGGGTGTTTCTTCTTACTAAAGATGAAGGACTATGATGCTATTCTTGGTCTGGATTGGCTAGAGGAGCACTAGAGGAGCACTATGCGTTAGTAGATTGTCGTGGGAAAAAGATTGTTTTCTGCATTCCTGGTGAGGATGAGTTCTCTCATCCCTTGCCAAGATAATGTTTTGATGGTTCACACTTTATACATACTGGTTTACACAATTTTGTCACAGTTGTGTCGACACACATTGGTAGTCAGGTCGACACAAGTTTCATCCCTGTAAGTTGGAACTGAAATTTAGTCAGTTGCGTCGACACACATTGTGTGAAAACTCATAAACGTAAAAGATTTGATTTTTAAAGAGTGTGATTTATCTCTGAAGACTTTTTGGGAGACTCTATTATTACCAAAATATCCTTTCATCCAAGTGGCTATGAGAAGAAGGACTTTTGGACACGTGGCAACCTTGGGTGAACCCTAGGTTTTTGTACACTTGTTTCCCACATAAAAGGGATTGTACCAAGGCTATAAAAGCTCCTGTCTCATCCGGAGCAGCCATCCATCACAGAGAACATGGGGATCAAGGCCAAGCATAGAAGGAGAGTGTTAGAGTGCTGTAAGAGTAGATCAAGGAGAAGAGCAGTAGAAGAAGAAGAAGAAGAAAAAGAAACAGTCGTGCAAAGGAGAAGCATCAAGATTGAGAAGAAGAAGTAGTCGTGCAAAGGAGAAGCAGCAGAGGTGAGAAGAAGAAGCAGATCTAAAGGAAGGTGGAAGAGGAAGCTAGTGCAAGAGCTGAAGCACGAAGCTCAGCATCTGTGGAAGTAGGGGTGTACACGGTTCGGTTTCCTCCATTTTTGGAGGAAACCGAACCGAACCGAACTCATTCGGCGAACTGAACTGAACCAAACCGGTTCGGTTTGGTTCAAACCGAAATCCAATCTTTTGGCATTTTTCTGGTGTTTTTCTGGCATTTTTCTGGAGTTAAAAAAACAAAACAAAACCATCCCTTTTCCGGTGGTCGCGAGTTTCGAACTCGCGACCACCACGCGCGCAGAGGGTGCGCGACGTCGCCCTCCACTGCGCTACCATTTTTTTTAAATTTTATTATTTATATATTATATATCTATATTCGGTTCATTTCAGTTTCCTAGCCTGAAATCGAACTGAACCACTTGGCCCATGAAACCGAACCGAACCGGTCGGTTCAGTTTGATTTTACAGTTTGGACCGTATTATGAACAACCCTATGTGGAAGAACTCAAGAGTATCAACTCAGATCTAAATTTCTTTGTAAATTAGATCTGAAATAGAGTATAGCGAATTGAGGTTGATTTGAGGGAGTTCAAGTCAGATTGGCTGAGGAGCACATGTAGATGATGCGTTCTTGCAAGAAGATCTGAAGCACGACTTCAACTCTCAAAATCTGAAGATCCAGAGTTCAATTCAAATAGTCCAGAGAAAATTGGGAGAAGTCGAAGGACTGGTGTTCGAGGATTTGTATCCCTTAACTTTGATCTTCATGTGAATTTGTTTTTCACTTTTAAACTTCATCATGAACTCTTGGATTGCTCCTACTGGTGATAGGAGTGTTGATCCCATATTGTGTTTGTGTGTGGCTTGAGGAGGTCTGTCTGACCTTGAAGCTGTGAATCAACAGTTGGCAAACTGTGAGTCAGCGGTCAAGCTGTGAGTCAACAGTTGTTTAAAGTTGTGAATCAACAGTTTAGTGAAGCCTCACTTGGTTTGAGTGAGGGGTGGATGTAGGTCTCCGTCTGGGAGCCAAACCACCTTAAAAATATCATGTGCAGTGGTTTGATGTGTTGATTTTCCACTAGAATACTTGCATAGGATTTTGATCACCTTCTAAGCACTCACACACTTATAGATAGATGATCTAATGTGCTTTAGATTCCTATAAGTTAGTCAAATCAATGGGTATAGGGGTGGCAATGGGTCGGGCCAGGACCGGGCCTAGGTTGGCCAAGGTCCAGCCCAGTCTCTAACCGGCCGGTCCGGGCCTAGCCCGGCCCGGCCGAGGCCCGGTTTTTAGAAACCCGGCCCGACCCGGGACGATTATGTAAGGCCGGCCCGGCCCAGGCCCGGCCCGGCCCAGTTTTATTTTTTAAGTATTACTATTATTATTTATTTTTACAATAAAATTGATATTTATTGAATCAAAACAACATAAAATAAACATTAGACTAATCTAGATAAATTTATTTCTAGTTGTTACAAATATGAAAAATATTAAGTCATTAAACATAGCTCCACAACATAATTTTCAATCCAAAATTTTATAATATTAGAATTATTGTCGTATCACTTATTTTTTCAAAAAAAAAAAATACCGAGCCTCCGGGCCGCCCAGGCCGGGCCGAGCCAAGCCCGAGTCCGGCCCAATCTTACACCGGGCCGAGCTCAAAATTTAAAAGAAATTAAAATATGCGGCCCAAGCCCGTATAAAATCGGGTCGGACCACCGGGCCTTCGGGCCGGCCCGGCCCAATTGACATCCCTAAATGGGTACCTATTCGAATAGATATTTTAATTTGACATATTTTTAATTGCATAAGGTTTCCGCGGTAAATATATTCAACCCCCCTCCCCTTCTATATTTGTCATATCACCGCATCTTCGATCCAACACTTGGTATCATAGTGGGTTCTCCATTCTTGTGGTTTAATAGCCCGAAGAGTTCAGGTGAAATGGATATAGGGGGATATATGCCAGAAGGATACTCTATGTATAGACCTCCTTATTTTGATGGATCAAACTATACTTACTGAAAAACTCGCATGCAGGTTTTATTAAGAGCCCAGGATCATCAAATCTGGAAAGGTGGTCAGTAGTGGACCCTATGAGCTACCAGAAGATGAAGAGAAATGGACTCCAGAACAAATCAAGAAGTCAAATGCTAACTGGAGCGCCATGAATATTATGCAATGCTCTCTCCATCCTACAGAGTTTTCAAGAGTCTCCTCATGTGCCAGCGCCAAGGAGATATGGAATCGTCTAATGGTAATTATGAAGGTACCTCCAAGGTAAAAGAAACTAAAGCTAATATGTTAGTTTCTGAATATGAGGCCTTTAAAATGAAAAATGATGAAACCATCTCAGAGATGTATGGTAGATTAACTCTACTGACAAATAGCTTGAAGAGTCTAGGAAAAACATATACTGAATATAAACTTGTTAGAAAAATTCTTAGATCTTTAACTCCAATTTAGCATACAAAGGCTACTGTAGTTGAAGAGTCTAGAAATCTATCTACCACAACTGTTGACCAATTGATTGGTTTCTTAATGACATATGAATTGGGTTGAAAAGGACAAATGATGATGTGAAGAAAAGAAGTCACTAGCACTTAAAGCAAGTCCTAGTGTGAAAGAATCAACTGAGGAAGAAAAATCTTCAGGCTCAGGAAATGACTCAAGTGAATCTGCCTTGCTCACAAGAAAATTCAGAAAGCTTTTGAGAAAAAAAGGTAAACGATTTCTTAAAAGAAAACCTCAGGTAGACAACTCTTCCAAATAGAAACAATTTGCTAACAAAAGTTCTAACAGAATTGTCTATTACAATTGTAGAAAACCAGGACATGTCAAACCAGAATGTCTGGATGCTCAGACGAAGATTCAACTCAAGTGGAAGAAAAATAAGCCCAGAGCTACGATAGGAACTTGGAGTGAAGAAGAAGAGGATGAGGAAGAAGAAAATTCAGAGGATGATGATGATGAAAGCAAAATATGCTTGATGGCCAAGGAAAGCTCTAATGATTCGGTAAATTCCATAATTTTCTAAATTCATGTTCTGATAGTGATGATGAAGAATTATCTTATGATGAATTGAAAAGAACCAAGAAGATGAAATTTGAAAATAAGATTCTAAAACTTGAAATTCAGTCAAAAGAAATCATGTTGGAAAGTTCTCAAACCCTTTCAAAAGAAAATGAAGATCTGAAATTTTAAAATCAAATTTTAAAAAATGAATGTAAAAAGGTAGAGAAAAGACTGAATATCTTAAAAGAGAACAATGAAAAGCTTATTCAAAATAATGCTCAGTTGAAATATGAAATTGAACAATTTAAGAAACAATTACCAGCATGGCTCATGATCATCAAGTAAATAAAAAGCTTAAATAATTGGTTGAAGAAAATCATCATTTGAAAAAGAAAATTGAATGCTTAATTTCTAACAGAACATTGAATAATGAATGCAACAGTCTAAAGAAGATGAATGATGAGCTAAAAGCTGAAAAAGAAAAATTGACAAATGAACTTGAAGTTACTGTGAACAAAAACCAAAATTCTGAAAGGAAAATTTATGAATTGAACAAAATTATTGATGGTCTAAAATTTATTTTATCTAAGTTTGTGCAGGGTACCACTTCTTCATCAACCCAAGAACAATCAAAGGTACTCTAGAGAGTTTCAGATGTTCCAACACATGCACCAATGTAAAGGTATGTACCAGGTAAAAAAAGCGCATAAAAGTATGTACCAGGTAAAAAATTCGCAAACCTGCTTCGATTGCAATAAACCTGGTCATCTTGCCGAGTATTGCTGGAATAAAACTCAAAGAATGCAGAAACATGTCAAACTAATCCAATGTTTCACATGCCACAAATTTGGTCATATCTCTAGAGACCGTTGGCATAGAATTGATCAATTTGTGCAAACTCTCTAGTCTCATGCTTATACATATACTCATGTACATAGGAATAAAAGTCATGTTTATACTGAAAATACTCAGAAATTCCATGTACATATGAATAGAATTATTGCACAAAAGAAATCTTCTGCTATCCATGATGAAAATTCTAAAAGTAAAAAATTTCATGAAAATATAGATGCATTGAACAAGATAAAGAGAAAATATGGAATTAATGTTGCTCATGATCTATTAAGGTAAAAAGCTACCTGTCACTCTTCAGGGGGGGGGGGGGGGTGACTCTTTCTCGAATCATCTTGATAATATCTACTAAAATCATGCTTGAAAATCAATTTGCATTCATTTCCTGATTGAAATCATCATGATAACTCTCTTTGACTTACCATTTGAAGAATTCACATGTCTAAATCTATTGTAGTGCTTTGTTGATACAAATCAATCTTTTTCACTCTTTCGAATCCTTATCATCAACAAATCTCTTGGCTTGTCAGTTGACTTCTTCATACTCCATGAATCCAATCAAGGTTCAATTGATAATTTTTTATACGAAATAAATATTAATTACCTGAAAATATTTATGTTCTTGGATTAAACATGAAGTTGAGAAATAAGATCCAGAGTCATGTGTCTATCTTCATTCTCAAATGTTATTTTAGACTTTTACTTCAAAACACTTTACATGGACACATGAGTTGTCTTGAGTTTTATATCAAAAGAAATATTGAAATTTTATTTTTAACAAATGCTAATAATAAAATTTTAACAACTCAAGATCATGATCTATTAAGGTAAAAAACCACTTGTCACTCAACTGAAAAATCATGAAAAAAAAATTGAAATAAAAATTTCAAAAAAAAATCATTTTAAGGAAATTGCAGAACAATGATTAATACACTGAGTAACTAGGCTCCTTCACTTGAGATGTGGTTGAACCTTGAGTCAAAAGGTGTTACTAAGTTATCTCTGGTCAAAAAGAGACAATCAAATGGTTAACATATTGAGTAGCCAGGCATTCTTGCACTGAGTAAGTGTGTATGCTCATACAAAAAAGTATGGATTAAATTATTTTTCTAAATCTTCTGAAATGTTTCAAAAGATTAAAATCAAAAGAAAATAAAATAATGTATAGAGTGTAGCTAACCTAAAATAGAAATCATATTGTTCAAGAGTGTTAACTTATTATTCTACATTATGTTAACATTAAAACTTTAATTTTTCTGTTGATATACATTCTTGACAACTCAAGTTAGGACAAAGCACCATATCACATTTGTAAATAAAATTCTGAAGTGATTTTTGATGATAAAGAACTGACTCAATCAAAAACCATCTTCATTTTTAACCCTTGGTGCAAATTATGAAGGTACAATTATCATTGTCTCTCATATATTAATATCATAGTGTACCTTAATATTCCTCTGACTAACCCATCTTGTTGCTTCCTCTTAACCAAAAATCATTCATGTTCATAATTTTCATGTCAAATGCAGATCTCTGTCTTTTATACTCTTTCTGCTACTTGACATTCAAAATTTATATTCAGGGGGAGAAACTTGTCTCATTTCTCAAACCACATTCTTGCTCATACCCTTGGACCAACAATCAGTGCAATCATTTCTTTTGGTATCATTGTGCTTTCACACTTCTTGCTTATTCATTTGATCTCCAACAATTGATATCATTGGTATCACATCCTAATGCTTTCAGTTTCCTACTTCATCAATTGGTATCAATTTATTTTCACCCCTCTTGCACAGTCTACTTTATTTGAAATCAAATACTCAATTTGTATTATCACAGGGGGAGAGTGCTCTGAAAAGAGGGTCAATATACTTGTCATTGATTAAGGGGGAGAGTTTGTTCCTACAGAACTTTTGATTACACTTCATGTTCCACTCTTTTTTATGTTGTCAAAAAGGGGGAGAAATGTTGTATTCTGTGAAAAATGTTGTCATGTTTTGTTATCATCAAAAATGGGGAGATTGTTGAGTTGTGTTTTGATGATGACATATTATACACAATCTAATGTCATATTGCATATTTGTGGAAGGATGTTGAGTTGTGTATTCATTTGGATGATAACTAAAACATGTGGTTGTGGATGATGTCTAAACACTCATACTTTAATTTTGATGATGACATATTGTACATATTAGAATAATGATTACAAAATATATTTTTGATATCTCATATTTCATATTTCATATTTTGATGATAATGACATGTTTTGATAGCTCACACTTTATACATACAGGTTTACACAATTTTGTCAAAGTTGTGTTGACACACATTGGAAGTCAGGTCGACACACATAGTCTACCCAGTAAGCTCTTGAAGAACAAAGTCACAGTTGTGTCGACACTAGTTGTTAATCAAGTCGACACAAGTTTCATCCCAGTAAACTGGAACTGAAATTTAGTCAGTTGCGTCGACACACATGAAAATTTGTGTCCACACACATTGCGTGAAAACTCAGAAACGTAAAAGGTATGATTTCCAAAGGGTGTGATTTATCTCTGAAGACTTTAAGGAGACTCTATTATTACCAAAATACCCTTTCATCCAAGTGGCTATGAGGAGAAGGACTTTCGGACATGTGGCAACTTTGGGTGAACCCTAGGTTTCTGTACACTTGTTTCCCACATAAAAGGGATTGTACCAAGGCTATAAAAGCTCCTGTCTCATCTGGAGCAGCCATCTATCACAGAGAACGTGGGGATCAAGGCCAAGCATTGAAGGAGAGTGTTAGAGTGTTGCAAGAGGAGCAGATCAAGGAGAAGAGCAGCAGAAGAAGAAGAAATAGTCGTGCAAAGGAGAAGCAGCAAGATTGAGAAGAAGAAGCAGTCGTGCAAAGGAGAAGCAGCAGAGGTGAGAAGAAGAAGCAGATCTGAAGGAAGGTGGAAGAGGAAGCTAGAGCAAGAGCAGAAGCACGAAGCTCAGCATATGTGGAAGAACTCAAGAGTATCAACTTAGATCTGAATTTCTCTGTCAATCAGATCTGAAATAGAGTATAGCAAATTGAGGCTGATTTGAGGGAGTTCAAGTCAGATTGGCTGAGGAGCACATTCAGATGATGCATTCTTGCAAGAAGATCTAAAGCACGACTTCAACTCTCAAAATCTGAATATCCAGAGTTCAATTCAAACAATCCAGAGGAAATTGTGTGAAGCCGAAGGACTGGTGTTCGAGGATTTGTCTCCCTTAACTTTGATCTTCATGTGAATTTGTTTTTCACTTTTAAACTTCATCATGAACTCTTTGATTGCTCCTACTGGTGATAGGAGTGTTGATCTCATACTGTGTTTATGTGTGAATTGAGGAGGTCTGTCTGACCTTGAAGCTGTGAATCAGCGGATAAGCTGTGTAATCAGCGGTTGGAAAGCTGTGAGTCAGCAGTTGTTTAAAGCTGTGAATTAGCGGTTTAGTGAAGCCTCACTTGGTTTGAGTAAGGGGTGGACGTAGGTCTCCGTCTGGGAGCCGAACCACCTTAAAAATGTCATGTGCAATGGTTTGATGTGTTGATTTTCCACTATAATACTTGCATAGGATTTTGATCACCTTCTAAGCACTCACACACTTATAGATAGATGATCTAATGTGCTTTAGATTCCTATAAGTTAGTCAAATAAGTGGGTACCTATTTGAATAGAGATTTTAATTTGACATATTTTTAATTGCATAAGGTTTTCGCTGCAAATCTATTCAACCCCCTTTTATATTTCCCATATCACCGCATCTTCGATCCAACAGGAATAAGATCGTACACATCTTCCTTGGATAGAGAAATTAACATACTTTTATCTTAATATCACTTGATATTGTTTCAGTTATTGCAAGAACTTTATGACAGACTAAACATGGTATTATAGCATGATGGTTCAGAAATCTGGGTTTTAGGGCTAGAGAAAACACTTATATCTCGATGTAAAAAGCATAAAAAGTTTATGGAACTAGTTTAAAACAAAGCTAACACTATTCTTAGCAAGATATACTCAAGGAAATCAAGGATCTTGACAAGAACTCATGGAGAACAAGAGTGAACAAGAGGTCACGGGTACATGAAATAATGGAACTTTGAACATGAAAATCTCGCATCTTGATGGGTGAAATCTGGGACAAACATGGGCTTTGGCTACTGATTTTCTGGACTGTCTATGAACGAGATTATTTAGGTTTGTGCTTGAGAGATTACCTACTTTTGGATGTTTCTAAGAAAAGTCTCATGCACAACGAAGCAAAACGGAGTCCGGGGAAGAAAGCTCTGGTTGGGCGATCTCCTTCTTCTCTAGTGCTCTAGGTATTCTTCCTCAAGTCCTTTAGCAAGTTGGTAACTTGCCCCCAAGGGCTTATGACGAGTATTTATAGATTTAAATTAGCAGGAGTCCTATTGTAACTAGAAAGTGGAGTTGCAGTTCTAACTTGATCTCTTTCGTGCCTGGAGGATTCCCGTCCCAATTGGAATGGGAAATCTTTTGAAACTCTCTCTTGATGGGAACGAATTTGGGTTATTATGGAAGTCTAATGATGGTTAAATCTCTAGGTTTACAGTTGCCTAACTCTTGGTTGGAGTCCTATTATGTTCCAGAACTTCCATAGGAATCGTTTTCGTAACAGGTCTTTCTTTTTGGCTTAGTTCTAGGGATTAGGTTCGAAATCCACTATTGGATTCAGTCACGTTTCTATGGTATGTACTTTTCTCTTTTTATTATCTATATAATTAACACATGTTTTATAATCTAAAAGATAACCGGTAACTTCGTCATATACGAAGTCATACACGATTTAGTCATGGATATCGAAGCTAACTTCGTCATATATGAAGTTCCACTTCGTCATATACGAAGTCCACTTCGTTTTGGTCATGATCAGTCGAATCTTAGCTTCGTCATATCTGAAGTTAAGTTCGTCATATCCTAAGTCCAACTTCATTATATACGAAGTCCACTTCGGTTTAGCCGTGATCAGTCGAAGCTTATCTTTGTTATATATGAAGTTATCTTCGTCATATACGAAGTTAACTTCGTCATATCTGAAGTCCAACTTCGTCATATACGAAGTCCACTTCATTTTGGTCGTGATCAGTCAAAGCTTCACTTTATCATATACAAAGTCCACTTCATTTCGGTCGTGATCAGTCGAAGCTTAATTTCGTCATATACGGACTCCACTTCATTTTGGTTGTGATCAGTTGAAGCTTAATTTCGTCATATACGATGTCCACTTCGTTTTGGTCGTGATTAGTCGAAACTTAACTTTGTCATATACGAAGTCCACTTCGTCATATCCGAAATCCAACTTCGTCATATATGAAGTCCACTTCGGCTAACAACGTTATATTTTGATCGTCGGAGTTGACATATCGATTGCTTTGAACATCGATTGCAGACCAATATTGATTGTCAACTAACATCGATTGATGACCAGCCTATAACAATTATTGATTGTTTTATCCATTGCTTTATTGTTTAGTGTGCATTTAATCAAATATCTTCACAAATTTATTATTATTTTTATTATTCCTATTTATTTAGGATTTAAAAATCTAGGTTGTTACACTGTATCTCCGACCAAGTTCAGAGTAGTGTGTTGCCACCTCACATAAGTGAGGGGTGGACGTAGAGGCACAATCCTTGTGTGGCTGAACCACCTAAACAACTGCGTACTATGGTTTGCTTCCTTTTCTTTTACCTTTTCTGCGTACGTTGTTGGATTGTGGTAACGTGTTTGGTTTGTTTTGTTTTGGCATATCAAATTAGTTTAATTTTTTATTTGGTAGTCAACCAATTCACCCCTCCCCTCTTGGTTGTACATTGCGCACGTGCACTTCACCGCCTGGATAATTGGCATTGAGTTGTTCCATCGGTGAGCCTGGGCATCGAGAGCGTCTCCGTCTAGAGCGTGCCTCTTGTGGTGGTTTCGAGCCGGTAGCCGTGGGGGGCCCCTTCTCCATCCGTTAGAGTCTGACGTAGGGGAAAATCAACCGTGGACCAGACATGAGGGAGAGCATCTGAGTGTGTACATGTGGCTAAGGTTTGAGGACTTTGTGGTGTTAAGGCGCCAAGCCACAGACCCTAGCTAGTCCTACTTTGTGAGTGTGGTTATGGTGTGTTGTGCTTGTGTATCTGTGCCTGTAAGGTACTAGTGTGACCCACGCCTCCAGTGTTGGAGTAGTCGTCGTGGTTTTTGTACCAGCATGTCGTTAGCCATTAGGGATGCAAACTGAACCCGATATACCGATATTTCGACCCGATTCCGATAAAAATTATCGATTTCGGAATTAAAATTTGATATTGATATCTTATCGGAATCGGTATCGGATATTCCGATAAGTTATCAGAATTGGAATTAAAAAAATAGTTAGAATCAGAATCGGTATCGGTTATCTGATAAATTATCCATAAACTCAAAAGGTAAAACTAGGGGTGTAAACGGAACCCGATAACTTGATATTCCGACCCGATTCCGATAAAAATTATCGGTTTTGGAATTGAAAATTGATACCGATAGCTTATCGGAATCGGTATCGGATATTCCGATAAGCTATCAGAATCGGAATTGAAAAATAATCGGAATCGGAATCGATATCGGTTATTCTGATAAATTATCCATAAAATTAAAAGAAAAAACTATGGTAAACACCTTACCTTATCGAATTTCGGTTCCGTTAATGTTATCGGAATCGGAACGGAATCAGAATTAACCATTCCGATATTATCGGAATCGGAACCATATTTCGGTTATCGGAATCGGAATCTGTGTTTCCGATTCCGAATCCGACCCGTTTGCAGCCCTAGGTAAAACCATAGTAAGCACCTTAGCTTATCGGAATTTCGGTTCTGATAATGTTATCAGAATCGGAATTAACCATTCCGATTTTATCGGAATCAGAACTATATTTTGGTTATCGGAATCAGAATCGGAATCTGTGTTTCCAGTTCCGAACCCGACCCAGTTGCAGCCCTATTAGCCATGATTCTTGTGTACTAGTGCAGTAATTACTTGTTGGGTTTACTTTTCAGCACTTAGTAGAGTACCTGTTTTACCGGTGGGATTAGTGTCCCCTCTAGACCTCGTCCAAAGGCTCACTCCCTTCTTTTCAAGTGAGACTTCCTCAGCTCAAGCAACTGAGCAATAGGGTCGTTCCAGTGGTTTAGCGTATCAGCTAGCATTGTACCCTTGTGTACGTACCTACTGTACTATTTCTCTTACTATACATGCTCTGAGTTGTACATCTTATTTATATTATATAGTGTGATATTGTGGTATATTTGTGACTGTACTATTTCTTATATGACCTCCTCAGATACTTTCTTTTAACCCTTCCGAACTCTAACTCGTGAGTGGCGGTTCGAAATTCGAGTGTACCGGTGGATACCAGTATCTCGAATCCTGAGTCGTTACACCAACTTGCGGAGAAATTATTTTATAACTATCAATATGTATCTGAAAGTATTTTTATAATTATGCATATGAGAGGGTCGTTCTTAGAATTTATCTTTTCATTGTTTATATCTTCTCTCTGTCTCTTTATTCGTAGGGTGATCGTCACATTGCTGGGTGCATGTTCCCATTGACATCTGGGGGAGAAGAAGACAAGACCGTCTCCGGTATCTGTCTGCTACAGCGCCACACACAGGCTACTGGCTTTCTAGGGTTTCCGGAAGAAGCAATCCATGGAAGCCGACTCATGGAACCGCTTGTCCGCATCGTCCAAGAGGCACCAGAACGCTCTTCAGTCCCGCTTTGGTAAAGTGTTCTTTGCTGGCTCGCCGTTTACTCTACGTTCCTCTTTTTCCGTCTTTTTTGGACGAGGAGGAACGGGGTTTTCATCGCCCGTTCGTTCGCGGGCCGGCGGCCGTGGCGTCTAATTGTCGGTTGCTCTGTCCTCCTGTTGCAGATCCGTATATGGGTTTCGAGGAAGTCGACGGCGGGGAGGATGACCCCCGTGTGGAGTTCCCCTGCCCGTTCTGCTCAGAGGACTTCGACATTGTGGGGCTGTGCTGTCATATCGACGACGAACATCCGGTTGAGGCGAGGAATGGGGTTGGGCTTACCTAAACCTGCTTTTATGTGGACGATTTTAGGCTGTCTTCTTGTTGAGGGGAAAAGTTGGAATTTTGTTCCTTGTCTCGGTCTGCTAATGGGAAAGATTCTTTTTATTAGATTTAGTTGAGCTATTTTGTAAAATCGTATATTACGTTGTTGATTATCTGGTGGTCAAATAAAACGCAAATGACATCTTTTAATTTTATTTTTATTCATGTGCAGTGTTATATTGGATTGTGCGTTCGTTTCGAAATGTTTAACATGCTTGTTCAATGCTTTTTACTTCAAGTATAGTTTCTTAGGCAAGCATATTGTGACTGACTGGCTTACTTTGTAGCCAGTTTTGCTTCTTCTCAGTTCACTGCTAGAGTGTTTTGTTTGCCTCAACGTGTGCATTCAGTATTGGACTTCACAGTCCTCTGCTGGGCTTCTGTTGCATCCGTGGTTTAGTTCCATCATATCGGATACTATCAATGGCTGCGCTGTGTGGTTTCCTAAAATGGAAAACTTCTCTTTTGCTCTGAGGGCAATATCTTGGTAGAAGGTCATGTATGCTGTGATGATCTCTCCTATAAGCTTTGGTAATAGTAATTTTTCAATCTTTCGAGATACTTTATTGACTTATCTCTTCTTTCTTAGAGGACATAAGTCCATGACATCTCATTCAATTTTAACCTTCTCCCTGGGAATTTACCATTGAAACCATATTTCTTAGTCTATTGAAGGCTTTCATTGCTTTTTTCTTGCCGAAAGCTATAGTTTTCATTTTTCTCATTTGCTGTTTGACTTACGTGGAAAGGTAGATTCCTGCTTCAGGGGAGTGATAGGAATCCCTGCTTTATCTTGTTGCCTTTTTCAAATTAATTATCCCCATTCATTGTCTGCAGGAATGCCCTATTTGTGAAACCAGGATCGGCATGGACATGGTGGGACATATAACTATGCAGCATGGGAATTTCTTCAAGATATCCTTTCTTTCCCTCTTCCTTTTGTAGGTATTTGTGTAAATCCAGTTCATGATGATAATTTAAGTTTTAGTTTTTTCTTATGCTTGTATCATTTAATGTTAAAATCTTTTCGATCCCTGCATGAGCAGCGTTTCTTGGTAAGGTGACATGAAATAACATTTCATTATAAATCAATAAAAAAACAAGGTAGAAGTTTTTTGGTAGGTAAGCTACAATTTTGTCGTAACTCTCCACACTCACTGACTCACATGATTCTTCATCTTGCCTTAGATTAAATCAGAACATTCTACAATAAGAGAAATGAGATAACACCAAAAGAGCACCTCTATTCTATTATTTACGTAACAAAATGGGAAAAATCCTATTTACTGGAAAGTTGTAAAGCAAGATATCATTTATCCATTTTTTTTGCCTTATGCAGAAATGTAGTCCCTTCAGGGTGTTTCAGACCATAGAATGGCTGGTGCTAAAATGGAACATCCCCCTTTATTTGCATTAGATGATGCCTGAAGCTCTAAACGGGACCATCCATAGAACTTCAACAATTCTAAGAGGCAAATGCAATGTCATGGTGTCAACTCCCATAGTGGACATGAATGCATGGGCGTATCAATCCACGGTTCACATGTGTTCTAAACTTACAGATGTCATCAGGCCTCTGTAGGGGGACAGGGCGGTCACTGTGTGGGGGAAATTTGGCCTGCAAACACATCTGACTACTAGTGATTCAGGATTCATCTTGTGTGTATGGGTATACTTTTGGTAGTCTAAGAACAAAAAAGACTGACAATTGCACATTCATGAATACAGATGAGCTTACCAGCCTTGCTATGGGCTATGTTGAGGGAGAGAAATAACAGGATTTTCAGGAACAAGTCTAGACTAATGTGCTGAAGTGAACAGAGTTGTATTATTTCTTTCATGAATGTTTTTTTGCCAGATTGGCAATGGGTTTAGGAATTCTGTACTGCTAAGAATAATGGTAACAATAAGAAATTTTATCATGTAATTAGGTTTGAGGATGTATTTAGGTATAGTTAGGTTTGAGTGGTTGTCTCCATCATCTTACCAGAAATTTCCCCCTATCTTTGTGGGCATGGGAGGAAACAGTGGTCTACGCTGTCCTTTTGCAGACCTAAAAAATGGAGTCAGATTTGTTGATATGAATAAAGCCTTTAAGTAAGTTAAGCAAAGAATGTGCTTCCACCTAACCCTTCCTCCTCCATCATCAAACATATCTACAAATGATCTAATAAAAAACTTACCTTTCTTTTTCCATCTCCATAGACTCCTCCTTGGATCCTCCTTATTGATGTGCAGCTAAACCAAATAAGGTGACTCATGTAGTTGACGGAATCTTCTTAGTTGTATAACCTGACATCCATTGCATACAAAAGAATTATGCTGCTCTAACTCTCTGGTCATGGAAAGCAGACTCAGATCAGCTGAATAATCGGGCAGATTAGAGTTCAATCTGATCTGGATAGGAACGGCCGAATTGGCTGATCTGCAGGAAGTCAAATGATTGGCCGAGTCAGCTCGGACTGGGCTAGATCGGCCGAACCCATCCGATCCCGATCCCTACCAATCCTGGCCTATCCTGACCGATCCCTGCCGATTCTGCCATTACACTCTAATCCTTGCAAGATCAGGTTCAAATTCAATCTAGCCTTAGAAATTGAAATATAAAATTTGATTGGCTGGATCGGCCGAATCTCTGGTTGTAGTTATGTCATGCAAGTCTTCTAATTGAGATGAGAAGGGTACCTTCAAATACCACTTAAATTCCCATCATCAGAGAGTTTTGCTGTTCCCACCTGATAGCAGGTTAAAAAATCTAGCACTCAACACATCATGACAGGAGAAAAGGATGAACTATTGCATGAGCCAGCATGCGATTATAATTTTAGTGGTACTTTGTGCAATGATCTTAGCCTACTGAGCGTCATCTTTCTTTCCCAATCTCCACAGCCACTTTGCCAACATGGTTCTATTAAAAGCATCTAGCTTCACAAGACCTACACCCTCTTGCACTTTTCTTTTACACACATTGTTCTATTTGACCAATGAAGCTTCTTTTCTCTTCTCTTTTTGCTGACTAGAAAATGAAGTTCTAGTGGATTCAATTGGTTGCTCCTCTGGTTTTGGAATCCTGAAGATTGACAGCTGACGGTAAGCCAATGTAGACGAACTGCTTTGGAGAGGACCATCTACCACCGAATGATAGTAATTTTTCCTTTCGTTCATCTTTCATTGTTGAAACTTTTTGATAACCTCATCTGAATCATGGTCTCTAGGAGAACCATCTGACAATGGAAATCCCAAATATCTTATTGGGAGGTTTGTCCGTCTTCACCCTTGACCATCCACAATGTGGAACATCATCTCCTGAGTAATTTGGACACCCACTATTTTTGTTTGGTCAAATTTAACTTTTAATGTTCAGATAGCTTTGGTGAGATGTAGTTTCCGTCCATTGCTGAAAAATAAGGTACCATCAGTAAAGTATAAGCGAAGGTGAATTGAAAATTATTCTTTCCCACAATAATACCATCTGCCAGCCTGTACCCTTCTTGTTTTATTTCATGGTGAACTAAGAATGCAGCCAACAAAAAAAACTATAAGTGAAGTTGGATCTTGATCTCCTTGTCTCTATCCTTGTGAACTATTAAAATAATCACATGGCTCTCAATTAATAAAGATGGAGATTAAAGTGCTCATCATCCATCTAATCCATTTCAGCATAGAACTGTAGGGCCTAGAGCTTTTCTAATGCACCATGAACTGACCATATCATGAGCTTGCCGAACTCCGGTTTCATTACCCAACGTTCCCTGGTCCTGATATTTCTGGTAAGATAAGGCTTCATTATCTGCCATGCAGCTATCTAAGATTAGTCTTCTATAAATGTAGGGTGATTCTTTCCAATTATCGGCCCTATGATCCTTTTCAGCCTGGCAGTCATCATCTTAGTTATAATTTGGTAGACCCATTTAGCAAACTGGTAGGCCTGAACTCAGGCAATTTCCCCCTCCTCTTTTTTTGGAATCAAGTATCAACACTACAAATCTTCTATTGAAGCATTTTCTGTTCAGGGTTCCATCCTCAAATTATTTTCCAACTTTCATCAGATTGGCTTGATGATGTCAGAAAGACATTTCTAGAGAACTAAAGAGAATGCACCTGCTCTGTGCATTTTATCTTGATTCATTTTGAACATTTGCCTCAATGTTTTCTTCCTGAAAGGATTGTGTACTCAGTCTCTCCCCCATGACATTGTAAGTTCTGGAAGGACTCGATTCTCTAAGGTCTCTACTTTCCACCGGTTATCTTCTTAAAAAAGGGGTTTAGATCAATCTTCTAGAGTTGGTTCAACTGATCCCAAAAAAACCTATCTGATTCTACAATCATTCCTCCTGAATGAATCTGTCATCTAGCTTTATATAGTCAACTCTCTCAAGCCGCCTTTTAGTACCTGCAAATGCATTTAAAAGTCATGTATTTTTGTCACTTCTATAGCTTCTGCAAGTGCATTGAAAAATGATGTATTTGTCAGGTTCTCTAAGCCACTCTTCTTTTGCCCTCTACTTCCATTTGTATTGCATCCCTAAGGAGCTACTCTTGGTTTTCTTTCTTGTACATTTTGATTGCCCGGTAATCTTATTCATTCAAGGATTCTTGTTCAACTTTCCTCTGAAATTCCTCTGTTTTTTGATGTAGCTTCTGCCTGATTTTGGCTGCTTTACCAAACTCCTGGATGCTCTATTTTCTTGTGCACTTCCCGACCCATTAAGGCTTTAGTCTTCTTGAAGAAGACCAACAGACATGTTCAGCTAAATGTGCGTCCCCCATTTATCTACTAATTTTTTGAAACTTTCAAGAAGTCCAAGTCAGTCCAATTTGTACTGAGAAGATCTTCCGCTTTTCAATTTAGAGGCTGCATGAATGTGAATTGGAATTTATCATTGCCTTGGTGTTAGTGGCATGACAACTGTTCAGCCCGTCAGTGGAGATGAGAAATCTGTCTAGTTTATGGCATGTAAATAGCTTTTTCATGTAGGACATGAACTTCTCGTATATCAGTTGAACTTTGTTTTATCTGTTGCAATGAACTATGCTAGTGATTTCTGGGAGTTTTATTGTTAATCTTGACCAATACTCACATGCAACGTAGAAGGAGATTCCGCAGAGGCTCTTCAGGATCAAGTTCTTCACTTTCTTTATTGAAAAGGGAACTACGGGATGCGCATCTTCAATCTCTTCTGAGTGGATCTTCATATTCGTTTCCCCCTAATGCATCAGCAGACCCTTTATTATCATCTTTTGTTTCAAATTTCCCTGTAGCTGATTTGTTGAAAGATGATCACCCACAAAAATTGGATGAAGTAAGTGTGACAAGCAAGCAATTGGATGACAAGATTGTGGATAGGTATGGAACATCAACACTTAACTTGGATTTGGCACTTCCATTTTGCTGTTTTCACTTTTTCTTTTATTTTGATGGTTTCTGTAGGATTTATGTGTGTTGGTTTTGGTATTTGTTAAACAGCATCTCTTGATACTGATAATTTTATAAGGTCCCTGCCACGGTAGCAGGATATCTCTTGATAATGGTGTTATCTGAAATCAACATTTATTAAGTGGTAAAAACTTGAAAGTGGGAAAGAGGGTATGATGGCAGAAATTTGATGATCACACATGAATTGAAGAATGATATGGAAAGTGTTATATTATTATGACAAAGGAACTGAAATGACAGTACTAGACTTTAGTATTGAGGTACAGGTTAGTTCCATAAGGCCGTATTCATGTTTCTGATTGTTCATGGAGCAAGGAAGGTGGAACTGGATAGTGATCGTTGTGTCTTGTTCAATCTGGATTGCTCCGGGCCAGTCCAAAGAAAGAAAGCTGATCCCTGTATCAGCTTTTTTTCCTTAAAATTTTAAAACTTAGGAAATATGAAATATCGCATGAAGCACAGAAGACCACAAAAATAACACAGAAAAATGAATGTGACAATCATATTCAAATGAGGGTTTGGGACCTGGGGTTGCCATGAAGTGAGTGATGTCTGATCTCAAAGGCTGGATTGGCCAATTCTGAGCCTATTGAGCTTGAATCTTCTTTTCATTGTCTATTTTGAGGAGTGGACCATGTTCCAGGGAGGGGGTCCCCCGCCTGTGGCGGAGTGGACACGGGACAAGGTTTCGGGGGGTGGGGGGTGGGTCCTGGGTTCGAACCTGGGACGGGGCAGGGCTTTCTCAGTTGGTTTACCAACTGTGATGACTGATGATCAACCAAAAAAAAAATGTTCCAGGGAGGGGAGGCTTGGTCCCAATCAGGATTGGCCAGTCCTGTGAACCACGATTGAGACTGGTGAGCCATACAATTGAAACATATACATGCTTTTATGGTTGAGGAACACACTTATGGTTTAAATATTGATGTTGGAAGCACATGCTCATTCACGAGCTACTGTCATGGAAGATTTACCCGTTTTGGCCTGGGAATTGGCCATGGATCAATCCCAATCCGATCCTGATCAGATCAGCCAAGTCGGCGGATTCTCAAGAAGTCAGGCTGATGCTGGATAGGATAGGCCTGATTTTAAGAATATAAAAAATTCTAAAAAGTCATTAAAATTAGGTGGGCTGGTTGGTTTTAAAGACCAAAACTTAGACGGGGTGCTACATTACCGGGTCAGCTGTTTCCCCCCTTTTTTTTTCTTTAAACTTGAATTATGTCCAATTCTGACCTAGTCAGGATCAAGGTATCAAAAATCGTCTGGATCGGGATCGGATCAGTTTTGAGCCGACCGATCCGATCCGGGGTAACCCTACCAGGGGCTGAGTTCAGACCGATTTAAGGCCTTATTTACAAGGCCTTATTTACCTGAACATCATTTAAGTAAATGTTAGTATTTGTAATTTTTTTACTTAAGATATTACATGTAAATAAGGAAGTACCTCCATTTGAATCCAATAAAAATATAAAAAAAATCATATCTCTTACCAATAAAAAGTCAACTCTCCCATCTAAAAAGAAAATCACGATTTTGGTGATTCTATCAAAATAGTGTCTTTCTAATTCCTTATAATTTGGCTTATCTAAAAATTCATAATTCAAATAAACCCAATAAAACACTAAAAATTCAAAGTTCGGTGAAAAAAGTTAAACGTGCATGTGACTTCTCCAAGGGAGTCACTCTCCTACTGACTATCTATTGGGTTTATTTGAATTATGCAATTTTTAGATAGACCAAATTATGAGGGATTAGATAGACGTTGTTTTGATGGAATCATCAAAATCACGATTTTCTTCTTGGATGAGAGAGTTGACTTTTTATTGGTAAGAGATATGATTTTTTTAAATATTTTTATTAGATTCAAATGGGGGGTACTTTCCCATTTACATGTAAGATCTTAAGTAAACGAAACTACAAATACTAACATTTACTTAAATGATGTTCAGGTAAATAAGATATTGTAGATTACTTGTATGATTGATATACATATTGATTATGTTTATACATTAATATGATTGTATCGTACACTTTATATTGATGTATTTCAGTTAATAAATGCAATCCTTATGTTTTTCTATTTTTTCATATTTTTTTTCTAATTTTTTACAATTTTTATAGGGGGTCGATCCAGCCACCCCTGGCTCAGCCAGGATCAGCCCTGATCGGGATCGGCCGATCCGATCAGTTTTTGGCTGGCCGATCCGGCCCCGATCCCTTTGTTCTTGAACCTTGGTCAGGATGATTCTGGCTTCCATAGTAATGTTGGCATTGCAGCTAGCATGTATCACAGGCATCAACAACATTGTTGTTTTCTGAAAAATTTCCTGTGTTATATCTTCATTTTCTTAATTCTTTGACCTGAGGGGATGATATAAAACATCTGAGGGATGCTATGATGCTGCGCTTCTTCCCACATTTTAGCCACACCCTTTTCCCGCCATTGATTTTGGAGTTGGACAGCACGAAAAGAGTAACTACAATTTGCTGCTCCCAAGGCTCACAAGGAGTACCAAACTTCTTTATCTGAGCCATCTGATCTCATGATTGGATGACTGAGATGAGAGTTAGAGAAAAAGTGTAGAATAGAGTGTGGCACCATAGCATTCCTCAAAACATTAGAGAATGGGGTGGGCAGGCATAGATGTTCCATATGATAGAGATTTCTAGAGTGCTATAATTGTACAGTTTTATTTATAGTCTTTTATGGGAACATTGTCAAGTAGCAAAAATGCCTTCTAGCTGATGAGGACGACTATAGGTTTTTCATGTTATTATTGTCTAGAATATAAAAAAGCATAATTTATGAAATGGAAAGATAAATTAGTGTTGGAGGTGGATCTACATTAATTTGAGCATTACGAGATGGGATGAATTTAGGAAAGCTTACCACCCTTTTTCTTGAATAATCTTGTGGATGCTCCTCTCAACTGGTTGCTGTGGGACGGTATTTGCCATTGAACTAATCAGTTTATATACCTGAGTAGCCCATTTCCCAATTAAGTGATCAACTTTCTGTACAAAGAGCTCTCCCACACTAAGATGGTTTGGAGCTCTAGAACCCTGCCAATGATGTTGCAAAAGGTAAGATTTTAGCCCATTACCTGTAAATAATTGCATAGATTGAATAGTATGATGACATATATAATTATACACCTCAGTAAGTAAAGACTTGCGTAAGTATGGGGCCAAATGCTGTGCAATAGGCAGCAGCCCAAGTAGCTGAAATTGTGGGTACACATGTTACAAAAAAACTTGAAGAGCAAAATAAAGTACGTAATCAAATAACAATATACAAAATTGCCAATTGATAAATGGGAAAGCTCATTGCGAATGTTGACAAACAATGTTAAAATTTTCCTAGTTATTAGCATCATTATCCTTCATTAATAATCAGTCTTCTTTGAGTAAGCATATTGCGCCATTAATATGCACATCAGTGGGAGTTCATCTTCATTGGTTCAACTGTAAACATGTCAATTTTGTGTGCTTTGTGGGGAGGATGATGAGACCCTTAACCACCTGTTTGTAGGCTGCTCCTACTCTCAAGGGGTGTGGAGGGAGGTTGAGAGGAAGACCCGTATTGATATCTATAAGCACGCGGAAGTCCACCAGTTGCTTCTGCTTTGGAGGAGACAGTGGCTTCAAAAAGGGGATAGGATTGTGTGATGGCTCATCCTTCATGCCACCTTGTGGATGCTATAGGGGGGAATGAATAGTAGGATCTTTAGAAGGGTATCTAGAGGTGGGGCAGCTGTTTTCATGCTATTTGTGTTAAATTAAAGGAATGGGCGGTCACTATTTATAATGTGGAGTCCTTTACTTTCTCAGTTCCTCTCTTTTCGTTCTGTTGGGGGATTAGATGTCCCCACACAACCTTAGTATGGTAATCAATTGTATCGGGGTGGGAGTTGTCTTTTGATGTACACTGTCTATACTTGTATATTCTTTTCGTTAATATACTAGTGGTACTTTCCACTTAAAAAAATAAATTGGTGGAAGGGATTCATGTATCAGACCCTAAGATAAATGGAAATATGGCTCCGGTGGTGATGATGAGTGAAGGGAATCTTTAAATACCTAACATTGATTTTCCATTTAGATGGCAAACTAGGCCTTTAGAATATTATACTACTCATTTGATTGTTAGGGGGTCACAACTGAGATGCAGGAGGCAAAAATTGGTTCATAAGGAGAGTTAACTTAAGGATGATACTTCTATTCAAGGACTACTACCCAATCTCTTAAAACTAAAAGAGCATGGCAGCAACAAGTATTTCAAGAGTTATTTTTTTGAAAAGTGGATAGTACCACTAGTATATAAATGGAAAGGAGAAAGAATGTACAAGTATAGGCTCAACAAAAGACCCAAAAAAATGCTCAGCCTGCCTATACACTGCCATCCACCACCATAAGGACAGCCTCTCTCTAGGCCCTCAACAAATCAAAGAGAGTTGAATTTGATTGTTTCACATTACAAAGTATGAATGCCCATTCCTTAAGTTTGACATAGATAACATCATAAAGATACTGAACATCGTAAGCCGCCTAAAATATAGTTGTTACTCTCCCCCCAAATCATCCACAAAGTGGCATGAATGATGATCCATCATATTGTGTTATCTCCTTTGATCGGCCAATGCCTTCTCCACTACATGAAAATGTGCACATCACCATCCCGAGGAATAGCACCGTGGCCCACTCCAAGCGGGCATAAGAACAGCCACAAAAGGATGATCAATGGTCTCCTCTTCCTTCCCACAAAGAACACACAAAGACTGGATATCTGGAAGGAAATGAAGGAGTCTTATCTCGCATAGGGAGTTGGCCAAGAGATATTATGAGAATCTTCACCTTGAGCAGACTCTGAGGCCTCCAAACTTGAGACTATAGCCGATGCCGAAGCCCACCATTTGAAATGATACTGTATGTAGAGCTCACTGAGAAACTTCCTCCCTTTTCCCACCGCCACTTTCACTAGTTCATATTCTTAGAAAGGGAAATGGAGGACAAACAAGAGAGCAGGTCCTCAAGGTGACATATATCTGACTGTCTCAGACTCTACTTGAAAGTAGGTGCCCACACCCTCCCCTCCGAGGTAGAGAGGGATCAAGAACCAGAGAAACAGGAATGAGAGGGACCGCAGCACTTGATAGAGGTCAGGGAAGACATCACAGAGAGGAAGATCCCCACACCATCTCTCTCTCCAAAATAATGCCATATCCCCTTTCCCCAAAGAGACCCTAGCACTTGAGAGGATAATATCTCTGCAAGAAGAGATGTCCTGCCACAAAGAAGAAGTGTTGGATCTCAGAGAAGGAGATAAGTCCCAAACCCTAGAGCTCCCAAAGTATTTATGTCTAATGAAAGTGGTTCACAGGCAATTCTCTCCAGCTCTTAATCTCCACAACCATTTTGCAAGTAAAGCCATGTTGAAGTCCTTGATATTCTTCAACCACATACCACCTTGTTCCATACTCTTGGTGATTCTCTCGCAGGCAACATCATGCTAACCCTACACTTGTCACTATTGTCGTGCCAAAAAAATTTGCAACGGAAGACTTCCAATCTCTTTGCCACCAGCTTTGGGATTTTGAACATGGAAAGGAAATACGTCAGGAGGCTCTCCAGAACCGAGCTACACAAGACCAATCAGCCCTCGTAAGACAAAATCTTGGTCTTCTAGTCCGCCAATCTGGAATCAAATCTACGAACAGTAGGTAGCCAATCAGTGGATCTCAAAGCACTGGGAGAGAGCGGAAGACCCAGGTAGGAAATGGGAAAGCTATGCCTCTTACATCCCAAAATAGTAGCCACCTTCAACATAGTGTTCTCTTCAATGTTCACCCCAATCAAAAGGCTCTTATCAAAATTTACTTTCAACTCTGTGACCTCCTCCGAGAGCTCAAATAAAAATCTCACCATGAAAGACATATGGTCTCCCTCTGTCAAGAATAAAATGGTATCATCAGCATACTACGGTTGCGAAATACTAATGCCCCCTCTAACCCCCTGAACACTTGCTAAAAGGTCAGCTGCCTCCGCCAAGGATTGCGAAATCGGTCATAGCCGATCAGATTGTACCCCAAACGGGCCGATCCGAATCTTCTCATGCCATATCCAGTAAACCCATGTAAATTAACAAATCTCGGCCGATCCCCCCCAATCCATTTCGCGGATCCAATCTGATTCTGGATTGCGGGGGGGGGGGGGGTGATCTCAGACCCCGATCCGATCCGGAATTCCTTGGCTTCTGCCCTCACTCACATCCTACTCTATTCAGAGGGGAGAGAGGTTCTCCCTGCCTGAGGCCTCGACCACCATGAAACCGTGCTAATTGCTTACGATTAATGAGAATAGAAAAGCAACCGAAGAAACTCAAGTCCTGATCCACCTGATCCATCTTTCGCTCTGAAACCCATCCTCTCCAACACTTGCAGCAAACAAAGCCAATTAACTCTGTCATATGTCTTCTTAAAATCTAGTTTCAAGACTATGCCCTTCCCTTTGCTTTGCTTTGGGGCAAATAAATATTCATGAGCCACCAAAACATTATCAAGGATGTGTCTGCCTTTGATAAAAGCACCCTGTACATGATCTACCAGCCTATCCATCACAGAAACCAACCTGGAAGCCAACACTTTAGACATGATCTTATAAGTACCGTTCAACAGATTGATAGGTCTGTGATTAGAAAACTGGGAAGCATCTTTTTTCTTTGGAATCAACACAATATGGGTCTTACTACTTCCCCCCAAATGAGCCATTTCCTCTTGAAATTCCACCACAAACAGCCAGCAAGTCCTCTTTAACAATATGCCAACACTTCTGATAAAAAGCCACTGGAAATCCATCAGGTCTTTGCGCCTTATCTGCTGCCAATGCAAAAATAGCCATGTGAACCGCCTCCTCCGAGCACAACTGGTACATAACCACACTATCCTTTGTAGAAAATTGCCGTAGGAGCCCCTCCTGTAGCCTTTGCCTGAAATAGTCCTCATCAGTAAAGAACCTGGAATATAAGTCTCGTCTGTCCTCTAATTTCCTCCTCCTGTGTGATAGTCTCGTTGCCAACTTTAATGCATGAGTTGGCATTGACCCTTCTTCAGTCAGAAGCAACCCTCCGAAAATATACTATGTTCTTGTCCCCCTCTTTGACTCACTTGTCTTTAGACTTTTGTTTCCAATAGATTTTCTTTTTGCAAAGGACATCCTCAAATTGCTTATTAAGAGAGTCCCAAGCAGCCCTATTTTTCTCATCCAGGAGTCTAGCCTTCTCTAAACTATCCCAAGCATCAATCTGTTGCAACACTCTGAGGTTGGCTTTGCTTCCCGAAGGGACTTACCCGTCCGCAGCACCTTAACATCTGAGTTGTTTGTCTTAATAATTCTCCTCACCAGGGTACCTATGGTTGAAGGTCCTCTTTCCACCGGACGTCAAGCCTTGGACACCACATCTAGAAAATCATCCTTCCCACATCCAGAACAGCTCCATCTTGAAATTAGTCCTCTGATTCTGTACTTTAGAAGTCTTCAAAAGGATATACCTGTGATCGGACACCACTCTAGTCAGGGCCAAAACCTGTACATGAGGAAAGTGGTCCTCTCGATCAATTGAAACCAAGAATTTGTCCAACCTCGAGCAATAAGCCTCTGCTCTAAGGTCAAATCAAGTAAAGAAGCCACTAACCATGCCAAATATCCACAAGTGCTGCTTCCTGGATAAAATCTGAGAAGTCCTCCATGCACCCATCCACTGACGAAGTACCAATCCTCTCCGACTGATGTGCCATTGCATAAAGTCACCACCTAGGCACCACGGTCTCCCAGAAAATTGATGAAGTTGCAAAAGATCCTCTGAAAGCTGCCTTTTGTCCTCCCTGGGTTGGGGACCATAGACCTTGGTAATATCTCAGGAAAAACCATCCTTTACCCCTTGAAGTGCACTGAAACTGTCCACCTGCTAACCACCCTATCTTCCAACACCTCTATCACCTCGAATAGGTTCCACAAAATCAAAATGCCCCCAAATTACCCATAATAGCTGTAGAAGCAACACTACATGTCGGCCAAGCTCCCCCCCAATCTCCCTCATGTTAGCACTCAATCCCACTTTGTCTCTTGCACACACAAGGCATCTACCTTACACCTGTACACTAGTTCCTTCACAGCCCTTCTCTTCTCTACTATCCTAAGATCCCAAATATTCTAAGAAAGGATTCTCATTGGAAAACATTGGTCTCCCTCTCATCCCCGTCATCTTGCACACCGTTCTCCTTCCTCTGCAACCCCCTCTTAGCTGCCCAAATGCTAGTACGACACCTTTTGTATACTTTGCATAGGCCCCCTTCAAGTCCTTTTTTGCAGCCCTCATCGAGGATATTCTTACTAACCACGCCACCTCCTTAGCTTGCTTTGTACATACCTCTTCTGCTTCCTTCAACAGGGCGTTCACCATCTCCAGTCGCAGGGAAGACCTAGCACCACTATCGCCAATAACATGTAGCACCAATTCCTGTCCGCCAACCTTCTGGGAGTTATCGACGACCAGCTCTTTGTCATCAGGTTGTTGGTAAACAATGAGGGCCGAGTGGCTTTGCACCTGCAGGGCGTCTAGAGTCGGACCACCCAAATCCACCGTTGATTGCGTTGAAGAAGACTTCTCTGCCTAGAGAAACATCGGAAGGGTTGATGGCTACAACTCCCCAAGTTGGTCAGACTGGGGTCCCTCTCGGAAGAGCAGTTGCCCCTAGGAGTCTCCACTTTGGTATCTTGCGTAGCCCACGACTCCTCATTTTGCTCCAAGAGATTAGGCTTGTTATACAACACCCCCTCATTAGCACTAGGCGCTCCATGCACCTGCCGCCCCCCACCGGAGACGTCGAAAGTGCCCTTTGTCACCACCTTGGGTAGACAAAGTGGATCTTCCAGCCACCTCGCAACATTGATAGAAGGCCAGGCCGCCCTCTGCTATTAGGCAAAGAAGACGATGCTTATTGGGCCCAAGCGGACCAATACTCAGCTCCAGAGTGGTGGTGGGTAAGTCATTGGGTCGAATTTCAGTTCTGCAGGCGGATTTAGAGTAGCCGGTTCGAGCGACACGCCGACACCTCGGCTTGTTGCAGACGGATCCCACGGCCTGCTACCACTCTGGTTGGCAGGATCTAGACCCATGTTAGTAGTTCGCTGGACTGGGCGATTCGAATACAAATCGCCCAGCCAGGGGCTATTTTCAACCTCCGGACAACACTACAAATACCCTAGCACTGGTGGTGGAGTATTGGGCTCTTCCTTCAAGAGTTGACATCATGCGATCAATCTTTCACCGTTGAACCCTACTACGGTCAATGTCGGCAGCTCCGTCGGAGTATCTGCTAGGATGGACGCACGGATCATCACTCTCTACCTGGTCACGGTAAACTCCGTTGACCCCTGAATCAGACATCCAAAGTTATGGACCAGGGACGCGACACCAGTCTCATCGCACAGCCCAATAGGGATACCTTCTAGCGACACTCTGAAACACCTCTCTGGTAGAGGTGGGAAGGTTCTCCACTTCGAAGGCCACCGCCGTTTGCCTAGGAAGGCATCATCGACCACTAGGGCTGCAAACGGGTCGGGTTTGGAACCGGAAACACAGATTCCGATAATCGAAATATGGTTCCGATTCCGATTTCGATAAAATCGAAATGATTAATTCCGATTCTGATAACATTACCGGAACCGAAATTCCGATAAGCTAAAGTGTTTACCATAGTTTTTCCTTTTGAGTTTATGGATAATTTATCGGACTAACCGATACCGATTCCGATTATTTTTCATTTCTGATTCCGATTCCGATAGCTTATCGGAATATCTGATGCCGATTCCGATAAGCTATCAGTATCATTTTTCAATTCCGAAACCGATAATTTTTATCGGAATCGGGTCGGAATATCGGGTTCCGTTTACACCCCCATCGACCACCATCATCCCTACCCTCATTGCCTTCACAACCCCTTCCTCACTGCTGCACACCGTCAGAAATAACTTCGGAGTGACCCTTACCTCCTCCCATCCAACACCTGTAAGGCCCTCTAGTCTGGGCTTCACTCCTCCATCTTCGACTTGACCCGCCAATAAAGAGATTGCCAGTGTCTTCTCCCCCATTTCCTGTGGCTGTTGACATAGTCTTCTAGTAGGTCCCCAGCCTCTACCACCTTCCCCGAGTTGCAGGGCCCTTGAGAGGTCTTCGGTCCACCCCTAACCACCTCGGCAAAAGACCTAGAGTCACAGCCAACACCCTTTTGCGTCTTCGCACCCCTCCTCACCTCGAGCACCCCTTCTAGCAGTAGGATTCCGGAGGACGGCAGGTCACCATCTTCCGAGGTGTCCTCTTCTCCCACACCCATAGCACATTGGTGGGACGGACGTCCCTCCGGGCTTCCCTGCGAAAACCAACCCATATCCCTCAACGGAGGCCTCCGAGAGGTCCCGCCTCTTCCTACTGCACCCCTCCCCCCAAAAGGGAATACTGGTTGTCTCAGACGGTCGGGCAGATCCCCAGAGCATCTCTCATTAGAAAGCTAGTGAGAGAAAGTTAGACTATGCCTGGACAAGTATTTTAAGAGTTGAAAGGAGGCAAAACCCACGGAACATGAGACTTCAAGGGCAACCATTGTCCCCTCTTCTCCATGCTACATCCCAAAGAATATACTTGTTTAGTAGGCAGAAGTGAACTCAGAATTCTCTTCCTTTACACTCTACCTCCTCCAATGTTTTAAAAATGATTAATTGGTCCGAGTCGGATGCCCCCCCTCCCCCAAGGATTAGTTGTCGGACCGATTAGTCGGCGAGTCGGCTGCCTCAAGTTCAAGGTACTTATTTTTTCAGGAAAAATTTTCATTTTTTATTCATGGTTCGTGTTGATTGTTAGTATTGAGGGTGTATGCTAGTCATACTGAATATTTGTTTGTAATTGTATCCTATCAATAATTTTCAGAAACAAGATTTTTATTACAGAATTAACCAAAAAAACATGCATGAGTTTGTACATAGCTACTGTAGTACGTAGCTACACTAGTTCTTGTAGCACTGTAGCTATGCAGCTACAGTTAAGGGAGAAAGTTGCAGTAAATGCAAAGCATCGCAGATACACAGCTATAGTGCTACAGTATCTACGGTAGCTTTAGCTATGTAGCCACAGTAAAAGGAAAATAAGATTAACTACAAACTACTGTGGATAATAAAAAACAAGAGTATCGTGACCAGAAATAAACATAGAAAAGTAGAAGTCGGAAGGTGGAAAAATAAAAGTAGAAAAACAGAGTTCCGAAAGTTGGAAGGTGGATGAAGCAAAAAAAGAAAAGGAAAAATAGAGTACTGTAAACAACAGACTTACCTCTTAGTCTCCACACGGCAGTCGAGAAGTTGGACAGCTGGCGATTAGGAGAAACAGAGTTACGAAAGTTGGAAGGTGTAAGAAGAAAAAACAAAAAATGAAAAACAGAGTATCAAAAGTTAGAAGGTGGAAGAAGCAAAAAGAAAAGGAAAATAGAGTATCGTAAACAGCAGACTTACCTCTTAGTCTCCACATGACAGTCGGGGAGCTGGGCAGCTGGCGACGAGAAGAGGAACTCTTGTGCGAGAAGAAGAGAATCCCACACGACACGACGTCGTGGCCCCTAGCACTGCACGAACTCTTGCGCGATGCCCCACGACCTGTGGCCCTATGCAATCCCACAATCCTTACGGAAGTAGGAATAGAATTTGTTTGCGCTTATGTGACCTTATTCTTGGATGCACTTGTGGGAGAAACAACCAAGAAAAAAAAAACAAAAAAATGGAATGGATCGGCGACTGGCTAGTCGGCTAGCCCACCCGACTCTACTAGTCGGCGTACTTTTTAATCATTGATCTCTTTTGTAGTTTAATCATCAAACGTCCAAGAAAAGATTTTTTTTTTTGAAAGTGGATAATACCACAATTATATTAAAGAGAAGAATGTACAAGTATAGGTAGTGTACTCCCAAGAAACAACTCCCACACCTATTCATTTGAAAACCACATTAAGGTCGTGTGGAAACAACTAATCCCCCAACAAAACAAAAGAGAGGAAGTAGACGAATCTACATTACAAATTTTGGCCGCCCATTCCTCTACATTAACATAGACAACGTGAAAAACAGCTGCCCTATCTCTAGCTAACCCATGAAAAGATCCTTCTATTCCTTTCCCTCCATAGCATCTATAGGGTGGCATGAAGGATGAACCACCATACAACCCATCTTTTCTGGGATGCCACTCTCTCTCCCAATGCACAAGCATCTGATAGACCTCTCTGTATTGTCTGGAGTTGATCCCGGTCTTCCAGACCACCACCCTCCACACCCCTTGAGAGTAGGTGCAACTTACAGACAGTTGGTCAAGTGTCTCGACCTCCTCCCCACAAAGCACCCAAGTGGACTGTAAGTCTGTTATGAAGTGATGCCACTTGACCTCAGAAGAAACCCTCCCTTGCGAGATCCTCCAAAACCGAAACTTTACCTCCAGCTAGCTTATATCCGCATCTGATGACGGAATCTATGGCAAGACCTCCATCTGCAGTGACTCTGGATGCTGATCTGATGGAGACAAGACCTCCCTTCTCCACCTCGACACCTATCCATCCTCTCCATCGGACACTTCCAACCTACTCCCAGTCTCTTGATCACATAGCAGAGCCACCTGACACATCCTACCAGCTCCTCCACCACTCTTTTCTTTTCCGCCTCACCTAACCCCTTCACCATCCATGAAAATAATCTCATTATGATACTCAGACCCCCTCACATCCCATCTTTCACACTCACTCTCCCCTCTTTCTGCAGCGATCTTTCTCCCGCTCTGATACTGGCACTCCATCGCTTATTATTTTTGTGAACACTCCCTTCAAGTCCTTCTCTGCCGCCGAGAAAGATATGCCAACCTGCTCGCTCACCTCCCTAGCCTGGTCAGTAGTACATAAACTTTCCACTTCCTTGAGGAGGGCTGTCACAACCTCTGCACCTAACCTGGCCTTTTCGGAGCCATCATCATCTTCTCGTCTTGAATCTTCATCATCACTTCCCAATTGGGTGGCCCTGCCAATCATTCCAGCAACATCAACATCAAGCAGGACTAAGGCCTCTGCATTGGTCTCCTCCTGCTCAGCGCTAGGCAACAGCAGTAGGGGTGCAAGGTCCTGCTTCGCCACCGGCATCGGATCAGACTCACCCAGTACAGCTGCTCCAGCCATGGAAATAGACCTCTCCGCCATGATCGTCGATGATGAGAGAACCTGATCCTCAACGCTTCCAGAAACACAGAGAACTTGAGTGCCCGGGGCACCAGATTCCCCCGGAGGGAGTTCCCGATGCCCTGCACACTCTCTTATGATATCGGTCCCGGCACATGGAGCCCATCCTTGCAGGCTCCTCCCATAGGTGGTAGCTGCAACCCACTTGCCGGCCTGCTGCTCCCGTTCGCTGCCAATCCATATGTCGCCGAAGGGGTCTTTGGGAGGAGGTCCCTGGATAAGGGCCCTAGAAATCCCTCTTGAGTTGGGTGAGGAAGAAGGCCACTAACGGGCTGCTTCCTATCGATCACCGCGATGACAATCTTCTGCATTTCCTCTGGGCTGCTCACCTGCAGGGTTGCAGCTAGCTTCAACCTCGTCCTTGTCATGGCATATTCCAGAGACTCCTTAACCAGGGATCCAAAGCGACGAACCAGTAGGCTGACCCTTCCTCGTCCCAAAGATAGATGGGGATCCCTTCAAAGGAGATTTTTACACTTCTTTCTGGGAGCAAAGGGAAGGTACTGAACGTCACCAGCCACCGGCTCACACTGAGAATGGCCCTTTTGGTCACGACCCCCCCCCCCCCCCCCCCCCCCAACACTTTCTCCACCCCCTCATCATTGCTACCCACCGGCTCACACTGAGAATGGCCTTTCGGTCACGACCCCCCCCCAAACACTTTCTCCACCCCCTTATCATTGCTACCCACTGCCAAGAACAACTGACTAGATACTCTGGCTACCCCCTATTCACCCCCTATCGAAGCCGTTAGTCGCTGCTTGGTCCCCCAAGCTTCGACGGCACCCTCTAGGAGAGACGGCAGAAACCTATACATTTGACCTTTCCGGCGCTTAAGGAATTTCTTAGGCAGCTCCCCCACCTCAAGAACCTTTCTGCTACCTCGGGCCACCACAGTGGGGCTTCTAGACCCTCGGACGACATTGACAAAGCTTCTACCTTTCCTTAGAACTCCTCTCCCTAGTGCTGGTAACCTGGGCTCCCTGTGATTGCTATTGCTCATGGCCCTTCTTCCCCACTGATAGTCCCCCTGCATCTTCCTCACCTTCTCTGCAATTGGACAGGAGGAAGGGCACCACCCGTCTGATATGGCCATGCTTCCCACACCCAAAGCATGCCCTGCCTTGGCTGCAATACCCCCTCGGGCACTTCCAAAACTTCCACCTGATCGAGAACGAGTGACAGGATCCCAAGGCCCCCCCCCCCCCCCCCCCCAAACTCCCCCAAACCCCAAGGGGGATCCCCACTCATCCGGTGGCTGCTCGATTCCCTCCCCCCAGTTTCCCGGACCATCTCTCACTAGAAAAGGCTAGAGCGAGAAGGCTTCCCAAGCAAAAGTTAAACCAAGTTTGAAATAATATTGTCCAGAAAGATTTGCAGTAACTTTATCTCATCTTCATCTCTCTCATCCTGATGGTCATTGGGAGCTGAATCTGGTGAGAATTTCTGTATTTGTAACAATTTCTTGAGATCTTCCATCTCTATGTTGGTAGATCTCTTCTTAGCAATGAGTTCCATCATTATCATAAAAGGAAAATGCTTGACCTACAGATTAATGAAACTTTTTGCCTATGAAATACTAGAGGAGCTTGTTGTTCATTTTTTCTTAGAGCTCTAGGCAGTCAGCTTGCAAGGATTTGGAGTTCTTCATGACCTTATGGAATGGAGGAAGGATGATTACCCATCGTGTTCAGAGAAAGAGGTTTGGTCCTTACCAAGTCCATCCATGCATGTTGTGAGTAGTTCGGAATGAGAGAAATCTTAGAACTCCAGAGATGAGTTTAAGAGCTCCTTGGACATAGTTGGAACCATCAGATTCAGACTTGGAGGGGAGAGGTGCAAAGTAGCTGGATTCATCAGTGCAGGGGTTTTCACAGTTTTACAGAAGGGTAAACAGCAGGAGCTTTTCAAGTACTCTGCTTGTTGGATCCTTCCCCCCCCCCCCCCCCCCCCCCCTTTGTCTAGATAGAATTTAGACATTTTATGTAATGCATTATCTTTTTTCAGTGTTAGATTCTACTCACTCTACCTGTGCTTGGGCAGTTTTGTGTTCTATGGGTTTCCCCTATGACTTGCTGGGACATTTCTTCCTAGCGTCAATGCACTTATTGAAATGAGATGTGTCTATGTCATCTTTTAAAACTTCCCCACACCTCCCTATCTCTATCCTTGGATGCAGAGGTCAGCAATTGTTAAGGATGGTGTAAGTGAGCTACCCACATTGAGATGTATGAGGTAAATGTAGATCAGGTAGAGGATCTACTGAGGCTGCTAAAGTTGCTTTACATGGTTGACTAAAGCTTTCCCACTGTGTTCCCTCTGTCACTTGAAGCTTATTTGCTCATTTTCCCTTTTCACATAAAGCATGTATTAACACTTGCATGCATATAACAATTGTAACATTAAAAATTGCAACTTTTATGGAGCTTTAGTCTTCAGACATGCTATCCAATGGAACAAACTTTCATTCAAAATCAGTGGGGCATGAGTATAGCCCATGTAAAATAGTGAAGCAAGCGTTGAACTCAACATACATGGTTGTGTCCTTTCTCGATGCATTACAACATAAAATCAACCAAATATGCTAATGTATTAACCATTATGAGTGTTTCCTTTTCTCTATCAGATGATGCATTGGCCTTTTATATAACAAGTCGTCTTCTCTGTCAATGGATGACCATACAATGAGTCCCACCCAGGAAGCCCTATTCTGTTTTCACCCTATGTATCTTAGTGTGATTACCCTTTAAAGATTATGTAATCAAGGATGACTCTTTTATCTGCTTTTTACAGGGTAACATATCCTCTTATTTGGTTGTTCCAATGTGCGTCAGAAGATAATCGGGCACCCATCTTCTTTCAACAATTGTTTTGGTGTTTATATAGCTTATGTTAAACAGCAATCAAAATTTGCTGTTTCTCAGCCAATATTTTGTATAGGATGATCCCAAGAAAACTCAATACTACCTCCATAGATCAACTATTAGAGTTTAATTTGAACAAATAACTTGAGCAACTAATTTTTGGGATCCCAAGGAACTCAGTCGAGGTTTCAGCTAAATTTCTTCTATTTGATTCTCACATGATGCAAGTGGATATCAGTTGGCATGACATTACATAATTAAAGCATCTGACGTGTGGATGTACTGTATACTGAATGATGAAAGTCCCCTCCTTTTTAGTGGATTTAACATTTAATTGACATTTGATTTGACGCAATCGGAGATTGATCAGCTTACACAACTACCTTATTATGTGCCAGTTAATACTTTTTTGCACATAAATTTCCCAATTAAAATTCTTTTATAGTCTAAAATTGGAAATCTAAAACTACTTCATTCTGATGTTCTTGCATCCTAAATAGAGTTCCATTTTATCTGAAACTATCAAATTGGAAACATAATTTTGGCTGATTGTAGGCCCATTTTATACATCATTCCACGCGTTTAGAATCTCCAATTTAGAATTTAATTTAGGATCCAACTTGGAGATTTCTATGATTTCTGAGAAACTTATCTCACTGTTTTATCCTTCCTTTTCACATATTAATTGCTTCCCACTTTTATTTCCCGTTTTGGTGCCTACTACAGAGTTTGATCAGATAAGACCCCAAAGACACTACTTAAGGCAGCCACTTATAGCAACTTGGTATCATGAGCTAGTTTCTTAAGCAACAGAATTGAGTATGCAACTTTTCCTCCGTGCCACATTTTCTGTGGAAACAAGCCTATGTAGGCCCTAACCTCTGCTTAGGACGAACACATGGCATCTACTTACACACCAATGCATGTTCCATGCAGCCCTGCCCCCTCAACCGCAACCAATGAACTTCTCTTGCCACTGCACTCCAGTCATGGTCATGGTTTGCGATACCCCAAGAATCTCTGAGAATCTCTCTCCAGCTTGCAAAGATCTGAATTGCCCGAAATACATAGCCTAAGACACAAAGTTCGAGTAAAATTGCATGGCTATCATGTGATTGGATTGGCTAATTTTCAACGTATCCATTGACCATGTGCAAGCTAGAGAGGAGCATCAGAGAACCTACTACCAATCCTAATGTCCCGAGACTATTTCTGAGATCTTTTTTCTTCAACCCTGCCAAGATAAAACCAAGATCCAAGACAACATTCATCGGTCATTGTTGTAAAACCAAAGCTGGATTTGCACAACATTCCTTCGTCATGGTTGTACCTTTCAAAACCATTTATTAAGGGAGGGAATCATTTAAGCATTGCTTCTTGTTCCTGTAGTATGACTTTATAGTTGATCATGTTTGGTCATGAGAGTCAACAAAAGCCTAAAATGCCTGTTTGCCCACAAGCTGGATTTGCACAGCAGTTCTTAAGGACATATGGAAGAATTGCCTGCTCTTCCAGTACTTGGAGTTTCATAGTTTATCATCCTGTTTAATCATGGGAATCAGTGAAAATTTCAAATGCTTGAGGGTTTATAAGGGTCACCATGGCTCATGGTAGAAAATATCTTTTTGTTAGAAAGAAATGTCTAAATGAAATGGCGGCACTGGGATGTTCTAGGTTCAAAAGTAATAGGTGGCTTAAGAAATGGCCTTCGTAAAGTTCTGTTAGTTAACAGAGTGGATGTAGAAATACAAGATTGTAACCAGCAAGGTTTGCCATATCGCATCTTGGCTTTTGTCTCAGAGGGCTTGGAGAGAGATCTCGGAGAGATCTCGGTAAAATCTCGGGAGATCAAATCTCAGGATGTTGGGATACAAAAAATGATATATACACATATGTATCGCATGTGATAACAAAAATATTATTTTTAAACAAAAAAAATAATTGGATACATTGATAGCCATCATTAGTGCCTGTTACAATTAGATGTCACAAAAATTAATAGCAACACTAGTAGGAGTTTTAAGTTTTAATAAGTTCATATCATATTTTAACAAGAATTAACAACAATAAGCAAGAATTAACATGAATGAGAAATATTCAAAAATAAAGCAAGAAATAAGTAGATTATGCAAAAAAAACCCTAAAAACATTAACAAGAATTAAAAAAAATCAGAAATGAAAGATGTCATTCGGATTTTGATTTTATCTCGAAGGATCGTAGAGAAGAGACATTGGGGAAATCTCATATTAATCTCAAGAGACCAGAAGCACTAACAAACTATATTAAGCATATATTTCAGAAGGACCATATGTAATCTCATCTAGTTAACCACTTAACATGAGAAAACAATGTAAGAAGACTCAAGAAAAAAGTTGCCTATAAAGCTTGCAGTGGACAGATTAGCCATGGCTAGGAGCCTTCTTCTATGAGGAAGGCATTTAAATTGCAACCACATTGGTCTGGTGGTCGGGGAAGGAAGTGATAGATTTCAACAGGCTTAAATGAGACCAGGGTTTTGCAAGGCGAATCGGATCGGCCCGATTCGGCCGAATCGGATTGGATCTCCCTTGATCCGATCCGTGATTCGGGTGATCCGATCCGATTCGCATGGGTACATACATACCCTTTCTTCTTCATACTTATTTACGTGAATATCATTTAAGTAAATGTTTCATTTACTTAAGATATTACATGTAAATAAAACAGTACCCCCCATTTGAATCTAATAAAAATATCAAAAAAATCATATCTCTTACCAATAAAAAGTCATCTCCCATCGAAGAAGAAAATCGCGATTTCGGTGATTTTAGCAAAATGCTAACTTTCTAATCTCTCATAATTTGGTCTATCTAAAAATTTGATAATTCAAATAAACCATATAGAACACTAAAATTCAAAGTTCGGTAAAAAAAATCACTTTTTCAGTAGGAGAGTGGCTTTCTTGGAGAAGTCACATGCACGTTTGACTTTTGTACCGGACTTTGAATTTTTAGTGTTCTATATGGTTTATTTGAATTATCAAATTTTTAGATAGGTCAAATTATGAGAGATTAGAAAGTTAGCATTTCGCTAAAATCACCAAAATCATGATTTTTTTCTTCGACGGGAGAGTTGACTTTTTATTGGTAAGAGATATGATTTTTTTGATATTTTTATTGGATTCACATGGGGGGTACTTCTTTATTTACATGTAATATCTTAAGTAAATAAAACTATAAATAGTTTCATTTACTTAAATGGTATTAAGATAAATAGTATGAAGAGAAACCGTGTTCCTCCATAGGTAATATACCATATCTATATATATACATTATATATATATATATATATATATATTAATCCTATGCAAATCGGGCCGATTCCATGCGAATCGAACAGAATCAAGGAGAACCCATTCGGTCCGATTCACCTCTCCAGCAAACCATGAATCAGACAAAGGATCTGAAGAGATCTTGGGACAGGTGTCTCGTACATCTCGGATATCGGCAAGCTGGAGAGATAGAATCTCGAGAGATCTCGAGAGATTGCAAACCATGGTAACCAGTAGGCAGTCTAGTCTTTTATTCCAAATTTTTGGTAGAAGGGGAGCAAAGGATGCTAGGTATCTTGTTGAGTACTAGAGATGTCTTAAAACAGACTAGGCGGTGAGTCCTGCACCTCAAGTCTGATATTGATTGTTTATTTAGGATTTTTTTTTAAAATTTTCTTATGCATTCCTCCTGCTAATTGATAGCATTGAGAGTATATACATATCATATCTAAAGAGTAAAAACATAAGCATCATAAGTAATCATCTGATTGAATTAAAGGACTTTGATTTAAAGTCCCTGCATTAGAATCAGACTTGGAGTCCTATTCATGGGAGGATGATCATGTATGATTGGCAATAGGAGGAAGGAAAAGACAAAAAGGGTAACTGGAATATAATCAACATGCAACTTAAGCAGGGGCATAAAAGTCACCTACAGAAGCATGCTGAATGAAATATTGCAAAAATAACAATAGTCCAAGTTGGAATCTGCCTGGGTGGCTGGGGGCCCCAAGATGACTAATTGGCCTGCCTAGTCACGGCAGCCGACTTCTAAATTACCGGTGTTCTGTTCTGTAATGAACCTGAACAGCAGTTACAAAGAGGTTAACTGGACTGGACTATTGGGATATAAATCTTGTGTGTTAATAAATCAGAGATAGGCATGTACATATGCAAACTTGAATTAGATAGTTGTGCTATACATGCTATGTGGTACACATTAAACGTTCTAATACAGAGTGGTAATAAATAATTCCCAATTGACTGTATTTACAGGTTCTATTAATTAGCATATCTGGATAAATATGGTGGTTTTTCTCTCTCATATTCTTCTGGAAACAAATTAATGCTGCAAGAATATCTTTTCCATGACCTAACCAATGTACAGCAGACTCAGTAAGCCACTATTTCATTAATTGCTTTTTCTCGTTTGTCATAGTGAAATTGTTTTTTTGAGTGAGCCAGGTGTTGATTCTTTAAGAAGATTACAGTGGATGGTCTCAGATATTGTCTTTCTTGTTATTTGGTCCAGAACTTGTGAATCCTCTCCCTCTAAACTGGCCCAACTATTGAAGGAACATTAGGGCAACTGTCAGGAAAACACCACCATATCCTCGTCCAGGTGGTTCATTCTAATTCTGATTATCAGGGTGAGGATAGCTATAGTTATTTTCAAGGTGTCACCTAGGTGATGCCTAGGTGCCTACATGACAAGGTGCTGAATATCTTGAGAATCTTTCAAGAACTGTCAAGAATTTCTCTCTCTGCTTTGCCAAGTTCTGAATTATCGGAAACATCTAGACAAAGGCACATAAAGTTTGAGTTAAGTCATGAGTATCACGGTTGAATTTTTTTTTTTTTTTGGGGTACTACAGTGCAGTGGTCAAAGACCACTGCCTGGCCACGCACAACACCACGCGCCCAGGGATCGATCCCTGGGCTCAACCCTCCCAACCCCTCGTATGTCCACTACGCTAGTGGATGTTTGAGCCACCTATCGTTGTTGATCTGTAATGTTGACCTGCCACACCCTTGATCTGCATGCCAAAGAATGAATAGGATGAGAAGAAGTAGAGATGATGAAAAATAAAAGAGGAGGAAGAAGAGGAATGAGTGAAGCTCCTGTCCATGGTCAACATATCCACTATTTGCAAGCTAGATGGGAGGATTGACGCAGTCAGAGCACCTAATACTTTGACTGCTTGCAAGCTAGATGGGTGGATCAAAGCTCCTGCTACCATTCCTTATCTCTCAAGATTGTTTTGGGATCTTTTCTCTTCTACTCTCCCAAGATAAAAGTGAGGTCGGTTTCAACATCCCTTGGTCCAAGCCAACCAGGTATCTAGGCAAACAGGCAATTAAGAAATCGCCTGGGCTACCTTGGTTCCTACAGCCTGCCTAGCACTCATTGTTTTGTGGTTATTTTTGGTCTTCAGATAAAGCGGTTAATTGTAAAAATAGCCTCTTACATGCACAATTAAGAAATTTCGCTCTTGTATGCATATTAATTGAAATATCTTTCTTATAAGGTGTAAAATTATCATAACAATCAACTACCACCAGAAAACCCAAGAATGTGCATTAACAGAGGGATGGTTTTACACTTATGTTTTTACAATAAGATTATTACTGTTTTCGTATTGTGTAACAGTGTTTTTTTTTTTACACTAAGATGTTGAGATATTAGGAACACTTTTGAAGATCTTCATGTAGTGGGGTTATATTTTTTACACTAAGATGTTGAGATATTAGGAACACTTTTGAAGATCTTCATGTAGTGGGGTTATATGTGTATCATTGTATCTAAGAGTCAATTATGCAATTATTCCTATAAGAGGGTAATTTCCCTAGATAAAAATTAGGCAATTTGGAACACCAATGATGTTCTGTGAATAAAGGAATGAGAGGTGTTTGGGCTTTCTTTCCCAAATTTAGATCCATTCACTAGGGCTTCTCTGTTAGAACATGGGTTTTGCCATTAAGCTTTTGATATACGGCATTTAGATTTTGATATACTTGGTATTTTTCATTCATTGAACATTTGTATGTGATTCGTTTACTATTTTATCTTATCTATGTTTCCTTTCATTGTATGGGGTGATTATTTTTCCACTAAATTTCATGTTATTTTTCACATCATGATTGACAGGTGTTACTTGAATCCTCACTGTTTTTCTCCTTGCTAATCTGTCAATGTCTGTTGTCTAGTCTATTTTTCCTTTTTGTACTGTGTATATGCTGAATTTTGTGAATGGCACAGTTTCTATGTTTAAATGAATATAGAATTTATATGTTGGAGAATGTAGGTCGTAGCTCTGGCAACATAGTTCTATAAACTGGGCATTGCCTAGGCCCTTGCTGCCTAATCAGCAGGAAAGTGGGAGGCTCCTGACTTGGTCGCTTTGGATGCCTTGACATTGTATGAAAGAACAGATCCCTATATTCTTAGTAATAATGATCTATGACTAGATGTAAACACCACATACCAGTTTATTTTATGGTGTGGAATGATGTTTACCATGTCAGATGAAGTTTTTTCAACAGTGGCTGTCTACCCGAATCTTGCAACCACTAGCGTTAAAGAGACATGGCTAAACAATTTGTACCCGTTATTTCCAACTTACTTTCTCAAGTAACCAACGTTACTTTGTTTCTGTATCTGGCTGTGAATTGTGTCATTCATTAACTCTGTTTCTGTTGCCAGCATTTTTGTGGGGCTTTAATGTGTATTTTCCTCTGATTTAAGTGGATTAACCTCCCAGGGTTGAAACATCTCTATCTGACAAGGATCTGAAAGAGAGGTCTCAAAGGTCAGGATTTGTACGGGAACTGGTGCTATCCACAATCTTCGATGATGTTTTATGAGGACATGCGACAATCGTGATGATAGAAGATTGGGTTTGCAGAAACAGAAAGGTACCTCATTGTGCTAGTTTACCATAATCTTTTCTCTGGAGCAGTGTAAGTAATGGATGTTCAGCCTTACATGGCAGAGATAAGAGCATCCAATGTATATCATTATGTTTTACCTTATAGAGACCCCGGGGGACTTGTATCCTGATCCTCTTTTTTAATGAGGGCGATTGTGCATATTGGAATCAAGCACTTGAGGGGACTCTTCGATGTTCAAACGCTTATCTAGTCCAGAAATATAAATCTGGTTTCATTTACAGGTTTGGAATCTTTGCTACATATCTCAGTTACCATCATTAACTCTGCTTGAGACTTTTGAGTTACGTTGCTTTTTATCCTACTCTTTTAGTTAAACCAGTAGTGTCAGTGACGGACATAAGGATTTTATTGGTCACTCTATTAATCCAGTGAGGTCATTCCTTTAAAATTAATTTCTTTTTAATCAAATCAATTTAATGGGAAATTTTAAACTCTCTAATAGGATTTTAAAAATCCAGTGGGGTCCTAGGATATATGCTCTAAATCCGCCACGGAGTAGTGTATTCATCCAGCTGTTTACATTGACCGAGACATGATGGTCTAATCTGTGGAACGAACGAGTGAGCGCTCCATCCAAGCAGTTGAACCAGTGTGTCATATTACTTGGCTTTTTTTGTCTTTCATGGGATGCTATAGGTGGTGCGAGCGAAGGGTATCCATCCTTGTTTGGAAGATTTTGAGTCGTCAGTTTTGAGCTTTGCTCATGCCTCTCCAGTTGCCTCTCTCGGCCATCGTATTCTATGTCCCAACAAGGCCATAATACTTTCTACATGGAACTGCTTTTAAGGCTTTCGGGAATGCTGCTAGATGAGAGAAAAGGCAGCACCCAGACATCTTTATGGGGGTTCGTTATTATTATTTTTTTTTTTCTTTTGAAAAATTCCACCTTGGTCAGTTGTCGTTTCCTATGTAGTCTTAATCTCCGGGTATCGTAGTGTAGTCCTACTCACGGAGGCTGGTGTTTTTTTTCAATTATTGTTTGTCTTATTTTAGGTCGAGAAATATTTAGTGCTAAGTGTTCATTTGCACTTGAATTGTAAGTGAACTCGGAAAATTTTAAATTGGATTCTTAAATAAATAAGGGGTTAGGGTCCATCTTAGTTCTCTCTAGTAACTCAGGTGCAAATGTACATTTTGCAGCAAGTCTTTTGCTAATAGAACTGCTGCTTCGGAATATCAAAGGTTGATGCAGGAGATTTCGGTATTAATGTTTTCGAGGTCTTTTAATAATATTGATACGGAAAAAGGTAAATTGGACGTACGTACGTGGTGGGGTACATGGCTAACGAGAAATGAGATTCCAAGGGTGGGACTGAGAGGGGTTATAGATTCTTGGTTGGGAGACTCTATAATATATGAAAGACCAAGTATGTGATATTTTTAATATAGTTTTTGTTGTTGTGACAATGCAATTTATTAGTATCAATTGTGTTCTTTCTACTGCCCAGTTTTCAAGCAGAAAAATGTTACTGTAATGACTAGAAAATGTTCCAAACTTTTCTTAACATTTGCCGTTTCCCTTTTCTGTTGGGTAACAAGAGTGAAGATAGATATCGCCTTCTCTTCGCCAATGTTGGTGCTTTTCTTTTCGTGTGTTGGTCAGGGTCGTGATAGCCATGTTAAGCTTAAAGTTTGAGCTGCTTCTTCACATTTTATAATTTAGAGTGTCGCCACTCGTTTTTTGTCATCTAGTTTACGCCCCTCAGATTAATTTCTCTATTTAAATTTGAAATGTCAGTAATGTACAAACACCTCAAGTTCGGTGCTTCTCAAATGGATGCATGCATCATATATATCTGAATTTGTCAAGAATATTGTTCTGACCTCTCGGACGGCCTGAGATAAGATGGTAAGCAGCTGGGTGATGGCGTTTGTCCAATCAGCTTACCTTAAACCGGCGCGTGAGCTTCTCATGCTTGTTGTGCTTCGGTCACAACAGTTGTCATCGTCCCATCCTCCACTGTACTCTTAATTCTCCCTTTCAAAAATTTTTTTTTCCGAGAAAATATGTATGACACTTCAGGCATCAGACCTATAGGGTGATATGTATAGGCGGATCTAATTAAGTAGCAGTTAGCGAGGTCATGTGATTCTATTAAAATTTTAAAATCTTATTATATATATATATATATATAAATTTTTATTAAATTGATTTGATTAGAAATTTTTCTAAAAAAAAAACGACCTCATTAGATTAATAGCCAGAGTGAATTTATTAGATGAAATTTTTACATCCGTCACTAATAAAATATATGTTTGACACTATAATTGATCAATATATAGATGGACATAACCTGTCGTCGCTACACTGACCATTAATCTACAAAACGAGTCATGACACGCCCATGCCACAATATCCATTTGATAAATAACACTGGAACATACGTATGCAATATTAGAGTGATTTGTTCCTGATCAGTTGTCTTTTATTCACCTCTCGTCATTAATCCAAAGAATGAAGACTTGTGCATCGATCCATAAGTCTTGACTCCATCGATGGATCGTTTCTCTCCAGCGCTATATATATATATGAAAACGAGAAACACCCATGCTAATTACACTCTTATATGTCTTGAGTTTTTTAGTCTCTGCTCGAATTGACCAAGATAGAAAACTTGAACTTGATGCATTTGGAATTTGATGTAAGCAATATTGATTGTTATGTTTTTGCAATAATTTTCAGTTGTTAATTAATATTTGATTTTTAAACAATATGTATTATAAGCTAAAGCTAGATTATACATTGGCTCGCGTCGCATTATTATATATCCTCATTTTCTTATGTTAGTTCACCACTAATTAGTAACCAAAACAGGACATTTTAAGTTGAGATTATATATAACAAACTAATTAAAACAACCGTGTTTTATTTATGTGTAACTAAGTTAGTGGATACCAAATATTTCTTCACTAGAAAAGTTGGCTGCATGGGATTCCGATGGAGGCGTGCCACGTGAGCACGTGGGCGGTTGACAAAGCAAAACTCCCACCCCAGTACGTACGGTTGCGTACGTGTACTGCCCGCGGTGGGAATCAGGTTCTTGGGTCAAAGGCAAAAAGGGTTATGTAGGTTAAAAACCCAAGATTTCTCCTCTTTCTTTTCCCCCCTCGGATTCCCCACCCCCCGCCCATGAATTGGCAGCAGCTGCAGGGGAATGTTATCGATGATGTGTCATAAAGGTAATTAAGCAGCAGACACACAGACATGTCTCTCTGTGTGTAAACACACACATAGATGCCTTAATTTGTAGTACTACAGCTGGTATGCGCGAAGAATAATCCAACATCACACATGTCCTAGCTTGCGCGATTAAGTCGTACGTACGTACATTCTGTGTGGAAATATCCAGTACATACAGAGTATTCTTCTTCATGTTTTCTCAAGAGATTAATTTTTAACAATTTACTAACAAAAAATGTCAGCGATCGACGTCCAATTCATGTTTGAAGAGTATGTACAGTAGACATCGATCGATCTAATTATGAGACAAAGTTTCATGCACATGCACATGCACATGCATGTTTTAATTTTTAAGGTGCAGAAAAGAAAAATCCCTTTGTAATATTCCCATATATATATATATATATATATATATATTGGCCGATGGAGATGGATGTCTTTCTATTCCACGTAAAAGATGGAGCTGACCCGAACTCTCGAAGCACCCTTGAACCTTCATGCTGACTTTGGTAGCTTTATGCCATGGGGATGGGGATTCCTGCTTCCATTAATTGCTTCAGAGGAGTGAGTGCGTGTGACCTTTTTTTATAAGGATGTGGCCGGGGAGACGACCGACTCCGAGTCCGAGCCAGGCAGTACTGTAACGTGATCCAGCAAATTAAGAGAAACTTCTCGGAAGGTAACATGCGTTTCTGATCAGAGTGATGAGTACATCATATAAATGCACTGTACATCAGCAGGGCCCTCAACCTCCAATCTTTATTTTCTATATAAGCTAATTAGAACATGATCTGAAGCTTGTCTCATTCATATAAACTTCAAACTGGTGGCCTCTCGTTTTCATTCTTACGTACACACAAGAGGGCAACGATATATATCGATCTCCCGTCGCCATTCCATTATTTATTCTGAAGATTTTGCTGCGCGCAGCACTTTTTTTTTCTTCTTTTTTTAATCCAGATGGCCAACATATATACATATATAACTAGCCAGCGTTACTTAATTTGGAAGCACCTATATATATACCTTTTGAACTCTTAAACCTCTTCATCACTTTGGTTGGAATGAGTTAATTATGAGCTAGGTAGATAACGTCTGCACTTAAATTAGTTCTACGAGCTGATATATATATATATATTTTGAATTCTAATATATATATATATATATGCTCTCTTTTTTCTTTTTTTTTTTAGGCCGATGGTATTGGTAATCATGATTTAATGTTTTCACGTACGAACGCAAGACAAGAGGACATCGATTAATGACTCTCTTCATCTTCTCTAGTCAAAACTTGGTGTCAACTACTTCCGGTGTCAATATATAATGTAATAACTTTGTTTGTCTTGCCCACAGTCTGCCGATTAAATTAAGTTGAATTAAAGGTAAATCCAAGGAGAACATGATATTGTAGATCAGAGGAGGCCCGGCCCAGATTTACCAAACTAAATATGTAACAAATTGCTTAATTTCTTGACCTTTTAGCGAATCAAGAAGATATATATATATATATATATAGAAGAAAATATATTTTGGGTAGACGTACCATTATATTAAGTTTTCTAAATATGTTAAAGAAAAAAACAAAACAAACTAACAAACCTCTTAATTAAACTTGTGAAATTGATCCAATTGCTCTCACCAGCCAGTCTGTGCACCTAGCTAGCTACTTAATCCTAAACAGCTTAATTAGCGCTACAGTACTTCTCCCTCTCCCCCCAAAAGAACTAGGAGGAAGGAACCAAGAAAGAGGGTTGGTAACCTAGCTAGCAGTTGTTCAGAATATATATTATATGGTCAATTAGGCCTTCAAACAAGTGGGAATGGAAAAGGTCGATTCATCCCATGAGACATCACAAAACGTTAATTTGTAGTATTTTATGCATCGTACGTGTTACCAAAACATCTCCAATTAATTCACAAAGCTGGATTCCGATTTTTCAAACACATCTAGATATGGTATATATGGTACGGTGGTGGAGCTTTTGCATGTCCAACCAATCTCTATGTAGTGATCATTTTATATAAATATGAGATGACTCCTGTACATTTATTGAATGACACGCATGTTTAATATCTTATTTCTACATATATACTATTATCTCATCCTCATGTAAACGATTCACATGAGAATTGTGTGAGATACATGACATACTGCATCATCAATCTTATTGCACACTATATATACAAAAAATTAATTACTTTGTTCTAGAAATTAATTAGATAGAACCGGCCGGGCGCCGTAAAACTAGTCGAAATCACCAACCCCCACACCATAATCCCAAACCCAGCCGCCGATCGAGCAGTCCCCTCCACCCCGTTTCCACGGCATCTTCCCCTGACCTTCTCCGCAGCTTCTTCCACGCTCTGCCGACTCTTCTCGCTTTCGGTCTCTGCGTCAGCGAGCGTGGTCTGGTCAGACCTTTTTACTCGAATCCATTCCTCCCCTTTATTTGAATTGACGACGATCTTGCAATATGTTCTCTCCTTTTCCTTCAACTCGATCCCTGCAGGTGTTAAGGTAGGCTGGGTGGGCGGTATCCCTTAAACCGGATGGCTTGCATGGGAATCTTAATCCCACGTCCCCATATCCCAAAATCTCGACGCCGCAACAGGCATCGGAACCCAAAAAAAAAAAAAAAAAACTTTTTTTTTTAAAAAAATGTCAGCACATCCATCCATGTATATACGCTGTACGCATGTAAGTGTGTGTGTGTAGAATCATAGATGGACTTTTGGACCCCGCTTATCGGACACGCCGCCCCCTAGCTACGAAGCTTCATGCCGGCTTCTCTACTCCCGGCACTTTCTAATTTAGAGATATATATAGTTGGCGGGCGCCCAAGCCAACGGTTACCTCCCCTCGAGTAGAGCTACTGTCTCTCTTCTTTTGGTAGCAGCAGAGTTGGGCCTGCTCAAAAGGCTTCTTTTGGGGGGGGGGGGGGGGCGCGCCCCGCCCGCATGCCTGCCTGGTTTTAGCTATGAGTTCCCTAAAAAGGATTGCTGCTGCCCACGAGGAGCTGGGCGGAGGGGACGAGGAAGAAGACGAGTGCTTGTTTCGTGAGTCGAAGCGGCGGCGGTCTTTTCTCAAGTGAGTTGGAGGGGTGCATGGTGTTTGTCTTCGATCAATATTCTTCATATCCGCGGGTTCTTCTAATTAGCTACGACCATGGAGTAGTAGTAGTAGTCGTCGTCTTTGAATCTTTCCTTCCTAGATCTTCGTGGGTGTTTCGTTTCTCACAAGCACGTCTGCTTCTTTCCCTTACTTGTTTCTTGGCAGCACCGTGAGGGAAGTCATGAAGCTGCAGTCGATGCAGTGCTTGTTCCTGGAAATGGAGCCTTTTCTTCGCAGAGTGGTAGAATGCCTTTCGAACTTGGGTTCTCTCTCTCTCTTCCCCCCTTTTTAGTGCTTGTTTTGTTTTTGTTTTTTTGGCCTTCTTGGAGTTGGTTTGTTTTAACGTAAAACGTTTAATTGTCAAAGAAAACGCAAAACATGGTGTAGATAATTATTAATTCTTCCATTGTTTTCCTATATATATGTTATCTACATCAGACTTCTTTGGTGAGCTGTAAAACAGCCTAAAATACTCTGTATAAGAACACCAAGTTTTTTTGTTTCTAATGCCGCAAGTACTTGTGTTTTGGGAGGCAGTCAGCCTGCAAACTGTTTGTTTTTCCTCTGATATCATTTTTCAGTACAAAGTACCCATAGAAACAAAGCTTGAAGGTTTTATAATTGGAAGGTTTTGACATTTTACACCACATTAAACAACTCTTTAGCGGTTTCCAAGTTGGTGCTAAAGAGAACTGAACTAGCTCATGTCTCAGTGCTCAATAAGTTTCTGCCTTTTTTAATCTTCTTCTGTTGGTTTAAAACTTGTGCTTAAATCTAAAGTTCTTCTCAACATCAACCTACGCAAGACCACTTCTCTGCATCCACACATTACCATCCTCTGCAACAATTTTGTTCTTCATGTCTTTTGACACCTAATGAAAGGCAAAATCACGAAGGCCTCAACTAGGTGATCATTTTCAGATGATCCACGTTTTGTTGCAGACTTAAAATACCTGAATTTATATTGTGATCTTTTGTTTAAAGTGATAGAAGCTATTTCACATGAAAAGAAGATGAGAATTCTATGGGAAATTATATTACTTTCTTTTTTATTTCCTTCAATGTTGTGGAAACAAAATGATACTGGATCTTATGGCTATGAAATGACTTCTTTGCATGCCAATGAAGCGCTTAATTGTGATTTCAAATACTGGTCCTCCGGAAAATATTCTCTCATAATTAGATGCTTCTGGTATTCATTATCTCATTTTGCCTTTTTTCACATGGCCATTTTGACTTATCTTTCCATTGTTAGTAACCAAGGTGATGCACTCTTCATTACTTGTAAAAGGTATCCTGTCAACTTATGCCGCTTTACATATCTTAGAAAATAGAAATACTTACTACTCATCTGGACAAGTAGTAAGCATTTCTCTTTAGAAAAAGTATGTAGACACTTTATAATACCAGTTGAGAGGTATTCACTTTACAAGCTTGTTCTCGGTGGAGCAGGTTCAATCTCTTCACTGTGGAAATGGATTCCCAATGTTATAGACAATGGAAAATACTCGCACTAGCATACCAATTAGTATTGCTGAATGAATGTTAGCCATCAACTGAACTCTTAACTAACAGTAATCTATCTTCTTGTCTAGTTTCTGAATGAGGAGAAAGAGGGACATACAAGAAAACTTATATCATAGGCATAGAGATTCATCAGTTGCATGATCATGTTTGTAGTATCCACAGGGGGAATCATGCCAAGCGTTGAGACTTCGTGTCCTGTTTAGAATGTCTTTTGGTATTCGGAGCAGGAATAGACAAATTAGTAAAGAAAAAAAGTGTAGTTGTGTCCTCCTGGTTGTGTTTGGAGGCGAAGGGTTATGCCACCAGTTAGTCCTCAGTTTTGAGTTCTACCATGGCAATTTTTCAGTGAGGAAAAATCCCTTATCTTAAAAGGGCAAGTAATGGAGAATTTTCAGTAATAGATAGATATCGGGTGAACAGGCAGGTTCCAAAACATTTGAGGGGGAGATACGTCTTGAGTTGGTGTGGGACATACACATCCTTAAAGCAACAAGGGCTAATAGGTGTAAAGTGTAAGTGGATTATACCAAGTGAAATGTACACTAATTGGGTGTCAAATTTTTTTTGATGATGATGGCGTCCTATGACACCACTTGGAAAATTTTAGCAGCTACATTCTTAGGATAAACAGGGTGTAGATTTGTGTTAAGTCTGAACAAGGAGTTGGAAAGGCAAATGAGATTTACTGAATAAGGAGTTGGAAAGGCAAATGAGATTTAATTCTCATACCTGATTTTCAAGTGCATAACGAGGTCTTGGATTGGGGCTTTAACGTGGGCTTATCCAGACTCCATCCACCCCCCACCCCCCCAACCCAACTTTTTTACAGATGGGAGAGGAATCAACTGGAGTGATGATAGTAGATTTTTCTACATAGTGTTACCAAGCAAAGCCTATGATAAAGACATCTGTTCCCAGGGAAAAGAACCTTCTAAGTGTGTTATTTTGATGAATCACTTATATTGATATTTCGGAACTGATACACAACATTTTCTTTGCTAGGTGCAAGAAGAAGTGCAGAAAGGGCTTTCTCGCTATGTCTTCTCAGCTTCCAGGTAAAATCTTGTTTGTCTACGTGCCTCCTTTGCCACTTGCATGATCATCTTGATTGTACTCCGTATAACAAGGACAACTTAGAGATCATTTGGCTGTTGCACCTTGTTGTGGTCTATCAGAGAAAAACCCGTTGAGTTCTAGCAAGTTATGTGGAGTGCGCCATTTTCGCATGCTGTTGATATGGATTTCCTCTCAGTAAGGATAAATGCCAGAGAATTTGACTGTATTATGCCACCAAAGACCAAATATTCAACTTTCTGCATTTAATTTTTATCTGATCAGTGTTACAATAGGATTATTTTCGTAGCTTCTAGAGCATTATGACCAAAACTCTTGATCAGCTGACCACAAAAGAACCAACTCATCTAGAGTCTCCCCATGTTGATCTGATGATAGTGACAGGTGTAGAAGCTGTTTATTTAAAAGAAAACAGATTTTGTGAACATGCTAGGTTTGAGTGCACCTACATCCAACAGTTGGCAGGATGATAAGTTGGATGCTTGCTTCATGCATTAATATCATCTAGATCATCTTGTATTCCTCGAATGTTCTCTTTCAGAATGTTTTTTTTTTCCCAACATGTTCTCCACATTTACAGTAGGTTCAACTTAAATTTCCATTTTATGCTTGTAGTCCTGTCTTCGATAAGATCCAAGCATCTGCAGCTGTTCGTTGGCGGTTATGTTTCAAAAGCAAATTACCTGATACACTTTTTACTGGAAGCAGAATTGAATCAGAAGACAGTACACCTGTTAAATTAGTTATAGAAGATTCAAGTTCTGGGATGATCATCACATACGGCCCCCTATCTTCAGTTAGGATTGAGATTGTTGTCCTTGATGGCGATTTCTGTGTGGACGAACAAGAAGACTGGACAGAGAAAGAGTTTAGTGACAATGTGGTGCGTGAAAGGGAAGGGAAAAGGCCTTTACTGACAGGTGATCTTGTTCTCACACTGAGAGGAGGTGTTGGTACTTTTGGTGCAGTCACCTTCACTGATAATTCTAGTTGGATAAGAAGTCGAAAGTTCAAGCTTGGTGCAAGAATTCTACCAAATAATTGCTCCGAGGAACGAATCCAGGAAGCTATAAGTGGAGCTTTCTTTGTCAAGGATCACCGTGGAGAATGTAAGTGCAGTTTAACATTAGCTCTCCCTCTCTTTAAGTTTATGAGAAGTAAATATTATGAATGATTGTCCTCCAGTATGGATGCTCTTTCCATGCAAGTTTAAACGGCAACAGAACAATGTCAGTTGGTGTTGAAGAAACACATAAGAATACTCTTTCCACCTCAATGTATTAGGGATAGTTGGTTCTTTGGCTACAGTTAGGTTTTCCTTTGATTGCACAGAAATTACAATGCTTTTCTATACAAATAAATGAGGCATTAATTTGTGTTCTAAAGAGGGGAAGTTTTTGTTTATCTTAGTGTACAAGAAGCATCATCCTCCATCGTTACATGACGATGTGTGGCGCTTGGAGAAGATAGGAAAGGATGGGGCTTTCCACAAAAGACTTTCAGAAAATGGAATCAGGACAGTGCAGGACTTTTTAAAGCTTCTGGTCATGGATCAAGACCAGTTACGCAGTGTGAGTTCCAGTAACATCTTCTCTTTCCTTTTTTTTTTCTTTCTTTTTCTAGAAAGAAAATATTTGGGCTCCAAGTCAAAATCCAATGCAGCTGTCTAATCTTTGATCTTGAACTCTGTAGATATTGGGCGCTGGGATGTCAAACAAGATTTGGGAGGCGACTGTGGAGCATGCCCGGGAATGTCGTGTAGACAATAAGCTATACTCTTTCTATGCTGTCGAGAACAGAGTTTTGCTTGCCTTCGACTCAATCTTTCAGATCATTGGGGCACAGTTTGATGGCTATGAGTACCAGCCAGTGAGCGATCTCACTTCTTCTCAAACCGTAAGTAGTATCTTAATTTGTGGAGATAGTATAGCTGGGAACACTGAACGTTGGGCATTATCAATGAAAATCTGCAAATGTGGATGCTTTGGCTCATGTGTTCCTGTCTCTGTTTCTTCTTGCTCCATTTCTCTCTCCTTTTTTTTTTTTTTTTCCTTCTTTCTTTCTTTTCATTGATGTCTTTCCTTTGACAGGCTCTGGTGAACATTCTGAAACAGTCCGCTTATAGAAACCAAAATGACATGATCGAGATCGACACACTGCCGCCCGCCGGCGTCCTCTCAAAGCAACTCATTACCATAGCCGATGCTCCTGTTCCAGGATCAAGCTCGCACAACCTACAGAGCCTCTACTATTCGCACGCTGCACTGAAAGGTGAGATTTTTCTGTGTCACTTTTTTTTTTTTTAACAAATGAGGATAGCCTGAAGAGGCAGCAACAGCATCAAATACCAACTGCACCTTCAATCCTCACAGTGTAGCTTGGTACTTTTTTAATTTTTTCTCATGGCGGAAGTACAGGTTTTTCGTCGGGGGAGCAGATTACCCATGTAGGTTCAGAGCTTCAGTTTGGACAGCCATTGCATGATCCCGGGGTGCAGGTGGAAGTGCAACCGCAGTTTTTCACCTCCTCCCCACCGAACAACAGCAGCTGGGACAGGAGGGCTCCCCTGGCCCTGGAGGGGAGGCCAGTGGAGTACTATGCCATGGAGCCGTCCACAAGCGGGAAACGGGTCTCAACAACTACTAGTAGTCTCCGCAGCTACTGTTCCGACGTGGGTGACTACTACTTCCCCACACAGGGGGGGCTCTCACCATGGGACCTGGAAAGTCGGTCGTTTTCGGACGTGGATCCCGGCGAGGTGGTGCCGCACGCCCACCCATCGCCGGCGCCGGGGTTCAGCGTCCACATCCCAAAGAGCAAGTGGGTGAAGCTGATGGCTGCGCTCAAGTGTGGGATGTTCATCCGGAGGCGTGTGGCCGCCAAAAGGAGGGCGAGGTTCTTCGGGTACCAGACTCTTCCGAGTACCTTCCAGTTATAATAACACCCGCCATCACCATCACCATCACCATCCATCCATCCACCCACCCACCCGGGCAAAATGCCTCCTTCATTTTTCGCTTTGGCTCTTCTCTCTCTTTCTCTCTCTGTACGTGATTGGTTTTTTGTGTTCCATGTTTCCCACTTAAAAATGGGGTTTCTGTACTCCAATGTATATTATTTTGTATTGTTCTTGCTTTTCTTTTAAGCATCACGTATGTATTGTTCTTCCTTTGCTACTACCCCTTCCCTCGAGACGAGACGTTTTTTACTTATCATCGTACGTCCGGGATGGTTACATGTACTTCCATGATGGTACAATGCAACGCGCCGCATACGTATTCTCATGCCCCCGCCATCAGAATTTTCCTTCTGAATGCCTCAGCAGCAGATCATCTTCAAAACCCGAACTTTGAAAACATATGTATGCATTTGTAAATAATGTCGACCTATGTTAAAGATCTCATTTGGATTCCTCATTAAATAATATAGTATTGAAATTTATTCACTTTAATATGTTTGTTTTTTTTCCATTAGAAAGTAGTTGGAGTTGCCTACTTTAACCTTGTCTCACTTCTCTGGAAGTTCACACTCACTGTCTAAAGCTCAAAATTTGAGGCTTTGAACATTGTTCAGCTTCACCCCCTGTTCGTTTCTCTTTCACCTTCAGAATCCCTCTTGCCTTGTGCGATTAAAAGTAAAGCACCTAACAATGCATTTGGAAATGATTCTATGTTATATGAGGGGTTCTCCATCCATTGAAAATCCCTTCCATCATCATTTCCAAGCACACTCAAAAAAACTTCTCCCCCTTGCGCCTCTCCTCCTGTGCCCCACTCAATAATCCCCACAGAGGAGAAGCAGAGTGTCGGAAGAGATGGCATGTATGGCGCTCTGCCAATGCCATCTCTTTGATGGTAACACGGCCATCGATGTTGGAGGTGGGAAGCGGATATCCCTCTTTTACCTCTTCCCTTCTGCATCCTAAATCTATCAACTACTAAGAAGAATCAATGTTAAACCCACCACAGCTGAAAACAGTATTCAAAACTTTATCCTCCGGATTGATCGTTGTTATCAGCAAAATCGACCTGAAATCTAATTTTCACGATAATAAAACTCGGACTTTTTGCAAAACAAGATGAACACGGGAAGCCATCTGGAAGACTATCATGGAATTGAGTCAGTGTCATACAGATCTTTTACGTGGTTAGTGGTCAAAAAACTCAGACAGCGTTCACGTTAGCTCACCAAACAATTATGAGACAAACTTTTTTTTTTTAATAACATTGCCCTCAAACAGCTTATTCACCTTTTTTTTTTTTTTACTGGCAGCAGCACACCACCCGGGACAACCCAATTACTAGCACTGCTCACAAAAGAACATGAAGCTATACGGCATAAACAACACTCACATCATCACCAGCGACTGCCTTGGTCTTTTTCCTTCCATGGCATCCTTCTTTTTCCGGCAAGCGGAACAAAGAAACGGGCCCTCCCATGGTTTTGATGATGGGGACATGTACGCACTAGAGTTGACAGACACATCCTCACCTTGTTCTTCATCTGTCTGGCAGATTGCACATCTCAGAGGCCCCGCGTTCAACTTGGACACAAAATCAGTCTTCAGCCTGAAATATACAGGAATATATACCTTCAAATTGAGTGCTTGATAACAAGAAAATGGGACGTACACATTTCTTAAAAACTGTCAGAAGATTCAGGCTAGTTCAATTTAAATGAGACCCTTTGCTGAATTGAAACAAAAGTACTCTGAATGCAAGCTCAACCAATCTTAAACGTTGAAAACTTAGAAACAACCAATAAGCCTATAGGCCAGAAGTACCAGGGCTTCCCCCCATTAGGTCTTGGGTTCAATCCTTGTCCCCTGCGATGGATTGTCCTGCAAATTCACGGGGTTCCAAGTGCCCCCCTGTAAGTGGCAGGACCCAGAAGAATATTTCTCGCACACAATAGGGCCCAAGCCCGGAACGATCACCCGCAGGAGGAAATGTCAAATAATTGTAGAAGAATCTCCTTTTTAGGAGGGAAAACTAGATGCTGAGAATCAACCAACACGTCCCATTCCAAGTAACTGAATAGACTTGGTCAATCCCAATTGAGCCACTTGACACCCCCAACCCCAAGGAAAAAAAAGAAAAGGAGTAATAAGCGCATTTATACTTCTCACCCTCATGCAGAACAGCAGCATCCTGAGGTTATCCTCGAAGAAGAAACCATGGTACCAAGGATCACTCACAATCCTGGTGTGTGTCCCTACCAATAACGAATGGTAAGCCTTGGTCTAACATATCATCATAACTATCATCAACATGGATTTCAGAAGATTGACAGAACGATCTGAAGAATGGAAATATTTCAAAACTTTAACTTCCTACCTGATGTCAACTATACCCAGAGGAGTCATGTTAATAGTTGGCTACAAAACTATGCTTTTATTGAGCACTTTAAGTAGACCAGCTCAATGCCTCAATGATGAAATATTATGGTGAAGGCATGGAAATTGCCTCTTCAAATACCAGATACAGAAACATTTCATAACTTAATCCCATCTCCTCTAACAGAAAATGATCCCAATTTCATTGATAGCAACAACATGGTGCCGATGCTGTCATGTTTGGGATGTCAACTAAGAGATTCTTTTACTGCTACCAGAATGGCCCTTCGGGCCCATTACCTGAGTGCATCAGGGGGGTTTACCCTTGCACTTCAAGAGAAACTTGAAGTTGGACATCAGGCTAATAACCAATGCATTATTCAAGCATTGCTAGGTTTCTTCTTCTAAACATGAAGTACCAGACTGAAGCAAGACTCGACAATGATGCCAAGCCTATCCTACCCGTGCTTCGTATCAATTTCTTTATGAGGAAAGACCTGAGTCAATTTCTTTTAATTCATCTCAATCAGAGATGTAGGGATTTTCAAGATTATAGCTGCTACAACTTTGATCTATTTTCAAGTGTGTTTGTATTGTCAGTTCTAGCAGGATGCTTCTTTGCACTTTCCTTTTTGTATCTTTCCAGCCTTTTTCTATTGGGATGAAAGAGACTAAATGCTCATGGGGCCATCGTATCTAAGTTTTTGTGCTTTCTTCTTCATTGTAATCATTTCCTCACAATGTTCACGTGAAGATATTTTCATGTTCATGTTCCAGTTGGCTCTTATTTCCCTTGTGAAGTGACTAAGTGCTTCCATATCTTCTCTCTTAAGTTGCCTCCTAGACTGCCATGTGGCTATACATTGCCACTGATGTTCCTAACATGAACATTGTTCAACACCTAGATAGTGCAACTATTTTTTGTCCACTCAGATGCATATTTTCTTCCCAGAAATTATCCTCTTCATTGATTAAATTTCATTTTTTTAAGGGTGGGATTGGAAGGTGATCAAATAGCCATTTCTGGAGCCTCCCTCTTCCAGAGGAGCATTCTTATATTCCATCTATGCTAACGTCCAATTTCCAGCACTTAACTAATAAGTACAATCAGTAGGAACTCCATTGTTTCCATTTGTCAGGGAAGTGCCTACCATATAAAAACTGTCAAGTGCAGATGCATTTTCCTTTTTTTCTTTCCTCGATCGCAAGTACCCAAGCATTCTTTTAAATATAATCCACAATGTTAAATAGCCATATTCCTTCAATTAGGATGAAGCAATCAAGAACTACATATTTTGATTAGGAGCCTTTGTCCCCTCTGGCATGCACAATATATCTCCTCACCATCCTAATATCCCATGTGACAAGTATGCATTTCAATTAAGGTCATATTCCATGGTTACAGTTCTCGTCCTCTCTCTTTAGAATAGATTTCATGGTATAGTTACCAACAACCTCTCCATCAACATCTTGGGGTAATGATTCCCGGCACTATAACCTATACCATGACAATTGAATTGAAGTCCACAAATCAAATTATTTTGTGGATTAGATGATTTTGCTGTCAATAAATGCTTCATGTGTGCTCAGGATAGCTTCCTGATTTGAACTCCACAATAGCTGCACAGGCAGCATGCCACCATAGCAAGCAAAGCAGACTCGGTAAAGGAGAGATCACCCTTATGTCAAGGCATGCATGATCATAAAGGCAATTGATATCAAAGGTATCACCCCAGGCCAAAAGACCAACCAACTGTTTGCCCAGTTTCTTCTTACAAATGTTATTATCAAATATATTTTCGACTGAAGACCTCAGTGGATGCATGATCCTCATACCAGAAATGCACCATTCTGTATGCCCCACTAGGCACCCTCCATTAAGATATCATTTTCTCTGTCTTCAAATTTCTTAAGTGCCTAATCAGAGTACTTTATACAATTTCCAATTTACATGCAAGTAGGGAAACCAGCCATAGACATTTGATAATTAAGTCCACCGTGGTTTGTAGGATGTACCAAAAATCAAGAAATCCATAAGAAGGCATCCTCAACCCTTTTCTCCCCCTACTAGAACCTGCATGAACTTGTATATTTCCATGATCTCTGAAGCTATTGCTTCAACTTTACTTTCTTATAGGCAAGAAAAGATTCTTGTCTATAGGCCCGTTAATCGTAAGGACCAACTGTTAGGGAGAGGTTAAGGTTGCATTTGGGTACATGCTAGAAGAGATTCTGGGCCACTTTACTTTTCTGCTCTTAAAGTACTCCATCAATGTTTAGGAGCCAAATCAAAAACAGCTCCACATTAGGTTAGATGCTCTAGGAAAAAAAAAAAAACTCCTCTGTTGCTTGATTCTCTCCACCTTTAGGGAGAGACTTTCTTGTAATATAACATAGACACCCTCTTCCACTTCTCTCTTTCCCATTCTAGGTCTCCACTCTGCTGCATCTGCAAGCAGTCCTGTCTTCTCAGCCGCGCAGAGACCGCCGGCCAGGCAGCAATGGCAATGCCCAATCATCTCTCCCCACTCGCCATCTTCCTTTCTCTCTCATGTGAAGTCATTAGAAAGCTCCGGAGGGGTGGATCGGAGAGGGGAAAAGGGCACACTATGGCTAAAAGATTACTAATCGGCATTTCCTTCACCTGGGTGGGTCTGCAAGAGCAAACTACCTGCCATGCACTGCTGGAGCAAATTATTGGAAGCTGAGTGCCAAATAAGTATAACCCAAGCTGGATGGAAGTTAATAGCTAATATATTGTTCGAGTTGCCTTTCCCAGGGTGGTTCTGGACAAAGGCCATCAGGGACCACCTCTTGTATGATTGCGAGGAAGATTAGAAGAAGAGTTTCATGGAGTATAGGCACATAACAGCATAGAATTTTAGTTAAACTTAAAAACTGAGGCAGATATATTCTCCTTCTTCATGTTCATCTGGTGGTCACCAATAAGCAGTCTAACAAATTTGAGGACATTAAGTTATTCTTAATTTCAATTGAATGCTCCAATACTAGAGACCCCTTTTGTGGCCCCCAGTTTTACTACTATCTTCATTCGATGATCCTTTGGAGGTCTTCACTTCATCTCAAGTCATCCTTTTAATTTTGACTTAGTTCTCCCTCACCTGGCTCTGACTGAAAGAGTCAGATGGGAGAAGATGAGGAGATGCACAGAGGAGGACCTGAGGTTTGTCTGCCACCAGATGATAAGGGGTGTCTAAACTATGTCAAAGACATGGTTAGGCATGCACAAACTTCAGGGTAGACTGTGGTACAATCCTTGTGGCATAGAGATAGATACATAAAAAGGATACCTTTTTCCTAACAAAACACTTGCATTTCTAAAGTTGGCATCTTCTATGTCGAATTCCGGTATGAACCCCACCAAATGCTCCTTGGGATATTCCAAAAGCAGCCTATGGATTTGTTTGAAGTTTAGCTAAAAGGAAAAGAAGATAATAATCAGAATAATGGTGACAATATATTTGTGGAAGATTATGAGGCAAAAGGCATGTCTACAAGCATATATCATTTTTATTTGGAACTTAAATCAGTTGGCGTCTGTTTCAGGGTTCCCTTTTCTTTGAAGTGCCTCTTGCAGTCTCATGAGCAGTTTTTTCTTTAGTATCAATAAGAAAGAGATTCCATACTGCAAATGCTATCTTTTTTGCTGTGGCCAACACTCCTTAGTTTTCAAAACTGAAGTGGGTCATGGATGGCATATCGGTAATGACACTAGAAATTTTTTAACAAATTCTGAAAATATAGTAATACATTGCATAAAGAAAAGGTTAAAAATGTCAACTGCCTGCCATCTGACTTTGAGATCCTTGACATGAACTAGGTACATGATTAACCACTTCCAAAATCTTTTGCTAGAAAACAAGAAGTGGTTGTAGAAGGTTGTGCCAAAGAATTAAGACACAAACATGAAAAATTTTCAACTTGCCAGGATTTCCATGCATGACAGAAAATTATGGTCCTATGGATCAATAATTAAGGTTCCCTATGAGAAAGTGAAGCCATTGATTGGAGTGGCATGGAGAGTCAAGATGATAGTTACCTATGCAGAAGCCACTAATCCTATTTAATCTTTGCATGCAACAATCAGGACAAGACAGTCTTTTTCCTGTAGTGTATTTTTTAATTTTTGCATAGATAGCCCTAAAAGCTGTCATATCTGCCTACATAAAAATAATTGACTTTCATGATATATATCTGCCTATGTGTATGTACATATGTATAATCGTCTTTCATGACTTCGCATACCCCCCCCCCCCCCCAAAAAAAAAAAAAAACAGATCCAACTAGTTCTCAGTTATACACCCGCCATGACTTAATTGCAATTCAAATGCTGAAATGACAAAGCTATCCTCAAGTTAGGTTTCATAGGAGAATGATCAGATCGCACATCTTAAGGTATTTTAGTTTGATTCTGCTTTATTAACATCTTACATTTTTTGACAGTGTAAGAACAGGAAATGTATAGCTGCAACCATTTGGAAATATCAAGGCATATTTTTGATAATTCATGAAAGTCAGAGAGATGTATGTAAATCCCGGTATATGTTTTCTTTGAAGATGAACCCATGTAAAGCTAAGGACATAAGCACATAATGCGCGTAGACAAACAAATGAAAGACAGTGCCCAATAGGACATCACATATTTGACAGCCTTTTACGGAAAGGGGACGACCCAGAATTTCATTAGATATCAAAAAGAGGGGAAATATCAAGCTTGCATATGATAGTACCCTATACAAGTTATAAAAATTGTCACATCTGGAGTGCCAAGATTAGAGTTTATTGCTGCCGTGGTCAACAGGTATGGTGTAAAATGTGATGGCTGTAGATGGCACAGTGACATGGCCATTTGGCAAACAGAGGTGGATGCATGTGCACGAATGACGCAAGAGGAGGTAATAATTAGGTGTAGTTCATGATATAACTCTTTTAGAAACCTGAATAGGTGCAAGACTGAAATCATTGAACAATGCCAAACAAAAAAAACCATGTTCTTCAAGATGCCATGAGCTTAAACTTCTGTTACACAAGGATAAACATGGACTTCATCAAGCATCAAAATGATAGAAATCAGAACAAGCTTTTGGTTTATATCCAAAATAGACAGGATACAGAATTCACAAGAATCAAAAAGTGATATGACACATTAAACTAATAAATTTTAATTAAATATTCAAAATAAGTAGACCAAAATGTCAAAGGTAAACATGATGATGATAAAGATTCTAAAAAAGGTCCATGTCGCAGTAGGCATTTGACACATAAGAAACAACTATAATAGTGATAATGTTAACAGCTCACAATGAACAAAATAACAATTTCATTGGTAATATGCTCTAAATATGAGGGCTATTTTAGAACACACAATGTTGAAAAGGATTTACAATTAAGGGCCAGAAAACTCGTTCAAAATAAATGGACAAGTGCTTGCTGCGCCCATAACCTGATAAACATCTTGAAAGAGCAACTGAGTAGAGGGTGCATAATGGATACAAGCATCCATTGAGTGATTATGTGATCAACTTCCCTATCAAATCAAGTCACAATTTCATTGAAAAAGGAATCAAACAGCACAGCTCATCTAATTTACTAGATTGTTCCTTTCCCCCCCTGAAAAGTGGATAGTACCACTAGTATATTAATGAAAAAGGGAAAGAATGTACAAGTAGAGGCATACAAAAAGGCCCCAAAAAACAGCCCAGCCCGCCTATACACCACCATCCAACACAAAATGGATAGCCAAACTCTAAACCCCCAACAAAACAAAAAGTGTAGAATTTGACTGATTCACTTTACAAACAATTGATGCCCATTCCTTGACCTTGACACAAATCCCAGCAAAAAGAGCCTCAACATCTCGAGCCATCCTAGAAAATATATGATCGTTCCTCTACCCCCAAATCATCCACAGTGCAGCATGAAGAATAAGCCATCAGATTGTGTTCTCTCCTTTTGGTGGGCCGATGCCTTTGCCACTTTTCAATCAACTGACGGACCTCACCATGAGAGGGGATTGCGCCATGAGTTCTTGCAGCCACCACTCTCCACATCATACGGGAAAATGAGCAGCCCATGAAACAATAGACTCCTCCTCCTCCTAACATAGAACACACAAGGGCTGAATATCAAGTAGAAAGTGAAGTAATTTGTCTCTCATGGGAAGCCTACAAAGAGAGATTCTCCAGAGGTTCACCTTCAATGGATTTCTAGGCATCCACACCTAATGCTGCAATCCATGTCAAAGGCTACCGTCAAAAATCATATTGCAGGCTAATCTAATCGAGAAGCATCCACCCTTCACTCAGCATCGTAGGCTGATCTAATCGAGAAGCATCCACCATTCTCCCAGTGCCACACCCACCAGTCCATATTATATACAAGGCAAATGGAAGACAAACGAGAGAGCAGGTCCTGAAGCTGAAGATTCTCCCATCATCATCATCAGAGCCTTCTCCCATTATTTCGGGTCGGCTACACAAATCCTTCTCCGTCAAAGATTTCTATCAAGTGTTATAATCGTGTTTAAACTCAAGAAGCTGAAGAGTCTCTAACTACCTCAAATCCCCCCTGAAAGTGGGTGCCCACACCCTCCCAGGTAGTGAGACCTAAGAAACTGAAATAAAAGGAGCCACAACCACCTAGAAAAGGTCGAAAAACACCTCGCAAAAGGGAAGATCACCACACCACCTGTCTCTCCAAAGAGCCATATCCCCCTTCCCCAAAGAGATCCTGACACTCGTGAGAATAATATCCCTGCAAGAAGAGAATCAAAAGAGATATCATGCCACAAAAGGGAAGTGCTGGACCGCAGGGAAGGAGTAAGGTCCCAGACTGTAGATCTTTCAAGGTACCTCTATCTGATAACACTAGCCCACAATCTGTCCTCACCAGCACCTAATCTCCACAACCACTTAGCTAGTAATACCATGTTGAAATCTGTGATATTCTTTAACCCCACACCTCCCTACTCCCTACTCTTGGTGACTCTTCCCCACGCTACATCATGCCAACCCTACACCTGTCCTCACTACTATGCCAGAAAAACCTACACCGAATAGCTTCTAATCTCTTGGCCACCTACTTCGGGATCCTAAACATAGAGAGAAAGTATGTTGGTAGAATATCCAGAACCGACCTGCAAAGCACAAGCCTATCCCCCTAAGAAAACAATTTAGCCTTCCAGCTCACCAATCTTGCCTCAAACCTGTGAATAATGAACTATCAGTCTGATGCTCTAAGATCACAAGGAGAGAGCGGAAGACCTAGATAGAAGATGGTGAAGCTGTCTCTCCTACAACCCAACACAGTAGCCGCCTTCCACATAATATTTTCCTTCACGTTCACCCCTAATCAAAATTGACTTTCAGCTTTGTGACCTCCTCTAGAAGCTCTAGTAAAAATCTCACCATGAAAGACATACATTCCCCCTTAGCCAAGAATAGAATGGTATCTCAGCATACTGCAAGTGTAAAAATCTCACCATGAAAGGCATACTAGATTGTTCATTAGACACCAAACAAAACTGGAACCTACTTAATGGAGAAGATAGACATTTTCACACACTTTAACCAACCACAAACCTAAACGTAACCAGATCAGAAGTATGACTACTCAGTTGAAGATCTACAATCTATTGCAAGTCTCCAAATATGAATTCAGTATAACAGTTATTGATGATAATGGAAACAATAGTCAAGGACAAAAGGGGATGGGACATGACATCCGGTACAGCTGCAAATAATAACCTATCTGATTCTGGAGGCATTTCCACACTTCAGAATTAAACATATAAAACTATATCTAATGCAAAAATAAATGAACATAGAAATTGCCTGAGTTGCTGGAATTTTCCAGAACACAGGAAACCCCATCCCAGTATAAAAATATGACAGGAACCTGTAAGGGATTGACAACTATATTGTGTTTTCCTCTTGCTGTTTTGCATCATTTACCATGACAATGTGATTTCATCTTCAAGTCCAATAACTTCATGGTAGAATTGAGGAGTTTGTCAATGAGTACCAAGATGGAACATTACTTGCTTCCTGGAGCATGAAACTGTTATGAATCTTGGGTGCTAACAAAAACTAGTAAAAAACATTCTCCATTTTCTAAGTTAGCAATAATCAGCAAAATTTTCTTCTAATATTTCAAGGATTCTGTGTGTGTTCTTCAAGTAATGAGAAGTTATTTCAGATTTTCATCTATCCACAGGGCCTCAGCTAACTGTTATACAAAATAATGAACCTATCTAAACCCCTATGCCTCATTTCAAACTGAGTCAGAGTAGAGTCAACAATCAGCCAAGCAAATTGTGTGTGATACACACAGATGGCATCATTCAACATCTAACTCGAGTTATGACCTTGTGGTGTAATCCAAGTAAAAAACAAACACAGCCATCCACCCAGTTCAGGATCACTAAGATGTTTTCTTTCTTAATTTGGTGATGAGTAAAAAAAAATGCGACCAGTTTGAACAGCTAAGATTAGTGTAAGAACAAAACAGCCTTACACCAGTTTCCAACAAATGGGTCCAAATTCTATGGCTCATCCCGAGGCAACTGACATGGATAAGCACACCACAGGATCCTGTCTGTATATGTTCTTTATAATTTGAAGATTAGAGTCGTGAAGATATAGCCAATTACTTTCTCATAAAGCCATATATCATCTAAAATGCTTATGTTCGGCATGAGAGATTAAGTTCTCATGGAAAAAAGATAACTCAAAATCACCATAACATACACCTCAAAGTTCATGCACATACAGTGTTTTAATCTTTGGCATTATCGGAAGAAAGTGAAACAAGGGAATCAACTACATGTATGCCGTCAGTCAAGCATGTATTACAAAAGAAAGAAAGACAAGCAAAGTTTGTTCCACAATACTTTTTATTTTCTTGAAAAGTGGATAGTTTGTTCCACAATATACCTAACAAAAACCTTCAGAAGACATGAACACCATTTCTTTCCAGTTCCTTCTTACTTTCCTCTTTTTTCTTAATTTTTTCGAGTGCGAGTGTTGAGAGAGGCTGGATTGTGCCAATAACTATCTTAACATAACTTGTAATATGGAAACTCAACAATACCTTTCTGCAAGCATGGCAGAACCCTCTTCAAATAGTTCCTCCACAGCGCCAACAGAAGATAGCTTGTTAGTGAGCTTATTCACGGAACTCTGAGACCTTCTCCAGAAAATAAGAGATCTCAAGTTATTTGGAGGCTTTTTTGGTGATGGCAGCACAATTGAGTGATCAGATGGAATGATGTCAACAACTAAGCATGTGGTATCATCTTTCAAGCCCGTTGTCCTCAGAGCTTCCTAGAATAGGCAAAGAGTAAGGTATTAACTTCAGGTCACCATAAATCAGAGAAAGACATATCATGAACGGGCAAGAAGCCAACGTGAAAAAGACATAATTGAAACTGGTATATTCATTAATAGCTTCACCTTAACAACAAGCTTAGCAGCAAGGTCAGCAGGTAGTCCCCGGCAAGACTTGGCTGCTGTCTCAGATGATAGGGCATCCCAGATGCCATCAGAGGCTATAATTAACCTCCCACCAGCACTTGAAAGCTACGCACAAAAGAAACATGTTACACAAAGAATAAGGAACAGCAAACATGCTGAATGAGGACCAATTGCAACAATACCTTCACTTGCTTAACATGAGGTATCGGCACAATGAATTCTCCTACATCTGTGTCCCCAATTGACCTTGAGAGGCACAATCCTCCAGGCCAGCATCGAAGTGGACCGACCTAACAACAGCAAACAAAGTGTTGGAGATACATCCAATCACCTTTTTGGCAAGAAATTGATCAAGCCTGCATTCCTCCAATAGTCTATACCTCTTGTCCACCACAGAGATTCAGTCTGCCTACTTCCCCCCCACTGGCAGTCACGCGCTCCCTCTCTTCAACATTTTCTTCCAATCTATGATCGACTGTCAGCAGAGACACCACACCCCCTTGTGAATCCAGTATGCACCGCGAGTCCCCTACTGAGGCAACCGTCACAGTCCATCCATCGACCACCACAAGTGTGACCGTTGTTCCAGAGGCTTCCCCTGAGAGCCATGTCCGGTAAATGAGAGACGGAAAAAGTTTGACTAATTCACACAACAAAGAAGAGAAGAAGAGGCCAGAGAAAGGAAGGATTTAAGCCATGCCTTTGCGTTGGAACTCTATGTCCGTCTTAACAAAACCCGCGACAAGCGCCTGTGGCAGGGCTTGCAGCCACTCTTCCCGGCCAAGTCCCTGCGGAATTGCGCTCAGAACGTGGTCCAGAAGGTGCTCCTTCGTGAACACCGCCGCAGAGGCCCCATTGTGGCCATCAAATACCTGGCCAAAAGATCACCAGTTCCGCATATAAGCACGACACGATCAAAAATAGCGTGACGCATAGAGAGAGAGAGAGAGAATAGGAAAGATGTAGGGTGATTACCGCGAAAACGGAGAAAGGGGAGGGCGAGCCGTCGAGAACCCTGGGGCAGTCGTGCTTGATGAGGAAGTAATCCTCACCCCTCTTGGCAAGGCCGGCGTGGCCGCAGGTAATGACGGGCTCCCCGGTCGCCTTGCCATTCCTCCGAAGCTCCTGGCCGATGAGGGTGGCGAGCGGTACCAGCGGCGCCCTCGCGCTCGACAGCTCCCGCTCCCGCGAGGCCCACATTGCGGGCTGCTGCTCCCGCGGCGGCCCGCTCATAGACCAAGAGTCGGGCGCCCGGAGAGGGTGGGGGAAAACCCTAGCTAGTCACCAGAGCACTCGACCTCCCTTCTGCTCTCAATCTCTCCGGCAGCATTCATCTCCACGGCATTGCCGCTCCAATTCCTTCAACACCCTCACAGCAATCAAAGCAGTAAAAAGAAACGAAAAAACAAAGGTCCCCTCCCTCGAATCGAATCCACCAGTGTTAGAGATCCGAAGCACCCACGAACAGCGTTCCAGGTTCTCGACGATTAAACAAAACCAGGGGAAAAAAAGTACAAAGGCGACGACAAGTCGACAACAACAACGAGAAGAAGAAGATCTGCAGGGGAGAACGAGAGGAAGGGGGGCAAAATTTCCTCGATCGGAGAAGCGTCGATCCAGAACCGAAGATTCTTCCCAAGGCCGGGGCGGGAGCAGGGGAGAGGACGGTGGCGGTGGTGGTGCGAAACCCTAGACTTTAGAGGAGGGCGACGAAATCAAGAAGAAGGCGAAAGAGAGCGGGCAGGAGGTACATCGGGCGGAAGCGGCGGACGCACGGATTTTGGTGGCCGTTGTTTGTTTTTAATAAGATTTTCCTCTCGTTTCCATTCTGTGTTCGGCGCGTACTTCTCTTCCTTATATACACCGTTTGTTTATTTTTGTTTGGCCTTTTGCTTTTGTAAAACCAAAAGTGGAGTCTGGAGTAAAGTGGATATTAGGAGTGATGAACATAGTTCAGTCTGATTCTATTTAAAAAGATTTTTTAAAATCAAATCAAATTAAATCAAAATATATTCTTTATTCGAATCAAATTGAATCAATTTAATTTGATTTAAATCAAAATATATTCAAATTCTCTATCAGCATATTAATCTCTCAATAGACACATATTTGTTGTAATATTTATGAAGAGAAAGTATAAAAAATAATAAGACCTAATAATAATTTTAATTAAAAAACTAAATTATTTTTAATTTTATAATACTTTACTATTATATATAGAAGAACAAATAAAAAATTATATAAATTTTATAATTATAATAATAATTCAATTTATTCAAGTTGAATCCACGTAGTTGGATAAAAATCAAATCAATTCAAAATTGTGAGTTTCAAAGCAAATTAAATCGAACCTAGGTAAAAAGATGATTTTACGGTTTAAACCAAACTCTAAAGAGAAAGACTTATTACATTTGTACAAATACAGTAAGTGCAATAAAATTAAGATAGTAATCCATGTAACGACCAATATGACACCACGTGGAGTGTCATGTAAGTAAGTAGGGAGTAGTCAGTGGCGACGTCAATGGTAAGTGGTGGCGACATCAATTGGTGGTGCTAGGCGGCAACGATTGATGGTGATAGGTGACGACCAACAACAGAAGCAAATGACATCAATCGATCATCAGTGATTAGTGATTGAACTCTAAAATATAAATTTTGACTCTAAAAATATGAATTTGAACTCTAAAATACTACCCCTAAGATTTAAAAATATTGACTAAATTTTTAATAATAATTTGAACTCTAAAATACAGATCTTGAGTTCTAAATTATAAATTTTGAGTGCAAAATGTAAGTTTGAGTTTCAAAATACTATCTTTAAAATTTAAAAATATGAATGAAAATTTAATAGTAATTTGACTCCAAAATATAGATCTTAATTCTAAAATATAAATTTAAACTTCAAAATGATAAATTTAGATCCCACTTGTGGTGGCTATTTCTAGCCACCATTTTTTGCTGGGCCCATCATGACCCGACCCAGTACGGCAGACAGACGTGGCCTAATCACAGGGAACCACGATGTTTCAAAGAGCGTCTTCGAAGATCCGTGTCTGGACCCTGTAGTTAGGTATCAAAGGGGCCCAGCGATCGCCTCCGAGCACCGCTCAACCTGTTCCGAACAAAGGCCCGTCCTTTCGAACAAAGTTTGCTCGGATCGGCCCCTACCTCCCTTCTGCACAGGCAGCACCTCCTTACATCAGATACCAAATAGCGAAATAGGCCTCCGGACACCAGGTGCCGAACAACGGGTTTGGTTACCGAACAGCGGGTTCAACCTCTCTTATGGGTTACCTACTCGGTGACCTCCGCTCAAGGCTTCCGAACAGCCCTTCGCATCCTCACGGCGGTTGTAACTGCCACAGGCCACGCGCCCCACGATTCAAGAATGCATTAACTGCCAAGTACTCCAACGGATGTCCGGGGTGTAACCTCCCGTTGTGCTCACCAACCGACACGCCCTTCCATGCACGATCCAGAGCCGTTAAGGCCATCCATCTCAGCGTCCATGCCTATAAAAGACACAGGTATAATGCCATGAGAAGGGGCTTTTTGACTCACGCTAATACATCCCCACACTTTTGGCGCCGTCTGTGGGAATCGACATTGCCATGGCTCGCGGACGATCCTCTTACCAGAACATTGGGAGTAGGGCGACGAGATCCCGCCAGTCACGAGCGGAATCTCGCCGCCGGTCCCCTCCTATTGATGTCAACATCGCCCTCGCAGGCGCCAACAACAACGTCCCTGCGCCAGCGGCTGTCGTGCCGGCAACTGCCCTGGAGATGGCCGAACTCCAGGGACAGATGCAGCAGTTGACGGGCATCTGCCTAACCCTACAAGCCCAGTTGGCTGGGCCACCAGCCCCGGCGGTTTCCCTGCTACGAGAACGGCAGGCAGAGTCGTCACACCGACGATCTCGCGTCCTTTCTGCTCCTCAGGACCAGCAGGCCGACTTGCCGCGTCGATCGCACCGAGCCCCGTCCGAGGAGCGAGCACCAGAGCGCCGGGGTCGTTCTCCCCACCATTCCGTCGTGGTCCCCCGTCCGCCGCGCTCGGTTGTGGGAGCCAACTCCCACGGGTCCGGCCGAGAATCTTCTGCTCATTTTAAACAGGAGCTCGCCAGACGCCTCCGCCGTGTGGTTGACCTGGAGCGCCGCGTGGACGCAATGGTCCAGCGTGCAGAGGGAAAAGCCTCAGCAGAAGATGACCTGGACTTCCGCTCCCCTTTCAGCAGGGAGATCCTGGAAGCCCGGGTCCCTCCCAAGCTTCCTCTGCCTACAATTGCGCCCTACGATGGCACTACCGATCTGGCCGACCACATTCACTGCTTCGAGTCGCACATGGTGTTCCACGGAGCATCAGATGCGGCCAAGTACCGAGCCTTCCCCGCAACTCTCAAGGAGACCGCCAGAGCCTGGTTCGAGGCTCTGCCAGCGGGCTCCATCTCCACCTTCTGCCAGTTGAAGAAGTCCTTTCGGGACAACTTCCTTGGTGGGAGATCACAACCGCGGACGGCGGCTTCCCTCCTGGCTATACGCTAGAAGAAGAGCGAAGCACTCTGGGACTTTGTCAAGAGGTTCCGAACAGAGGCGCTCCGCATCTCCCGCCTAGATGTCCCTCTGGCCACCAGTGCCCTCATCCAGGGCACTCGCGACGGTTTCTTGCAGAGGACTCTCGGCGTCCAGCAGCCCACTACCCTCACCGAGCTGCTTTCCATCGCGCAACGCCATGCGGCTTGCGAAGAGAGCTTAGCTGCGGGCCGAGCAGAGCAGGGGGAGTCATCAGACAAGAAAAGGCCATCCGATAACAGACCCGACCGAGACCGGAAGAAAGGACGACGTAATGGTGACTCACCGCGCCATCCACGCCCCTTCACCAACTACACTCCCCTCACCGTGGCACCCGAGTAGATCCTGACGGAGATCAGGAACGAATCATATGTTCGGTGGCCACAGAGGATGTGCTTCGACCCCCGGAGGCGCGATCAAGCGAAGTACTGTCGCTTTCATCGCAACCACGGCCACGACACCTCCGAATGCCGCCAGCTCAAGGACGAACTCGAAGACCTTATCAAGCGCGGCTACCTCGGACGGTATGTGCGCCAGAATGAAGACCGCCCCAGATGTCGAGAGCGGACCCCCGATCAACCGATCAACAACGAGCCTAATGGGCAGGAGATCAACGTGATCGCAGGAGGTTTCGGCGCAGACGGAGAAAGCACTCGAAGCCGGCGCGATTACGCAAGGCGAGTGCATGTCGTCGATAGGCCTTCGGCACCTCGGCCGGCTCCGTATCCCACCAGTCCTGCACGCGCACCACCCGAGGAGGCTATAACCTTCTCGGATGAAGACCTTGTAGGGGTTAATACCCCACACACTGATGCACTGGTCATTTCGGCCACCATTAACCATTGTAGCGTGCGTCGGATTTTGGTGGATAATGGAAGCGCCCCCGATGTCTTGGCTTACGACTGTCTTCTCCTTATGGGCCTAAAAACCGATCAACTCACCCCTGTTAACTCGCCTTTGTTCGGCTTTTCGGGGGTTTCGGTGCAGCCCATGGGAAGAGTTCACCTCCCGATCACTTTAGGGACGGTTCCAAGGGTCGTGACCAAGGTGGTCGACTTCTTGGTCATCAACAACATGCCCGGTTACAACGCCATCCTCGGCAGAGGCCTGATCGGGTGAATCAGAGTGGTGCCTTCGTCACTCCATCAGAAAATAAAGTTTCCGACCCCGAGCGGAGTCGGCGAGGTGTTCAGGTGTCAGTGCGAGTCTCGCCGGTGCTATGTCCTTTCTCTAAGGGACAAGCAACCACTCATAGAACCGATCCCGCCAACATCTGACCAACCCTCCACCAGCCGAGGAACACCTGCCGAAGACCTACTTCCTGTCCAAGTTGACGATGGCCCCGAGCACGTCCTCTACATTGGCGCCCTACTAGCAGAGACCGAGCAGCGATGCTACAAGGCCTTTTTGCTAGCCAACCTTGACGTGTTCGCGTGGTCCGATGACAAACTTCCGGGCATTCCTTCGGAAGTGATGGTGCACCGCCTCCGTCTGGACCCCCGGGTCCCGCCAGTGCAGCAGAGGAGGCGACCTATGAATCGAGAATGGCAGACCATGATCTGGGATCATGTCGTCAAAAGCCGGTCTGTTGGGCTCCTTCGAGAAGTCCAATATCCGAGGTGGATTTCCAATGTGGTCCTTGTACGCAAGGCCAATGGCAAATGGCATGTGTGCGACGACTACAAGGATCTCAACAAGGCGACACCCAAAGATAATTTCCCTTTGTCGCGCATCGACCAGCTGGTGGACGCTACCTCCGGACATGAGCTTCTCAGTTTTTTGGATGCTTATTCTGGTTACCACCAGATCAGCATGTACCCTCCGGATCAAGACGCCACAATGTTCGTCACAGACCTGGGGTTGTACTGTTTCACCAGGATGCCCTTCGGTCTGAAAAACGCTGGTGCAACGTACTAATGACTGGTCAATAAGATGTTCGAGCAGCAGATTAGGCGCAACATGGAGGTCTACATCGATGACATGTTGGTCAAGACTCTTCCGAGCACTGACCACATCTCCGACCTCCAAGAAACTTTCGCAACCCTGCGGAAGTACAACATGAAGCTTAACCCCTCCAAGTGTGCGTTTGGTGTACGTTCGGGTAAGTTCCTAGGCTTCCTTGTTTCGAATAGAGGGATAGAGGCAAACCCGGAAAAAATCTAAACTGTACTGGAGATGAGAAATCCTAAGACGGTGCGCGACGTCCAACGTCTGACTGGGCGTCTTGCTGCACTGAACCGGTTCATGTCCCAAGCAGCAGAAAGAAGTTTTAACTTCTTCAAGTTGCTCCGAGGCCCTAAAAGCGCCTCGAAGCAAAAGGGGCAAGTACGGTGGACTGAGGAGTGTGAAGCCGCCTTCACCGAGCTGAAGGCATATTTAGCAGCCCCCCCTGTTCTCTTAAAGCCTATGCTTGGGGAATCTTTGTTCGTATACCTTTCGGTTACCGAACACTCCATCAGCGCATTTTTGATCAGAGAAGAAGGAGCGGCGCAGCATCCGGTGTACTACATCAGCAGGGTCCTCCAGGAAGCTGAAAGGAGATACCCTCGAGCAGAAAAAGTCGCCCTCGCCTTGGTCACGACTGCTCGGAAGCTCAGGCCTTATTTTCAGGCCCATTTAGTGACAGTCCTCACCGACCAACCATTGAAGTCTATCCTTCAGCGGCCAGAGGCTTCCGGCAGGCTCATCAAATGGGCCATAGAGTTAGGCGAGTTTGACATCAGCTTCCGACCGAGGACAACAATCAAGGCGCAAGCGTTGGCAGACTTTGTTGCGGAATGCACTCTCCCTACCGAGCAGGACCCGCCATTGGCTGACGAGCCCCCATGGGAGCTCTATGTGGATGGGTCCTCTTGTGTCACAGGGAGCGGAGCAGGTTTGGTCCTCACTTCCCCAGAAGGGTTAGAGTTCCAGTACGCCCTCTGATTCTGCTTCGCGGCTTCCAACAATGTCGCCGAATACGAAGCATTGCTGTCCGGCATCCGCATGGTTAAGCATCTTGGAGCCCTTCAGCTGAGGGTCTTCAGTGACTCCCAGTTGGTCGCTAGCCAAGTAAACGGGCAGTTCAAAGCAAGGGAGCCTCGTATGGCCCAATACCTCCAGCAGGTCAAGAGCCGAGCAGAGGGTCTCCTTTACTTCGAGGTCGTACACGTCCCACGGGAGCAGAATGCGTGAGCAGATGCACTTGCCAAGTTGGCATCCTTAGGTGACATCGCCCCTTCTCGCTCCGTATTCATCGAGGAGCTCGCCTCACCAAGCACCGAAGTAGACGTCGCAGCCGTTGAGACAGGCCCACCAACTCTAAGCTGGATGGACCCTCTTTTGGCTTACCTACTTCGGGGTGAGCTTCCGCCCGAGCAAGGCGAAGCTCGCAAAATTAGAATGCGTGCTCAGCGTTTCACCCTCGTGGAAGGCAAGATGTACCGGCAGTCCCTCTCAAGATCTCTCTTATGGTGCCTCAGCCCCGAAGAGGCTCTCGGGGCTACCGAAGAGGTTTATGAGGGGCTATGTGGAAGTCATTTAGGGGGCAGAACGGTAGCACGCAGCATCATTCGAGCAGGGTTCTGGTGGCCTTCGCTACAAAAGGATTGTATGTCCTTTGTCAGGAGGTTCTCGGAATGTCAGAAGTTCAGGCAGCTCATCAAGCAGCCTGCCGAACAGCTTCACAATCTGTTCGAACCACGCCCTTTCGCTAGATGGGGCATCGATATCCTGGGTCCTTTCCCGGAGGCCCAAGGTCGGAAGAAGTTCCTGTTTGTGGCTATCGACTACTTTACCAAGTGGATCGAAGCCGAACCTGTTGTCGCGATCACCGAACAAGCCGCGTGGAAGTTCCTCTGGAAGAACCTCCTCTGCCGGTTTGGCGTCCCAAGAGTGATCACCTCCGACAACGGGAAGCAGTTCGACAGCACCTTCTTCAAGCAGAAATGTGCCGAGCTCGGAATCTACAACCACTTCACCTCCGTAGCGCATCCCCAGGCAAACGGCTTGGTAGAAAACGCCAACAGAACGCTGCTGCACGGGATCCGCACAAGAGTGGAGGCTGCAGGAAGTTCATGGATTGACGAGCTCCCTAACGTTCTCTGGTGTCACTGGACAACTGCACGAGTAGCCACGGGAGAAACACCCTTCCACTTGGCTTACGGCTCAGAAGCCGTTGTGCCTCTGGAAGTAGCTCTCCCCACCATCCGAACAACCCACTTTGATGAAGCCGCCAACCACCATGCTCTTCGGGAAAACTTGGACATGCTTGGCGAACGACAGAACGACGCCAGCATTCGTCTCGTTTCCTATCAACAGCGACTCGCGCAATATTATAACGCGTAAGTTCGGGAGAGGCGCTTCAACGTGGGAGATTTAGTTCTATGCCGCTGCTCGGCTTTGGATCCCCGAAGAGCGGTCGGCAAGCTCGCCCCAAAATGGGAAGGACCTTATCAGGTCACACAAGTCCTTGGGAAAGGCTCATACAAACTAACTACCCCTAGTGGCGAGGCCATACCCAGAACCTGGCATGTACCCAATTTGAAGGCCTATTATTTATAAAGGCCTTCTGTTCGGCATCCTACCTCTCTCCTACCAGTTCTTTTGGTCGGTTAGGGATGAAGTCCAAAGCATCCTTATCTTAATGCTCTTTAGCCCACAAGGATGTAGCGACATCTCCAAGTGTGAAGATGCTCCGTAGGCACCCCAGGTCAAAACACTTGCAGTTCATAGCAACCTGTGCGGTTGCTATGAATTCTGGTTCGGACAAGACACTCATAAGGTGAAGAGATAGGAAAGTCGAAGCTACTTTTCTTCAAAAAAAAGTAAAGGGGAAAAGAGAGAAAATCTATTCAGAATTTATACAAGATCTCGTTTAGGCCGAGCTACCAAACAAAAAGGAAGGGGATATTTAAGGGTCCTGCCTAGAAGTACCGGTGCCATCATCTGCAGGAGGCATCCGCCCTGAATGGAATTGGGCAAAGTGCACTCCATCCAAGCGTGCGTCCTTGGTACGACGCCGACACTCTCTTACAGCAGCCTCGAAGGCTTCCCGGGCACGTTCTGTCCAGGCTAGCCTCTCCCCGAGCTCCTTTCCTGCTTCAAGGCCCACTTTATAGCAACGGGCCCTGAACTGCTCTAGGTCCTTTTTGAAGTCAGGACCTTCTTTGTACTCGGCCACTGCCTGAGCCCTAGCATCGCCTAATACCTTCGCGATGGCCTCCTTTTCGGCTCGAGCAACAGTCAGGTTTAGCTCGGAAGCCTGGAGGGCATCTTGGAGGCTTTTCACCTCCTTTAGAAGATCGGCCTCGCGAATCTGGTGCTTCGTGATCAGATCCTCGCAGTAGGCCGCTTCTGCCTCCCATATCTGCTTCTGGTCCTAACCACGCAAGGCCAGCTTCTTCAAGAGGCCCATCGAGCTCGTGATGCCATCCACCAGCGCCCCCACGTCGACATTTTCATCTTCATCATGATCGGAGAGGTGCCTTGGGCGGTAAGCCGCACTAGAATGCTCGGGAGTCTTCTCCGGGCTCAGGTCTTGGCACCGCGCCATCCTATCCAGATAGGATGCAGACGGGCACGGAGGCAGAACCCTCGAAGGATCATTCTCAAGCCTTCCCAGCGTTGCCTCCAGCATCGACTGCGAGGGGAGCTCGGACGACTTCCCCTTCAATACTGCGGAGAGAGGCCTCCGGTCCTCCTCAGAACTGACGGCTCCCTCAGCAGCGACTGGTTGCTCGGTCGAAGTTTCTGCTCCCCTAGCAGTCTCAGTAGCGGCAACAACAACTTCCTTGTGACCTTCTGTCATCAAGGCTACCTCCTCGACCCCTTGTGCAGCTTCTCCAACTCCTCTGGAGACCAAAGCGGCTGACGGTCTTCCACTACCGCAGCCATTTTTGTGGGGGGCAGGGGGGCCGCGGCATCCGCAGCGATTTCCCTCTGAGGGGCTGCTACCTCCTCGGTTGGAACGACCTCCGCAACTGAAGCAGCCGCCCCCTCGGAGACATCCCTTTCTGGCACCTCGCGGTGCGGAGAAATCCCTTCTCTAGCAGTAGAGGTCCCTTCGTTACCTTCGCCCCTTCGAGCGGAGGTCTCTGCAGCATCATCTCCGACACCTCTGGTGCTCGAGGCCGCTGTTCGAGCAACCTCTTCTTCACGGCCCTCACTGGGACCCCTCAGAGCAGACACTTCTCTCTGCTCCTTGGCGGAGCTTTCTGACCCATCGCTCATCACGACGAGCCCCAGCTCGGTCGCCATCTTCTGCGCGACCGCCGGGCGGACCACGGGGGGCATCCGCGGTGCTTCCTGTTCGACCGGCCCGGCAGCTTTACGCTTTTTGCGCAGCAGCAACTGCGCCTCTTCAACCTCCTCTTCGGTCCCCTCCTCGCTATGTTGAGGGGCAGCATAGACCAACCTTTTCTTTTTCCGAGCACGGAGTTGGTCTGCGTCCTCCACGCCCCCATCAAGCAGCATCGGCCTCCTCTTCATAGAGGCGAAAGGATGAGTCATCCTGTCACCCTCCTCAAGCGAAGGCCGAGCTCCTGCTGAAACCTCCTTCATGGTGGCCTTCTTTTTCAAGCGAATCCTTCCGGGCCCCTTCTCAGGGACCCGTGCGCTTTCTGGACGCTCCTTGGTGGGTGAGGGCGCCACCAGTGCCGTTGTAACCGTGGCACTAACCCTCACAGCAGAGGGAACCCGAACAACGGCCGCAACGTCATCATTCTCATACACCATATGAGCCAGAACAGGGATTTGTTCGGCGAAATCCTCGTTCACCTCCAGATCCCTCCCAGCCTCCAACTCCGCAACAGCTGCACGCAAAAAAGAGAGAAGAGGAAAGTTAAAGCAGGGTCACCAAACCGGCAGGTAAACAGCCAAAGTTCGCGCACTTACTCCACGGTTTGCTCAGGCCATGCTTAACAAGCGAAAATTCGGTCACATAGCCTTCCCCATTTCTAACACCTGCTCGGAGAAGACTATCTGAAGCCCTCTTCTCATCTTGGATCAGCTTGGGAAAGCTGTCCTTCCGTGCCGAGCGGACGACAGTGGGGAATCCCCACTCTGCACCGTCCCGGTGACGCACGAAGAACAACCTGTCCATCCAACCTTTGTTGTTGGAATATTTGTTGGATAGTTGTATGTGCATCCTATCTGTTCGGTGCTTGGCGTAATAGATATCTGCTCCTGACGGCCGAGAAGCAGAAAGCTTGAAGTGAGCTCGAAATACATCCGTCGAGCCCCAGATCTGCTTAATCCTATAGATGACGCCGAAGATACAGATGTACCTCCATGTATTGAGCGTCAGTTGTATTGGTGAAATGCCCCAGCAGTTCAGTAGCGCCTTCGCCACTTCCGGCAGCGGCAGCTGGAATCCTGCCTCCATGTGATCCACAGATAGGGGGAGACAACCTGGTTTGTTCACCAGGTACGATTCTCCTTCCTTCGCATCAATAATCTCGTACTCGTCGCTGATCCGAAAGCGCTCCCGGAGCCACTGTAATGGCGGCATCGTGGCCCGCTAGACGCCGCAACAGTGACTCCACTCGCTCCGGCAACCATGACCGCCTTCCCTTTTCCTGCCATCGTTGTAAGTTGCGGAGGAGAACAGCAAATAGGAGAAGGCGCGAGGAAGAAGACGACCGAGAACCTAAAGGGGGCACGGAAGCTCTCAAGCAAAGAAGAAGGAATTTCGAAGGCATAACTCCCGCCTTCACCCCTCTCCTTCCTTATAAGGAAATAAAGGCACGGAATTCGAGGCGTGCTAGGGGCGGTTTTTTCTCTCCGCTCCAAGTCATTTTTGGGACGCACCGTCGGTGACCGTTCGTCTGGAGTGCGCAGTATTAGAAGATCGACACGAACCCCCGCACTCATCACAAAAGCTCTGCATTCGAGGAAAATCACCAAAAAAGGATACAATGCGGCCATTCGGATCTCCGAGTACGATACCGCATTTAAAGCGGAAATGACGCAGGCCAGTCGCCGCTCCCAACCGCTCCGATTCCCGAACCACTCGAGAGCGTGGGGGACAAGTGTGGTGGCTATTTCTAGCCACCATTTTATGCTGGGCCCATCATGACCCGACCCAGTACGACAGGCAGACGTGGCCTAATCACAGGGAACCACAGTGTTTCAAAGAGCATCTTTGAAGATCCGTGTCTAGCCCCTGCAGTTAGGTATCAAAGGGGCCCAGCGATCGCTTCCGAGCACCGCTCAACCTGTTTCGAACAAAGGCCCGTCCTTTCGAACAGAGTTTACTCGGATCGGCCCCTACCTCCCTTCTGCATAGGCAACACCTCCTTACATCAGATACCAAATAGCGAAATAGGCCTCCGGACACCGGGTGCCGAACAACGGGTTTGGTTACCGAACAGCGGGTTCAACCTCTCTTATGGGTTACCTACTCGGTGACCTCCGCCCAAGGCTTCCGAACGACGCTTCGCATCCTCACGGCGGTTGTAACTGCCGCAGGCCACGCGCCCCACGATTCAAGAATGCATTAACTGCCAAGTACTCCAACGGATGTCCGGGGTGTAACCTCCCGTTGTGCGCATCAACCGACGCGCCCTTCCATGCACGATCCAGAGCCGTTAAGGCCATCCATCTCAGCGTCCATGCCTATAAAAGACACAGGTATAATACCATGAGGAGGGGCTTTTTGACTCACGCTAATACATCCCCACACCACTATTAGTCGTTGTTCACCGTTGTCGATTGACTATTGCCTCTCGTCATTGTCTGTCGTCGTCGCCGTCATTAATCGTCTGTTGTCACCACCACTTATTGCTCTCTATTTATTTATGTGACACTCTAAGTGATATCCCCAGTTGAATATCATATAAATTGTCATTCAAATTTTTTGTACTTATTCTACGTCTTTCTCATATTGGAACATCCGTACCTGTGAACAAGAAGAGAAGAAGAGAGAGAAAACAGAGGCAAAAAGAAGAAGAACAAAGGTGGAAAGGAGCGTGCGTTGATTGTTTATAAGACTTGACGCGGTGGAGAGATGAACAACAATTAAAGAAATTAAATAAAATGGAAAGGTTGGGGGGAGTGGAGAAAGAAACCGAGTGGACAGCGAGAGATGCGGGGGAAGGAGACAGCGAGAGAGATGGGGGGGGGGGGGGGCGAGAGAAAGTGACAACATTAAGACCGGACCTTGTTATTATTATGCTAATATAAGATAATATAATAATGGGGGTGGGAGGGGGTTGGATTAGTGGGTGGAGTGTTGGTGGTGGATTACTGCTGCTTCGATGGCATGAGAGTGGTCGTCGTCGCCCGCCGGGTGGCTAGTAAGAGGGCACTTTCTCCAGGTGGCGATAGCGGCGCGTCGGCTCTCTTTGCGGACACACAAAAGAGAGAGAGAAGAAGAAAAAAAAAAGACTCGGTCGGTGCGGGCTGTTTGCGTCAATCAAACCCAATCGGGATTCGTGAATGGGAGAGCGAGAGAGAGGTCCCCGGTGGTCTGGTATGGTTTTCTGTTGCCCGTGCCAGCTGGTTAGGTGGTGCAGTTTTGATACACGCGTTCTGTCATTAACGGAGGTGGAAGACGTCATCTTACGATTTATAATAGAGAGAATATTAATTAATTTCTATTTTTGAGATATTTATTTTTAAATCTCTGACTTCTATATTTTTTTAAAAAAGAGTTTAAAAGAATCATAAATCTAAAAATAAGTCTAAAAAATAATTATTTATTAAAATATATTCTGTTCTAAATATTTTCAAATTTGATGTAAATTTTTAGTTTGCAACAAGTGTTGTAAATTTAATGAGGATTTGTCGTCTCATGATATGAGATATTATAATAATATCACATATCATGATTGTCTAATTCTAAAGAGTTGGGTGGCAAACTCTCGTTAGATTTGCAACATTTGTTGCAAATTTTTTATTTGTAACAAATATTTTTTATTTATAAAAATATTTTCTCTCTCTCTTGTCTTGTGAGGAAACTTATTTCGTGCTCACATACTATTTTATATTTTTTCTTATATTTATGCCACATCACTTTTATCGTGTCAGTCTTTTTTTCAAAATCTTTTGCCCAGTAGAGAAAGAGAAAGAGACTATATGCAGAAGTTACCCTACCAGGAGAGACCAAGAGAGTTGTCCAATTGTGTAAACTATAGTTTGATGGTGTAAGTTAGAATGTATTGCATGAGTTAATTGTATAGATTGATTTGTCATGTGCCCTTGTTGCTTGCTAATTAATTTTTGAGATACATAATATAATCTAACTTACATATAAATAGAGATCTTTTATTTATTTAAATTATTTTTATAAGAATAATAAATTTTCAAGTTGAGTCATAAATAGTCTAAAAATTTATCTTTAAAGTTACATAGTTATATAATGTTACATATTTACAAATATACTGATGTCTAACAAATCAATGTGCATAATTAACTATTTAGATATACAAATAAAATTCAGCTCACATCATGTAGCTACGAGGTCTCTTGCTTAATTACTCAAATTGTTCTTTGAACTTACACTATTTAACTTTAAGCCTATTAACGTGCCAAAAGAGAGAGGGGTTATGCGCAGGTGTCAAGAGAGAGAGAGAGAGAGAGAGAGAGAGAGAGAGATAGATAGAGAGACAGAAAAAGAGGGAGTTGTGTATTTATGTAAAACTGTAGCTAAATGGTATAAGATTGAATATATTTGTGTACTTAAGGAGTTAATTATGTACATTGATTTGTTACATACTAGTATGTTTGTAAATATGCAACACTATGTAATTGTGTAATTATGTAATTTTAAATATATTATCCTCTATGGTAAGTATCTCTTGATAATGACACTATAAGAAAAAAGTGGATTTACTGATAGAAATTTTCAATAGATTTTATCTGTCAATAAATGTTGTACTCTACAGATTTTGATGATAAAAAAATACTAATTTAATTCATGATGATAAAATCACAAAAGATCAATTCTCATTTATGTTCATGACTCAAGTGTTTGAACTATTCATATTTAATTTGAGGATCTAATTTGTATGTTAAGTGTGCAGTAAAATATGCCAAAAGTCAACATGAAGTGGACTTCACATAAGCCAAGATTTGGACAAAGCAAAGATAGAAGATTGACTGCAATACTGCAAAATTGACAGAATCAGTTAACCTGTTTTTGAAAATCGATCGACCGACTTAGCCACCAACATTTTATTCTGCAAGATAGTAAAATCAGTCAACCAATTTTGTAAAATCTGTCGACCTAAATGAACAGTGTCAGCACATCAAAATACAAGTGTTTGAAATTCGGATGACCGATTTGGTGAAATCGGTCGACTGATTCCGACATTTCTTGACGCGAACTTTCAAAAAATGAATCCTACAAAAGTTGGACTATTTCCAAACTGTGTGATACCCTTTGGGATTATAAATACAACTTATTCTTGTGATTTAGGAGAGTTCTACCACCCCAAGAGTTTGTTCTCATGCCCTAGAGTTCGGAGAGGGGTTGTGCTGCCCTAGAGAGAGCCAACAGATGTTCTGAACTTGTAGAAGGCTGAAGAACGAGTCTTCATCATCCAGAAGCCTTCCAGACGTTCCAAGAAGGTGTTCTTCATCAGAAAGGTGTAGACTTGGTGTTGTATCTTGCAAAACTCCATTCTGAAGCGTTCTACATTGGCCAGTTCTACATTATGACATCGTCGGGCAAAGATGACTACAAAGGCCGAACTTCTAAGACAAGAGAACTCTATACCTTGCTTATTTAATTGTTCTCTCTCCTGTCCACATTCTTTAATTTGTTCTTCCTTGAACCAAGAATAATTTGTTGGGTTCTCATGTGGGAGAATGTTGGGTTTACATGAGAATGTTAAGTTGACATAATGGTATGTTTGTTTTTGATGATGAGATTTCATGAACAATACAAATTGATGTGATGTGAATATGTGAAACATAATGAGAATGTTAAGTCAAGCAAATGTTAATCAAGAAAATCAAATGCTAATCGAGAAAAACATGTTTAACTTGTTCATTTATATGTTCATTATATCTCACTAATAATGTTCTTAAATGTAGGTGAGATTCCATGCAAGACAAAGCCCAAAATCCAAGTGCAAAAGAACAAGACAAGTTGCTGAAATAGTGCACCTGTCAACAGATGAATAGTGCATCTGTCAACAGATGAATAGTGCATCTGTCGACAGATGATTTTCTCCTGTCGACAGATACACATAGAAAATGGTTTCCCGGAAGGCCAGTCTTCTGGATTTTGCAAACCTGTCAGCTCCTGTCGACAACAGCAAGTCGGCTGTCGACAGACGGAGTTTTGGGAAGATCTTATGGCCGAGATATGATCTATATTTGGGTGTTTCCTTTTACCACGACTCTCCATACTTAAACACCCTTATATAAAGATCATTTTGGAGGTATTTTCGCAGCAAGGCAGCCTCTATACCAAAACCCTAAGCAAAGACCAAGAAGAGAGGTTTTTCTCTGCTGCTCTGCTTCAACTCTCTGCTCAGAACAAGGAAGATCCATTCGACGAGCAGGATTGAAGCTGGTTCGTCCTTAAGTCAAGCTTCTCCATCATCACGTGGTCTTCAACGACATGAAGCTTGAAGTATTCTGGACGAACTCACAGAAGAGTTTACATATTGGATTTGATCCTCAACTCAGAACTCTTCTCTGTTTCTACATTCATATATCTATGTGTGTGTGTACTGATTGGAGATCAGTACGTGGTGTTTATGGATGTGTGTGTGATTTGTGATCTGTACAAGGGTTGTGTGCAGATCATAGTGTGTGTGGTGTGTTGGTCAGATCAAGGCTAGAGGGTTTGATCTATTGTGGACTTGATCTAGCGTGTGTGTGTGTGGTTGAGCCGTTGTGCTCGTGTGTGTGTGTTGTACTCAGTTCTTGAGTAGTGTGTCCTCACTGTGTGAGGGGTGGACGTAGGAGTCACGTGGTGTGATCTCCGAACCACCTAAAAAATCCCTTGTGCACTGTGGTTTGATTTGTGGTTTGCATTGTATTGCGCTAGATGCATGCATAGGGATTTCGTCTACACACTAAATGTTAGTTTGCTCACACACATTGCATCAGATCAGAGGGGTTTTAATTGAGTAGATCTTTTAATTCGAAGTAATTTTTAAATTGCTTAAGTTTCCGCTGCAAATCTATTCAACCCCCCTTCTAGCTTTGCCGTTACCGAATAACCGATCCTAACAATTGGTATCAGAGCAGGTTTTCTGTTCAACGATTGTGATTTGGCAAATCTGTTTATGTGTACTTAATTGCTCTGATCGGGCTTATAATTGATTCTGAACTGATCTGATTACTTTGTTGGTTGGTTTATTTATCTACAACATACTCAGAAATATGTCTGAGTTCTCGAGTATCATAAATCGACCATTGATTATTGAGTTTAATAACCATGTTGATAAAATGCAGGAGTCCTTTTTGAAGACAAGCAAGTCTGGAAGGGAAATCAATGAAAGATGCTACATGGCTCATGGTAGCTCAAGAGGCTCTTCCCGTTCAGACGAATCTGAAGGATCACAACTGTCAGAGAAGTCAAGAAACTCTCAAAGGTTAGGTAAATCCAATTCAGATCCATTTGATGCATCAATATCCAATTCTGATTCAGAGGATGATATTTCCTATGATGAATTGATAGAATGCTATGAGCACTTGTCCAATCAATTTAAGAAGATAAAAGCTCAAAACAAGAAGCTAAAAGAAAAATTAGATAAGAATGAAATGAGAATTGATAATGCTCAAGCATTCTATGAAGAAAATGAAAAATTGAAAATGGAGAATGAAAAATTGGAAAATGAAGTAAAAAACTATGGAATCATGTTTTCTAAGCTAAAAGAAGATCATGATCATGTGGAATCTGAAAATTCTAATTTGAAAAATGAAAATGAAAAATTGATTGATCATAATGAGAATCTCAAATTTGATAATGATCAATTGAATAAACAAATCTCCAACATGGCTTATGATCACTAAATAAAAGAAAAATGCAATCAACTGTTTGAGGAGAATAATCATCTGAAAAAGAAGATTGAAAGCTTGTATCATGATAGACCATTAAATGATGAATGGAACAATGCTAAGAAGAAAATTGCTGACTTGGAAAATCAAATTGTTCAAAGTGAAATTGAAAAGAACAAAATGAGAAATGGTTTGAATGTCATGACAAATCAACTTCAAACTTCTGAAAAAGAAATTGTTGCATTGAAAGTTGAAAAAGAGAAATTGACAAATGAACTTGAAGTGGCTATTAAACAAAGTCAAAACTCTACTAAAGTTCATGTTTAGAAAAATGTTCAAAAACAAAGTAATAAATTGAATAAAAAGGCTGCAAAAAGGAAGAATCATGTTTCAATTGAAAATCAGAAAAAGAAAACAGGACTCTACAAGGTCTCCACATCCCCTCCACCAGCTCAAAAAGTTTCATGGCAATCTCCAACTCCACATCATGCCAAGAGATACCAAAGGGTACCACCTCCTTCTTCTCAACTCAAGGGTGATCAAAGGTACTCTAAAGGACCTCAGAGATTCCAGCAAACACATTCATATTATGGTAAGATTTAGGTAAATGCTCAACCCATTTGTTTTAAATGCAATAGGCCTGGTCATCTTGCTAAATTCTGCTGGAATAAAAATCAGCACTGTCATAATCATGCCAAACCAGTCCAATGCTTCACATGTCATAAAATTGGTCATATTTCTAAGAACTGTTGGCATAAAAACCATGATTCTGTGCATGCTTCAAAGCTCCATAATAATTCATGTGTTCATACACACAAGGATAAACATCATGTTCATAAAGATCAAAAATTTCATGTATCTATAAACAGGAAAACTGCACAAAACAATAGAAATCCAAAAACCAAATCACTTTGGATTCTGAAATCTTCATTGTTAGATCCTAACATTAATGTCATTGCAAGACCCAAGCAAGTGTGGGTCCCAAAACAAGCTTGATCAACAAGCTGAGATGTCTTGCAGCAAAAAATTAGAAATGGATTCATGACATTGGCTGTGCAAGGCAAGAAATGATGGAGAACAAAGGTAAAATTTTTTTTTGAGACTGTGATTGAAGACTGTTCAGGTAAAATTTCTTTATCACTTCAGTTTTGAACTGCAAGAATTGAAATGGATCTTTACCTTTATCTGAGCAATGAAAATGTGTCTTAATGCTACCCCTACATAACAATGCCTCTTAGCAGTTGGAATCAGGTCATCTTGCTTGCATAACTGTGCACATGATCTCTTAGTATATCAAATGATGACATGTGGAAAAATAAGTTATGCTTGTTTGGAAACTATCATTATGCGTGAGTAAAATACTCCGCCAAGTACCAAAAGTCATGTTATGCATAAGGCTAATTATGTGCTACTTTTTATGCATGTGTTATGGGGGAGTAAATTTTGAACATGCTTATGGATGCTCTTTTGTGTGCAAATGCTTGAATGATGAGTTATCATATGCACACTCTATGGGGGAGTAAGTTAAAGCTAGGTGAGTGAATTCATAAGGAATACCCTTCATACTCAATGTGTATTTATCCCTCAATCTTATGGTTCAAGTCACTCTCAATTCAAAGCCTTAAAGCTGAAGTTTCAAAGCTCCTGTCGACAGCCCTGAACCACACTGTCGACAGATATGACTTCACAAAAACCAGTTTTTGAACTCTGAGTGTTTCTGTCGACATATGAATTCCATCTGTCGACAGCCGAGCACAGTTCTTGACCTCCCAGAACCAAGTCTTTCAGGTCTGTGTGCATCTGTCGACAGGCACTCCCTTGCTGTCGACAGATACACATTTCAATGATAAATCTTCATCTTCTCTAATCCTTACCTTATGAGTATGTTCATATTATTGATGCAAGGGGAGAATTTTGACTTAATATTCATTGCAACCTTTCATATTCACATAGTATCAAAGACATTGAATTAATCACAATGATTTTGATATAATATTTTGTGCTTGAGTCTAGGTTGTGTCATCTAGAAAACATCGATCAAATCTAATGATTTTAACCTAACTCACTTGAATAACTCCCTTGTGGATTATCATGTTTCTAAAATGGTTTGATAAGTAAGAAGGTTTTTGAACTTAATGTTTTACATTAACCATTGACATTAAATAACCATTGACCTTGATTGTTAAAAAAAAAAGAAAAGAAAAAAAAGAAAAGCTACCTATTTCAAACACTCAAAAGTTCATAAAAAGTATTTGAAATGGGATAAAGGCAGAGCAATGATGAGTATCACTGAGTAATCGGGGACATGGGCATCACAAATGTCTGTCTTCGCGTAAAAAAGTCTTTTCATTATCTCTGCACAATGGTATGATGGTCACTCATGCTGAGTAACTGGGGGGTACGGGCATCCCTCATGTCTACCTTCACGTCAAAAGGTGAAAGTGATCCTAATTACTACTTTTCCCACATTAACTTGACAAAAGAAATTGTTCAAATGCTTGAAATAGAGTGGAGCCTCCAAGATTTAAATCAAGGGCAATGGGTTGTCAATTGTCAAATGTTTATGTGGACATTACCTTCCTTTACCAACTGAAAATCACCACTAAGGTATATGATTTTCTTTAATGGTTTTATTCAAGGGGTTATCTTACCTTCATATGTTTTTGGACGATGTATCTTAAATGCTATAACTTGAAATTCCCGGAGTATTATCTCTTAACCATTGTAGAATTTTTACGTGTCTTAATACTAGTGTCTATGACATCTTGCAATGGGTATAAACCAGTTCTCAACCTTAAGATTCTAATTGAACACTCATTCCCCACTCATATCTTTCACAATTCAATTATGTGGTCACACAATTCTTTGCTTCATTCTTATCCAATTGTGCATGACTTATCTTTTTAGATGTTGCCAAAAGGGGGAGAAACATCAATTGTAAGTTTTGTCATCATCAAAAGGGGGAGAATGCTGGGTTCTCATGTGGGAGAATGTTGGGTTTACATGAGAATGTTAAGTTGACATAATGGTATGTTTGCTTTTGATGATGAGATTTCATGAACAATACAAATTGATGTGATGTGAATATGTGAAACATAATGAGAATGTTAAGTCAAGCAAATGTTAATCAAGAAAAGCAAATGCTAATCAAGAAAAATATGTTTAACTTGTTCATTTATATGTTCATTATATCTCACTAATAATGTTCTTAAATGTAGGTGAGATTCCATGCAAGACAAAGCCCAAAATCCAAGTGCAAAAGAACAAGACAAGTTGCTGAAATAGTGCACCTGCCAACAAATGAATAGTGCATCTGTCAACAGATGATTTTCGCCTGTCGACAGATACACACAGAAAATGGTTTCCCGGAAGGCCAGTTGTAACGACCCAGAACCCGCATTACCAGTAACAACCGGTAACCCGAATTCTGACCCGCTAACCCACGAGACAAGCTCGGAAGGGTAGGAAGTGAAAGTCCGAGGAGACTATATGTAAGAAGATACACACCATGCAAAGCAGTAAAATTCCACTATAAACATATCATATACAACCTCAGAGTCTGAGACAAAGTACAGAATACAGAAGTACGATAAAAAGGTACAACTCACTGCAGCTAGGGAGCACCAACACCGGAGTGGCTAGACTCGCCTGGAATGGGAGTCGACGAAGACCCACCTGAAAGGGAAGGGAGTGAGTCTCAAGAAAAGAGACCCAGTAGGGAAAAGTAACCCCACCGGCAACTGAACTAAAGTGCGGAAAGTAAAAACTGAAAGTAAGTACACATCGCACCACAACACAAAACTGTAAACCACGCGGCTCAGTAACACACACTCACACACACAGCAAGTAGGACTCAGCTAGGGTCTGTGGCTCGGCGTCCTGTCACTACAGAGGCTCTCAACCCCAGCCACGTGTGCACACTACAGACGCTCTCTCTCGCGTCTGGTCCACGACCGGTTTTTCCCCTACGCTTGACCCTAGCGGTAGAGAAGGGGCTCCACGGAGACCGGCTCAAAACCACCACAAGGAGTATGCACAGGACAGAGTCGCACTCGGCGTCCTGGCTCACTAGCGGAGGACAACCACACGCTAGTCGTCTAGACGGAGTCGCACCCACACCTAGGTAACACAACAGAAACGGGTACACGGTAACGCAATGCGCGTACAACAGACGGAACACACTCAACGTCTGAAACCCCGTACAGTAAGTAAACACCTCGTGTCACAAGCAACTACTCCTATGCACAGGCGGAGTCACACTCTAAGCCTGGCCCACTTGTGCTATTAGGGCGGACATCACATGTCAATCGCCTCTAATCACACAACTTAAGTCTGCTGGGATACAGAATATAAACGGCCACATCGATTGCCGCCAATCAGAGATAAACGGCAACCCCTATGCCGTCAACAATAACTAAACGGCAATCGACCTTGTCGTTTAAATCACCCCTGAAGATCTCAACGTCAACAGATGTGGACGTTGATATCTTCAGTCCCCCATACCCAGAACTGAACCGAATCAGTCCCTATGGGCAGAAACACTCAACCAGACTCCGACTGATGGAGGGAAACACTTCCTCTCATCAATCTACACTACCAGAATATCATAAATAGATAATCTAACACCTAGATTATCCAAACCACCCTCAATTCCGGCATAATATAACCCAAACCCTAAACCATGATTTGCACATCAATTTGGTTAATTGGACATGCTGGTTTGCTGGGGAAGGTTATAGGGGTTAAGTTCCTACCTCAGAACGCCTTAAGAATCCCCAAACAGCCACTAATCGCGTCGGATTCCCCCGAGGACTTCTCGTGAATCGCACCAAAACCACGCGTTTCCCGCCCGATCTAGCAACGCCACACGATCCAGGGCCTTCCCACGAGCTCAAATCACCCAACAGAAGCTGCGGAAATCAAGAAAAGCAAAGGTGGATGGAAGGAGAGGAAATGAGAAAGGTAGGTTCTGCTCTCGGGCTGCCCTACTTCAACAGGCCCGACCAGTCAACGTCAACATCACTGGCCGCCTACTGAACCGCCAACAGACTGACGTCCAGATCCCATGTCATTGAGTTCAAGCTCAAACGTCCACATCGCTGGACGCTGACTCTGACTCAACGGCAAGCCTTGGCCGTCAACCACACAGAACCACTACAGACCCAATAAGGATCCGCTAAAGACCCGAGAGCTTACAGCTCTCCCCCCTTAAGGAATTTTGCCCTCAAAATTCAAACAACACAAGGAATGAAGACTCACCAAAGAGGTACGGAAAATGCTCGCGCATCTCGTCCTCCCGCTCCCATGTCGACTCACCACCGGAGTGCCGCTGCCACGCAACACGAACTAAAGGGATTGCCTTGTTCCTCAACCTCTGAACTCGGCGATCCTCAATGTGCAACGGAAACTCTGGTACAGTCAACACTGGAGTCACCTCAGACCACTCTGCACTCTGCAGAACGTGAGACTCGTCAGAAAGGTACCTCCGAAGCATCGACACGTGGAACACGTCGTGCACTGTTGCCAACTCTGACGGAAGCTCAAGTCTGTACGCCAAACCTCCGACACGCTCAATAATGGTAAAAGGCCCAATAAAGCGAGGACTCAACTTTCCACGCTTACCGAACCTCACCACTCCCTTCATAGGAGACACACGAACAAACACCTGGTCTCCTACCTGAAACTCGAGCGGTCGTCTGTGTTGATCTGCATAACTCTTCTGCCGACTCTGAGCTGACTGAAGCCTCTGTCTCACAAGCTGAACTACCTCAACTGACTGCTGAACCAACTCCGGCCCCGTGACAACTCGTTCGCCAACCTCGAACCAGTCAAGAGGAGTGCGACACGGTCGTCCGTACAAAGCTTCATATGGTGCCAAACCGATACTGGAGTGATAACTATTATTATATGCGAACTCGACCAATGGCAAGTGAACTGTCCACGACCCCTGCCACTCCAGGCAACAAGCTCTAAGCATGTCCTCCAAAGTCTGGATAGTCCGCTCTGACTGACCGTCTGACTGAGGATGGTAGACGGAACTAAAAGCCAACTCTGTCCCCAAAGCTCTTTGGAAACTGCGCCAGAACCCAGAAGTGAAGTGAGGATCCCTGTCTGACACAATAGAGATCGGCACTCCATGCAAAGGAACAATCCGCTCTACGTACAACGCGGCCAACCTACTTACACCCCAACTAGTCCTGACAGGCAAGAATCTGGCAGTCTTCGTCAATCTGTCCACAAGAACCCAATGCTATCAAAACCTCCAGCTATCCTCGGCAAACCACAAACAAGTCAGTCGTCACGTGGTCCCACTTCCACATCGGAATCTCTAACGGCTGCACAAGTCCTCCTGGACGCTGATGTTCGGCCTTCACCTGCTGACAGACCAAACACCTAGCAACAAAACCCACTATGTCTCTCTTCATCCCAGGCCACCAAACTGACGTCTCAACCTGTGATACATCTTGGTCGCCCTTGGATGAATAGAGTACCTGGAACCATGTGCCTCCTGCAAAACGACTCTCCTGATAGACTCCTCAACAGGAACATAGAGTCTATCTCGGAACCTAACAGTCCCGTCCTCACAAAGCTCAACCTCTGGAAGAAGCACACACTGTGCAACTCGGGATCTGCCTGCTGAGCCTCAGCAACCTGTCTCACAACTGCGGGAGCTGCTAACAAACTGCCTAACACACACTGACGACGACTGGAAGAAACTATGAAAGATCCCTCTGTCGCAGACTGCCACAACTGCCACTCTCTAAGCATCAGATGACTCATCTGTGCTTTCCTACTCAAGGCATCTGCAACTACATTCGCCTTTCCAGGCTTATACTCAATGCTGAAATCATAGTCCTTCAGATATTCCATCCATCGACGCTGCCTCATATTCAGATCCCTCTGAGAACACAATCTCAAGCTTGGTGGTCGGTACGGACTACAAAACTCACTCCGTACAGGTAAAGACGCCAAATCCGCAAAGCAAACACCACAGCTGCTGTAAGACCCTCGAATTTTCCGTCGTATTTCTCGTATTTATGTGTGTATGATTGTGCTTGTGTATGTATGTACATAATTACGTAGGCATTAATTAGTATAATTACGTGTGCATGTGTTTATATTAAACATAAATAATGTATGTATTGCGTGATGATAGTATGGATACTATACCATGTACATATGGCATGTATAAAGCTTGGTATGCATGGTTTTCTGCATAAATTAGGGTTCTGGCCGAAGGCCCTATTGGCGTCAATCCCTGGACGTTGAGCCAGAGTCGGCGTCCACCCTGGACGCCAACACTCACTCCGGCGTCCAGCGATCTGGACGTCAAATTCTCTGACCTGCATGCGCAGCAGAGCTGCAAACTTCTGAAACAAGGCATGGCAACCATTGGGGGGATGTCCCCTAACGGCTCTAAGGCTGTCTAATCGGCATGGTGAGTGGGTGAGGGGCTCTCCTACACCCTGAACCGAGTTGGCCTCTCCCCACTTCTCATTTCACCCTTGCAAGAGGAGAGAAGAAGAGAGAAAAACCCTAGAGCATTCTGTGAGAAAACCCCATTTTAGAACCCTCAAATCCGATCCCTTGGAGCTGGATTTGGAGATCTTCTGCATCAAGGAGGAAGCTGAAGCAAAGGGGAAGGATTCCACATCATCCCCTCGGCGTGGAGATCACCCAGGAGCCCGGAGGAAGGCGATCTTGGAGGCACTTCTGCAACTTCTTGGAACTGCCCAAGGAGGTCTTCTTCGAGTCTAAATCTCTTGGAGGAATTTTAGAGAGGCAAGTGACCTATCTATGGTGTCCCCGTATGAGTCTAGGTGGTTTTTGACATTTTTATGGAATTTCCTCGAGTCTTAGACCCTCCAATTCACCCAAGATTTAGAGCTCGGGTCTGTGTTTCTGCACAGACCTGAGTAGACGGCAAGGTCCCTGGACGCCCAGTTCATCCTTGGCGTCCATCGACCATGCCGCTGACCCTGAGTCAGCGGCCAGAGACCGCCGTCTAGTTCTTCTGGACAGAACAGTGAGCTATTCTATCCCTCTTGTACATTAATTTCGGTATGTTTTATGCGATGAGGATATATTGTACACCTTATACTCTACGTATATTGTGCATTGTGGTTGTGGATGAATGTGGTGTATGTGGGGTAATGATGTCTTGTAAACTTGTGAGCATGACTTGTAGACCGTTTTGCAAAATCCATGATTTATGATTTAGATTAATGTGAATGCCTTAGTTTCAGTTTGATCATGAAAGATAGTGGGTCAGTATATGTGTTTGCAGATTTTAGTAAATTACCCATGCTTGTGAAATTTGTAAATAAGCTCGGTTCGGAAAAAAAATGAGAACGTGTAAAAATGGTTGTGGTAATTGATTTATAGATGTATGAATTAGGGTGATGTTGTATTCTAAAATCATGCATATATATTAGTAGTCTCTGTGCAAAACAGTAAGTGGATAAATTGCAAAATGTGTTAGACCCATGTTAGCTTAAGTTGTGAATAATATGCTAATTAGGTGTTTGATTTTCTGTAAATCCTATTTAGCCCAGAAAAATCTGAAAAATTGAGGGTATGATTTGGAACCCGAAAACAGCATGTGGTTAAAATTTTAGGTCAATTGGAACAGTAAATAAAAAGTTATGTGTTTTCATGTGAAATGTGATAATTCGTGCATATGATCGAAATGTGATTAGATTTTGTTTAAACCCAGCATGATTAATGTGTTTACTATGTGTTAAACCTTGAAATTGTAGTATCATGTTAGGAAAAGTAGAGATATTAATGTGAGTGAGAAAGTGAATGAGATAAAGAGTGTCAAGTAAAACCATGTGTAAAACGATAAATGTGTAAAAGTGTAAGCTGTGCCAATGTGATACTGCTTCCGAGAAGGCAGTGGAGCCGTATCAGGAAAAGTCCCCCTGAGAAAGTTCATCGTGTTAAGTGACCCTAAGGGCATTAGGGGAAATCCTGGAGGTGGACAAGTATCACTGGTTAGGGTGGAGCTTGTTCTCCCGGTCTGCGCAGTCCAAGAGTCGCCATTGTATTGCCTAGATGGCGTCTATGTGATGTGATGTGTTTGTGTCCTTCTTTGGTGGTTTGGACTATGTGTCACGGCACCTAAATATGTGTAAAGTGTATGTGTAAAGTGTATGTGACCATGTGTAAGTGACATGTGAATGAGTATGTGTAAAATGTAAACATGTGAAAAGAGGAAACTAGTGTAAAGAAAAATGTGAAATCCTAGATATGTAAATGTGTCATTGAAACCCATGTGAGACTAAATCTGAAACCATGTGAATTCAGAAAATGTATGTTATGATACTCATGTTTATGTGTGTAAAAGTGTTTAGAATCCATGTTAGGAACAACAAATGAGTATGTGAGCAAAATGGCATGATGGATTGTTCATATGTTATGTTTAAGCAACGTTGTAGCTTCCATGTGTAGGTTTATAGTCATTGAATCATGTGAAATCAACAACCTAAAGCATGATAAAAGTTATGTATGTACTTAAGAACATGTGGAATCCATGCTAATCATGTTCCCCATTCATGTATGTAAATTGTTTATGTCAATAGCTCTCACGTTTTGATTAAAGTCTCATGAGTGAATTGAATAGAGACCATGTGATAGGTGAATGTTATTTTTGAAATCTGAAAGCATGCGTTATGTATGAAATTGTAGAACTTTCATGATAGGTTGAAAACTTAAATGGACTAGCATGCTATGTGTTGCTAATTGTAATGTGCGTGTAGAAACCACTAGGACTTGTACGTGTATATCATGTATAGTGTTACTTGCTGAGTCCCTGGACTCACTCCTTGCTTCGGCGTACAGGTATAGTTGGTGACCCAGTACCCTCGGAGGAGGTAGCAGAGACGAACTCCGAGCGTGGAGACTAGCCAGTTTTTGAGTTCTTTGTGATTGTGTACTTCATAGTATGTACTTGAACATTGTATTAGAATTATCATTAAAAGAATGTAATATGTGGACATTTTGTATCTCTATTTCAGCAAATTAAATCATGTGAATTTTAGTTCCTTTTTGCAAATTGTAAACTGCATGTATGTTTAATGTGGATGATGAATGAATGGAGATAGTTCTCTTTTACTTCCACTACTCTGTTATATATATTCGCGTGTATCTCAGCTGTTTGTATCGTTGGGTAAATGTCCCACTGTGGCTGGCAGCACTCGCTATACCGACGTGGGTTGGTAAAACCGTACCGGTATAATGAGGGCCGTCACAGAGATTGGTATCAGAGCGACCGGTTGAGATTACACATGAATATAACTAAGTCATCATCCCCATTGCATGCTAAGTATGTCCACATGTGTAGAAAACACTAATAAGAAGTGAAAAATAGATAAGAAAATGGTTAGAAAACTTAGTAACCTAGCTCTAATGGTGGCTGAAATTTTATGACAGCCATGGCTTCCCGTGGACGACGTGGAGGTGCGCCAGCTCGCGATGACGAGCAGAGGCGTGATGATCAGGCGGAGCAACAGGCCCCAGCACCGCGAGGCCCTGTGCTTCCCCCACCGCCGCCAGTGGATTATGGAGTGTTCATGCAAGGTCTGGTGCAGGCCATGCAGACCCAGGCACACACTCAGGCAGCACTCCAGGCCCAGTTGGAGGCCCAGGTAAAATAATAAAACAACTAAGTAGTCTGCTATTTGAATTGTATGATATTGTGTTTATTGTATATTGCTTGTTGTTTAATGTAGCAGGCTCAGGCCCCAGCTCAGGACCATGGTGGACCTTCCATCATGGAGCGATTCAAGAGGATGACCCCACCCTCTTTTTAGTCTGCTATTTGAAACTCCCTCACCTGAGATCACGTGCCCCAAGAAGTGAACCTGTTGTAGCCAAAACTCACACTTACTAAGTTTGGCATACAACTGGTGCTCTCGCAAAGTCTGCAACACGATCCTCAGGTGCTCAGCGTGCTCCTCCTCCGAAGCGGAGTACACCAGGATGTCGTCAACAAACACTACGACAACGGTCCAAGAACTGGTGGAACACCCGGTGCATCAGATCATGAAGGCTGCTGGAGCATTGGTGAGCCGAAACGGCATCACCAAAAACTCAAAGTGTCCATATCTGGTCCGAAAAGTAGTCCTCTCAATGTCCGAGTCTCTAATCCGCAACTGATAGTAGCCCGACCTCAAGTCAATCTTCGAGAAGACACGAGCAGACTGAAGCTGATCAAAGAGATCATCAATCTTGGCAAAGGATACCTATTCTTGATGGTCACTTGATTTAGCTTCCTATAATCAATACACAACCTCAGGCTACCATCCTTCTTCCGGACAAACAAAACAGGTGACCCCCACGGAGAAAAGCTAGGACGAATATAGCCCTTCTCCAACAACTCCTCAAGCTGCCTCTTCAACTCCCTCAACTCTGCTGGTGCCATACGGTACGGTGCCTGCGCAAAAGGTAAAGTGTCAGGAACCAACTCTACAGTAAACTCAATCTCTCTCTCTGGTGGAAGACCAGGTAACTCTTTCGGAAAAACTCCGGAAAACTCACACACTACAGGAATGTCTCCCACTCCCGAGGCAATCTGGTCAAGAGTCACTGCAGAAACTAGGAACCCTGACAACCAGAAGCAAGCAACCTCCCTGCCCTCAAAGCAGAAACTAAAAAGCGAGAAGTAAGAGGTACGATACCCTGGAAGTAGAACGCCGCTGCTCCAGGTATCCGCAAGTGCACCCTCTTCTTCTGGCAATCCATCACTGCACCATACCGCTCTAACCAGTCCATACCCAAAATCACATCATAGTCATGCAACTGCAAGGCAAACAAATGGGCTGACAACAACTGATCCTGCAACTGCACAGGTACCTCCTCGAGACAGTAGGACGTAAGGACAAAGTCCCCCGTCGGCAACTCTACTGCCAACTCAACAGACTCTCCCGAACTCAACTCTCCAAGGGAGTCTAAAAAGTCCTCAGATACAAAAGAGTGAGAGGCACCGGAATCAAACAAGACTCTAGCTGCATAACCAAAAACTGAAACAGTACCTTCCACCAGGTGAGCTGCCTCCGCGTCTGCACGAGTCAAGTGGGTAACACGACCTCTACCTCTCGACCCACCAGAACCTCCGGTCTGCTGACGCTGCTGCACAGGTGCCTGCTGCTGCACTCGAGGCTGTGACTGGGTCTGCTGCTGCGGCACACGAGGTAACAAAGGACAATCTCGCGCCATATGACCCATCTGGTCACACCGGTAACACTGCCCAGCAAAAGTACACTGTACCTACTGCAAAGGCTGACCTGTCGCTGCTGCTGAACACTCCCAACCCGGCTGCCTCTGCTCTGCCTACCTCCTATCACGCCGAAACTTCCTCCGAGACCTGACTTCGCCGTCGTCCCTGAAGAAGTGGACGCGTAGGAAGTCGTAGTCCTCGGGGTCGTCTGCACACTACCCTGCTGCTGGCGAGGCTGAGAAGGAACTACCTGCGTTTGAACCTCTGCACTCCGAGCACGAGTCCGCAAGGTGTCTGCCTCCAATGCTGCCGCTGTCTGATAGGCCGCATCCAAGTCTGTGACACGAGCAACTATCAACGTCTGCCTGAGCTCTGGCCTCAAGCCTCTCACAAACTGCTGAGTCCTCAAACCCTCATCTCCCATAATCTGCGGAGCATAACGCCCTAACTCCACAAACTGGCCCTGTACTGCACCACAGTAGAGTCCCTCTGCTGCAAGTCCAAAAACTGGTACAACCTCTCCGTCCAGACGTAAGTAGGACAGAAGGCTCTCTCAAAAGAAACAACAAACTCCTACCACGGAATCTGTCTCAGTGGGCGAGACTGAAAAGTAGTCTCCCACTCAGCGGACCACCAAGTCAACGCCTGCGCCTGCAACTGGTAACTAGCTAGCAGCACTCGCTCCTCTGGAACACACTCCATGGAACGAAAAGTCCGCTCCACTGCATCTAACCAAGCTCGCGCTACATCTGGATCAGGCTGGCCCAAAAACTGAGGAGGCTGAAACGCAAGAACTCCCTCAACACCCTCCCAGTACCACCCTGGGGTACCGGCGCGTCGCGGTGCTGAGCAACAAACTGAGCCATCCCCTCAAGAAATCGAGTCATGTCCAATCCCTGAGCTACCTGAGGTGGAGGTGGCGGCGGCGGAACAATACCACTATGTGCGTCCTGTGGCAAAGGCTGCGTCTGCTGAGGTGGCAGAGCATCTCCAACCTCGGACGAGTCGCCTGCTCGGCTACTCCCTCTCTAGGACGTCGCCTAGGCGCCATAGAACTACACACAGAACAAAAATACACACATAAATACACTAACTAACTCCGGGCTACATAGCTGCACTGTACTCTTTAGACTCGAGTTAACATGATGGGTATTTCCTTATATATATCTCATCAGACCAGGCTCTGATACCAAACTGTAACGACCCAGAACCGCATTACCAGTAACAACCGGTAACCCGAATTCTGACCCGCTAACCCACGAGACAAGCTCGGAAGGGTAGGAAGTGAAAGTCCGAGGAGACTATATGTAAGAAGATACACACCATGCAAAGCAGTAAAATTCCACTATAAACATATCATATACAACCTCAGAGTCTGAGACAAAGTACAGAGTACAGAAGTACGACAAAAAGGTACAACTCACTGCAGCTAGGGAGCACCAACACCGGAGTGGCTAGACTCGCCTGGAACGGGAGTCGACGAAGACCCACCTGAAAGGGAAGGGAGTGAGTCTCAAGAAAAGAGACCCAGTAGGGAAAAGTAACCCCATCGGCAACTGAACTAAAGTGCGGAAAGTAAAAACTGAAAGTAAGTACACGTCGCACCACAATACAAAACTGTAAACCACGCGGCTCAGTAACACACACTCACACACACAGCAAGTAGGACTCAGCTAGGGTCTGTGGCTCGGCGTCCCGTCACCAATGAGGCTCTCAACCCCAGCCATGTGTGCACACTACAGACGCTCTCTCTCGCGTCTGGTCCACGACCGGTTTTTCCCCTACGCTTGACCCTAGCGGTAGAGAAGGGGCTCCACGGAGACCGGCTCAAAACCACCACAAGGAGTATGCACAGGACAGAGTCGCACTCGGCGTCCTGGCTCACTAGCGGAGGACAACCACACGCTAGTCGTCTAGACGGAGTCGCACCCACGCCTAGGTAACACAACAGAAATAGATACACGGTAACGCAATGCGCGTACAGCAGACGGAACACACTCAACGTCTGAAACCCCGTACAGTAAGTAAACACCTAGTGTCACAAGCAACTACTCCTATGCACAGGCGGAGTCACACTCTAAGCCTGGCCCACTTGTGCTATTAGGGCGGACATCACATGTCAATCGCCTCTAATCACACAACTTAAGTTTGCTGGGATACAGAATATAAACGACCACATCGATTGCCGCCAATCAGAGATAAACGGCAACCCCTATGTCGTCAACAATAACTAAACGGCAATCGACCTTGTCGTTTAAATCACCCCTGAAGATCTCAACGTCAACAGATGTGGACGTTGATATCTTCTGTCCCCCATACCCAGAACTGAACCGAATCAGTCCCTATGGGCAGAAACACTCAACCAGACTCCGACTGATGGAGGGAAACACTTCCTCTCATCAATCTACACTACCAGAATATCATAAATAGACAATCTAACACCTAGATTATCCAAACCACCCTCAATTCCGGCATAATATAACCCAAACCCTAAACCATGATTTGCACATCACTTTGGTTAATTGGACATGCTGGTTTGCTGGAGAAGGTTATAGGGGTTAAGTTCCTACCTCAGAACGCCTTAAGAATCCCCAAACAGCCACTAATCGCGCCGGATTCCCCCGAGGACTCCTCACGAATCGCACCAAAACCACGCGTTTCCCGCCCGATCTAGCAACGCCACACGATCCAGGGCCTTCCCACGAGCTCAAATCACCCAACAGAAGCTGCGGAAATCAAGAAAAGCAAAGGTGGATGGAAGGAGAGGAAATGAGAAAGGTAGGTTCTGCTCTCGGGCTGCCCTACTTCAACAGGCCCCACTAGTCAACGTCAACATCACTGGCTGCCTACTGAACCGCCAACAGACTGACGTCCAGATCCCATGTCGTTGAGTTCAAGCTCAGACGTCCACATCGCTGGACGCTGACTCTGACTCAACGGCAAGCCTTGGCCGTCAACCACACAGAACCACTACAGACTCAATAAGGATCCGCTAAAGACCCGAGACCTTACACCAGTCTTCTGGATTTTGCAAACCTGTTAGCACCTGTCGACAGCAGCAAGTCGGCTGTCGACAGACGGAGTTTTGGGAAGATCTTATGGCCGGGATATGATCTATATTTGGGTGTTTCCTTTTACCACGACTCTCCATACTTAAACACCCTTATATAAAGATCATTTTGGAGGTATTTTCGCAGCAAGGCAGCCTCCACATCAAAACCCTAAGCAAAGACCAAGAAGAGAGGTTTTTCTCTGCTGCTCCGCTTCAACTCTCTGCTCAGAACAAGGAAGATCCATTCGACGAGCAGGATTGAAGCTGGTTTGTCCTCAAGTCAAGCTTCTCCATCATCACGTGGTCTTCAACGACGTGAATCTTAAAGTATTCTGGACGAACTTACAGAAGAGTTTACATATTGGATTGATCCTCAACTCAGAACTCTTCTCTATTTCTACATTCATATATCTATGTGTGTGTGTACTGATTGGAGATCAGTACGTGGTGTTTATGGATGTGTGTGTGATTTGTGATCTGTACAAGGGTTGTGTGCAGATCATAGTGTGTGTGGTGTGTTGGTTAGATCAAGGCTAGAGGGTCTGATCTATTGTGGACTTGATCTAGCGTGTGTATGTGTGGTTGAGCCGTTGTGCTCGTGTGTGTGTGTTGTACTCAGTTCTTGAGTAGTGTGTCCTCACTGTGTGAGGGGTGGACGTAGGAGTCACGTGGTGTGATCTCCGAACCACCTAAAAAATCCCTTATGCACTGTGGTTTGATTTGTGGTTTGCATTGTATTGCGCTAGATGCATGCATAGGGATTTCGTCTAGACACTAACTGTTAGTTTGCTCACACACATTGCATCAGATCAGAGGGGTTTTAATTGAGTAGATCTTTTAATTCGAAGTAATTTTTAAATTGCTTAAGTTTCCGCTGCAAATCTATTCAACCCCCCCTTTTAGCTTTGTCGTTACCGAATAACCGATCCTAACATAATTTGTGTGGTTGGTGTGTGGTGCGTGCAACAGATTACATACCGGTTGATCTTGTCCCTGGAAATGAGTGGGGTTGTGGTTGTCCCCGGAAACAACAGTGTGGTGAGGGTTTGTAACTTGCACCTAGGAAACAAGTTAGTGGAAAGCCTCATAGGGGTGTGAGGTAGTAGACTTAGGCGCATACAAATGTGTGTTTGTCGAACCACTCTAAATCCTGCGTGCTTATGTGGTTTGATCCTTTTCTCCTATCTCCATTCTACGCACATAAGGATAGTTGGTTTTGCTATTTTAATTACTATTTCGATGTGCATCTCACAAAATAGGTTTGCTTAATTGAGTCTGATCTATTTTGTGTAAAAGATTTTTAGTTAGGCGATAACCAATTTGCCCCTCCCCTCTTGGTTGTTCATCAAAAATACGTTCACATATTTTACTCTTCAATTGGTATCAAAGCAGGGCTCTTGATATTAGAGTGATCCTGTGTGTGATGGCCAATTAGGGCTTTGTGCCTGAAGGTTATTCCATCCACCATACTTTGATGGTAGCAATTACTCTTATTGGAAAGTTGTGAGTAACGATCCATAAACACTGCCAGAGAATGAGGGAAAGTGGATAGAGGATAATATTAAAAAAATCCCAGATTAACTTTAGTACTATGAATATAATGCAGTGTGCTATTCATCCTGATGAATACTCTCGTGTCTCCATATGCAGCTCAGCGAAGGAGATGTGGGATAAGCTCAAGTTGATTTATGAAGGTACTTCAGAAGTCAAAGAGACCAAAGTAAATATTTTGGTCCATGAATATGAGATGTTCAAGATGAGTCCAGTGGAGTCAAGTTTTGATATGTTCGGTAGGCTCTCCAAGATAACAAATGGACGGAAGGCTCTTGGCAAGAACTATACAGACATAGAAATAATCCATAAAATTTTGAGATCTCTCCCACCGATGTGGCACACTAAGGCCACAGTCATTGAAGACTCCAAGAACCTGTCAAGCCTCTATGTGGAAGAGTTAATTGAGAGTCTCATGGCTTATGAGATCAATCTGAAACGGGAGGAGGCCGAGCAACCCATGCTTAAGCAAAAAGATGTAGAACTCAAGGCAAGGAAATCCAAGGCATACAGTTCTGAAGAAAATTCTTCAACTGATGATGTGGAGGAAGTGGCAAAGCTAGCCCCAAGTTTCATAAAATTGCTGAGAAAGAAAAAGCCACAATATGCAACACCTTTCAAGTATTACAAGAGCAAAAAAAAAGAAAGGAGAGTCCAGCAAAAAGAAGTTAATCTACTATGAATGCTAAGGCATCGGTCACATGAAATCTAAATGCCCGGTATTTCTGAAAAGACAAAAAAAGGAGAAGGATCGAAAGAGTAAAGTCAAGGTTGCCATGTGGAGCGACTTCGACTTGTCTTCCTATGAAGCTGAAGAGGTCAAAGAATCCAAGAAAGAGGAATGCGCTCTTATGGCTATTGATGATGAATCTCTTGAGGTAACCTCTGATCATGAATTATTTTCAATTGAGGAGATGGAATCAATGTACTCTGCCTTGTATGAAAAATATAAGAAAGTAAAAAAAAGGAAAATAAAGGATTGAAAATAAAAATTGAAGGTTTTCTTCATAATGAAACTCCTTGTATGTCATGTCATGAACTCAAATTGAAATGTGAAAATCTTCATGATGAAAATGAGACTATGCAAAGTAAAATTTTATTGTATGAAGAAGAAATGATATGCATGACTCATGATAGTGGTTTTGCTGAAAAGTTAACATACTTAAAAAAGAAAATAACTCTTTGAAATCTGAAAATGAATGCTTGAAAATTAAAATTTCAGATTTTGAAAAGAATGCTCTGAGTCATGAATCCATTGTCAAGAAATTACATGAAACAATTGATGATTGGAAGTCTACAATCACATGCAAAGAAAATTGCTTATCCTAAAAAACCAGTTCATGCTAAGAAACATGTGCAACCCAAGAAACCATCACATGTGAAAGGAAATAAGCATGTTCATCATCATGTCAGTCACATGACACATCCCTCACAATGCATTTCAAACATTATATGTTATTTCTGTAGTAGGCATGGTCATATGAACTACACTTGTATCTTGAGAAGAAACATATAGAAAATGAATTTGTGTGGATTAAGAAGGATCCATTGTCTTCTCAGATTAACAATGATGGACCCAAAACTATTTGGATACCAAAGAAATCTACTTGAGAATTGTGGTTGCAGGTGTCTTGAAAAATTGGAGTTGGAGTATTAATGTGAAATTCAAGATGACGGGATTGTTTAGTGAGTATCATGTACATTTCTGCTTTTGAGCTTTTAAGGTAAGACATGAAAACTCCTACATATTCTCATTATTTAATTTAATTAAAATCTATCATTTGGATTAATTGTTTACTTGTTTAGATTTTGATGAACATCTAAAATACAAAACATTGGAAAATGAAAAATAAAAGATATTTAAGTTAGAGTCTATTGCATGATGGTGTTTGCATGTCCATCCCTTGTGTGGTTGCATGTAAAGTATATGTAAAACATCTTCCTTGACTCTTTCTATGGCCTACACTCCCTTGTCACTTTTATTGCATTGACTTGAAACTTAGTGTACATTCATATTATCACTAAGGGGGAGTTAATTAATTTGATATGTGCATATAGTAAGGGGGAGCTAAATAGTTATGTATTTAACTTGATTCTCAAAATACATTTGAAATTAAGTCCAACACACTTATGCACTTGATTATAATTATTGGATATCACCTTGATGATAGGTGAAAATTTCTCTTAACACTCTTGTATTGCTTAAAATCCACCCAATTTGTAGTAACTCGTGAGGAGAAAGCTATCTGTCCCAAATTAAAAGGGGATCTGAGCATAGTTACCGGTCTTTCCACTGAACAAGTGAGAAACATCGCGTTAAATAACAATACTTTTCTCAAAATTGAAAGAAAAGAAATAAACATTTTTTTTGACATCAATTGCTTTTAAATAATTAAAAAAAAAGACAGAGTGCACTACTAGAAAAGGAGACATATAAGGCAAAAAATAGAAGGCGGAAATGAAACTGCCTTATTATGAGCACATTAAAAGGCATATATTTATGTTTGCCTTATGAACTTCTTATCCATGAAATACTAAAGGCAAAATTAGAACTTCTGCCTTAATAGAGTTAAAAAAGAGAAGGCACTTTTATAGTGTGCCTTTTTTTAGGTGCATAAAATCCAGCCCTCTCAACCCCCCCCAAAATCTCGATAGAATCCATGCCCTAGCTGCTGGTCGTGCTGTGCCCATCTCCATCGCTGGACGAAGCACCTTGCCCTCGCCTTTTCCACCAGCAGCGCATGCCTCCGCCGAAGCAGCCACGCGGGGTGCCCTCGCCGTCGCCACCAGCAGCCTGGGCCTCCATCGAAGCAGCCACGTGCGGTGCCCTCGCCGTCGCCACTAGCAGGCGTGCCTCCGCCGAAGCAGCCACGCGCGGTGCCCTTGCCATCGCCACCAACAGCGCGTGGCTCCTCCGTCGCCATCAGCAGCGCGTGCCTCCTCCGTCGAAGCACCTTGCCTCACCGCCGCTGAGGAGCAATGTTGTCGTCGCCGCCATCTTCTACCATTTCTGTCAACAGCGATCGAAGGTGAAGACGAGGGAAAACTGATCTTCCACAGGTAAGCTCTTGTTCTCTATCTTTCTCTGTCTTTGTGCATGCCGTATGTGGGGTCTTCGATCACACATTGTGGAGCGGTCACAACCGCATAAGGGGGGGGGATTTCACCGGTTGGTAGGAGGAGAGAGTTCGCATGTCCATGGTTGGGGGGAGTTGCGATTTCGCCGATTGGCAAGGGGGATTTCGTCAGTGTAGGTTTTTTGGTTGGGGGGGGGAGGTAGGGGTTTCCCTACTTGGCAGGGGGGTTGGCAGGGGGAAATGCAAGCCGCCCATGCCATTGCTGGCGCACTGGCCAGTTTCTATCACAAGTGTTCCAGGTCCTCCATATTCTTTGTGGGAAGAAGGTGTTCAAAGGGCCATCCGTTTGCCCATTCAAAGAGTAAAAGAAACTACCCACATCTATAATACCATGTTCCTCCCTTGACTTGCTCCACACATGAACATGGATGGCCCTTAGAATGTGTACAATATTAAAAGGTGCTGCAAGACGAAATAGAAGGCAGCCATAGAGAGAGAGCACCTGCTTGTATTAATTGGGTGGGAGGTGGAGATGCATCCAGTTACTTGATTGCTGTTTTTGTCATCGCTCTTCTTCTTATAAATTCCCATGCATATGCATGTAGATATATTAAGGTGACTGATACATGTATCTGCCTTCATTTAAGTACCATATATATGGTGTGGCAATTGCCAACTGCCCCCCAAGAGCTGAAACCCATTTCTAATTTATATATGGTGTGGCGGTTGCCAATTGCCCCCCACAATGCATGGGGAGCTCCTCCTCGAGGTGTTATTGGAATTAAGGTTCTGCACAACCCCCCTTTCTAAATGCTTAGCCTTCAACTGAACAAATGAGTTCACTCTGAGACCTATTTATGACAGTTAAAAGTGTTAATTCAAATAAATATTATACTATACCATGTGATCCATATTGAACTTCATGCAGATGATCTAGTGAGATTATGGTCTAAATCTGAAATTGAGTCCCAATGAGCTGATTAATATTTTTTCTCAAGGTGCTTAAGTCATAAAAAATGAGTAATTTATCTTGTCAAATGTTTGCTACATGGATGATCTTATTTACTGTAAAGCCTTGTGCAGGCCTGCAGGTGCCATGGCCATCCACTTAGAAATGCATCTAGAAAGAGGGAAATAATGCTTTGTTCAGTTTCCTGACTTATTGAGAGTAACCAATTCAGTTTATGTCATACCTTTTATCAATAAGTAGAGATTTTCATTAAGGGGTGAACTGAATGCAACTCTTTATTTCCCATCAACTGCATATAGAGTCCATGTTTACATTCCAAGTTTGATGTTTATTCTCCTTTTTGGGCATTCAGTGGACATCCAGCTTTGTGACATCAGATGGAACTTTGTTCTATCATGTTTCCTCCCTCTTTTTGTTTTGGGGTGAGGGTTTTGTCTATTTATTTTTGGAAGGTGGATTGCTTTGTTTATTTTCCATGAGAATGCTAAGGTATCATAGCTCCACATGTCATCCAAAAATACTTAGATCTCACAAATTCCACTTATGTAAGGAAATCCATATTTACTCATGTCCTGTTAATTATCCTATTGTGGATTTTGTCTGCTTATAGTTTGTCCATACGACAGAATTATTCTCATTTTGGTTTCAAAAAGCAACATGGTGATGATTATGGATGATCTTCTTTCTTCATTATACTAACATTCAAGATTCAGATTTGTGTATTATCCTTGGTGATAAATAAAGAAACATATTTGTTTTGTTTACTACTGTCATGTTCTTCCTTTTTCTTTGTCTTTTGAATCTTTTTAGCTTTCTTGTTGTATCCATTCCTTTGATTAATGGAATGTAACCATTTGATTGCCTTCAAAAGACAAACAGATTGTGGTTATATAGGGCTTCGGTTTTGGCCACAAAGGCATTGCCCATGTTGGACACTTTCACCTAGTACAGTTCTTCTTGTTTTGTTGACCTATAAAGATACAACAATAGAACAATGACGAGGAACATACACAATTAATTTGTTCACGATAAAAAAAATGAGATTTGGGTGTTTAACTGGATGACCGTAAGTTTGTTTGTATATTCAAATAGATCTATCTCTACCCCATAATGGTTTTTATGATGATTGATAGCTGAGAAGCTGCTTGATAGGAAATTTAGTAAACACAATTGTTTTTGTTTCTGCTAAGAAGCTGCTTGATAGCTGAGAAGCTGCTTGATAGGAAATTTAGGAAATTTTATCTATCTAAAATGCATATTTCTGCTCTTTACTGTATGCATATTTCTACTATTTCTCTCTCTCTCTCTCTCTCTCTCCATCTATCTAAAATTATATCATATAGCCCTAATTCTGAAAAGTGACTTAGCTATGTTCAGAGATGGATATGTATGTTTAATTTATACTCTTATTTCAGTGACGGATATGTATGTTTAATTTATACTCTTACTTCAGTGATATGATGGACAGAAGTTGGATAGAAAAACCACATAATGGCGCAGAATATCTAGATGGGGTGACTGAATTCTTAAAAGTGGCTATTGCACATGCTGGTTCGAACAAAGTGATTAGATGCCCTTGCAAGAGATGTTGCAATTCTTTGTCACTTCCTCCAAGTGAAGTTACTGGTCATTTGTTGCACCATGGTATGATGTTATCTTATACTGCATGGACATTTCATGGGGAGAAAAGATCTTCATCTACAAGTAATATTTCATCATCTAGCAATAATGAGACATCTGTTTGTGATGATATGTTCGGAATGCTTCATGATGCTTTCGGCATGCCGTCGATCCATCAAGGAGAGATGGAAGAACATAATATGACCGAAGACAACATGGGTCCTGATGCAGAAAAATTTTATAAACTATTGGCAGATGCTGAAAAGGAGTTATATCCAGAGTGTAAGAGATATAGCAAGTTATCATTTCTTGTTAAATTATTTAACATTAAATCTTTGTATGGGTGGTCTGATGTGTCTGTCACTGCATTACTTGAGCTTTTACGGGATGCATTTCCAGATCTTAATCAAATACCTGAAAGTTTCTATCAGGCAAGAAAGTTGATAAAAGATTTGGGACTTGATTATGAAAAAATAGATGCATGTGAAAATCACTGTATGTTATTTTGGAATGGAACTAACTCCGATAGTTTAGAGAAGTGTGCAAAATGTGGTTCATCAAGATGGGAAGTTCAAGAAGGGAAGAAAACTTCAAAAAGGTGTTACGGTATTTTCCATTAATACCGCGACTTCAAAGGTTATATATGTCTTCACAAATAGATTCATACATGACATGGCATGCAGAAGGACGAAACAATGATGGCAAGTTAAGGCATCCAGCTGATTCTCTAGTTTGGCAAGATTTTTATCGCCAATATCCCAATTTTTCTTCAGAGGCTCGCAATGTTAGGCTTGGTTTGGCAAGTGATGGGTTCAATCCATTCAGAACAATGTCTAGTACTTACAGCATATGGCCTATTGTTTTAATTCCTTATAATCTACCGCCATGGATGTGCATGAAAGAATCAAATTTGATTTTGTCTTCTATTATACCCGGTGAGTTATCTCCAGAAATGAAGATTGATGTGTACCTTCAGCCTCTCATTAGAGAATTGCAATTATTATGGGGTGATGGTGTTTCGGCTTATGATGCTGTAAGAAAAAAGACATTTAAATTACATGCTGCCATATTATGGACAATTAGTGACTTTCCTGGGTATGCATATTTGTCTGGGTGGAGTACCAAAGGAGAGAAGGCTTGTCCAATTTGTAATGAAGAGACCAAAGGTTTATGGTTGAAACATTCTAGAAAACATTGTTATATTAATCACCGTCACTTTCTTAAGCCAAATCATAAATTTCGCACTCAATGTTCTGCTTTTAATGGGAAGGTTGAAGTTAGAGAGCAACCTAAAAGGCCATATGGTCATGATGTGATAGATCAATTGAATATTTTTGAGCAGGTAGTTGGAATGTCTGACTGGCAGAAGAAGACTGGATGGAGAAAAAGAAGTATTTTTTTTGAGTTACCATATTGGAAAACCTTGTTGTTGCGACATAATTTAGATGTAATGCACATAGAAAAAAATATATGTGAGAGTTTGTTGTATACTTTGTTGCTTACAGATGGAAGATCAAAAGATCATTTGAATGCTCGACTAGATCTACAAGCAATGAACATAAGGGTGTCACTTCATCCATATCAAAAAGACACATCCACAAAATTTTTTCTACCACCTGCATGTTTTACATTGGCAAAAGAAGAGATGCAAGACTTTCTCAAGGTGTTGAAATGTGTGAAGGTCCCTAGAGGATATGCTTCTAATATCTCACAGTGTGTGCAAGTTGAGGCAAGAAAAGTAATTGGGTTGAAAAGTCATGATTGTCATATTTTAATGCAACAATTGTTACCAATAGCCTTAAGAAAAGTGCTGCCAACACAAGTTCTTTCTATTTTGACTGGTTTATCTTCGTACTTTAGAATTTGTGCTCAAAGGAGCTGGATGTGGAGATGTTATCAAGAATGGATTCTGATATTGCTAAAATATTGTGTAACATGGAGAAAATTTTTCCACCATCATTTTTGATGTTATGGTACATTTGCCAATTCATTTAGCGGAAGAGGCTAAGTTGGCAGGACCTGTTCAATATAGATGGATGTATTTTGTTGAGAGGTATGTGTTTCACTTTAATATGTTATCATGTGTTTCACTTTTATTATTATAAATTATATTTAATAAATAAACTTCACTCATGTAATGTAGGTTTCTTATGACATTGAAATCTTATGTTCGTAATAGAAGATATGTGGAAGCATCAATTGCTGAGGGATATTTAGCAAAAGAGTGTATGAATTTTTGCTCAAGATATCTCATTGACAATGTTGAAAAAGAGCAACAAATTGAAGGAAAAGAATCTTCTTTACTTGTTCCTGGGTTTGAGATATTTACTTGTGGTGGTCGTCCACTTAAAGGAGGAAAATGGAAAGAATTAGATGACAAGACTCTACAACAAGCTACTAGATATGTTCTATTTAATTGTGATGGTCTTAAGCCATATATGGAGTAAGTAGTTGTATTATTTTTTATATTCTATGTTTTGTTATTTTATAATATTAATATCATGACGACTTCAATTATATAGGAAACACATTAACGAGCTTAAAGCTAGAAATGTTGATGCCAGACCCAAAGATATTGATGATCTTCATTTTAAACAGTTTCCTCTATGGTTTAAGAATCATGTAAGTACTTTATGCATGTATATATGAACTATATTCTTTCATGTTACAAATGGTAATGCAATTAATATTTTGTTTATATGTATAGGTTCATGAATTATGTGATACTTTGGATGGACAAGTATCAAAGTACTTAGATGGCTGGCTAAGGGTCCACTTCGTAGAGTTCGATGCTACAATAACTTTGACATTAATGGAAACAGATTTTGTACTCTACAACGAGATAAGAAAGGAAAATGTCAAAATAGTGGTGTCCTTGTAGCAGCACAAACTCCAAATCATGGGATATTGTCTTATTATGGAGTTCTCATGGACATTCTACGTTTGGACTATCATGGTCAATTTCAAATATTTTTGTTCAAGTGTGATTGGATTAATATTTTCAATAAAGAGAATGGAATGAAAATAGATAAACATGGGTTCACCCTTGTGAATCTTAATTGTCTTTTACGTACTGAAGAGCCTTTTGTTTTTGCTTCTCAAACACAACAAGTTTTTTACATAGAAAATCCACGTGAAAAACCTTGGCATGTGGTGGTAATGACAAAACCACGAGATACATATGCCATGGGAGAGAAAGCACAAGATGAAGTTTTTGAAACATTACATTCAAACTCCACACATGATGAGAATATTGCTGAAAGTCTTTTAGCTGAAATTGGGGAGGTAGATATTTCAAGAAGTGACATTGCTCCAACAGAGATTTGGTATGTTTTAAGTTTTGCATATTCTTGTTATTTATTATTTTTAAAAATGTCATGTTACTTTAACATATCATTTTTTTGAATTGTATATTTGAATGATAATTATTTTAATGGTATCTTTATGTGCAAATCTTGAAAATGGCAGAAAGATATAGACTAACTCGTAGGAGAGTGAGGCAGATTCTTGAACAAGAAGAGCATATGCATTCTCATGGTGTTAATGACCAGAATCCTCCAATACAAGTTTCAGAACCTCATGTAGGAAATGCAACACAAGTGCCTTCACTTTCAGTTGAAGGGAATTCATTAACTTCATCTCATTGTGATACATCATGTTCTAGTAAGAGAACTCGTGGTCCTACATTGAAAAGATATATATATATATATATATATATATATATATATATATATATAGATATATATATATATATATATATATATATATAACATGCCACCTGGGCAACGTCTTAAAGTTGACTTTGATAGGTTAAACAGAGCCATTGGCAACTATTCAGAAAATTTTGCACATTTTCTTGGTAGTATTGCTCGAAATGGTCAATTGCTACCTATTGATATTTTTGATTGGAGATATATTTCTGAACAAAATATCCAAGAATGTTTAGAATTGGTAAAGGTACTTTGAATATTCACTTATCCTTCTTCTTTATATTATTTTGGAATGCTAAACTATGAAAATGTTGTTCTTCTTTTGTAGTCAAAATTTAAATTTGATGTGGAAAAAGAGAAGTTTGTGATTGCTTCTATTTCTAAAAAGTGGAAGGATCATAAAGAAAGGTTGAAATCACGATACTTTAAAGTTGATGGAGATAATCCATGTCCTCTTTAGTATTTGGAAAGTGATCAATGGGAGAATTTAGTTCGGCATTGGAAAAGTGAACAAGGAAAGGTAAAATGTGTTATATATCATTTCTTTATGAGTATTTTTTATTTTTTAATGTTCTTCTTTGTACAAATAACAATTACTTGTTTTATCATTTATGTAGAAATTATCAGAGGTCAACAAGAAGAATCGTGCAAAACAACAACTGATTTCTACCACGGGGCCGAAAAGTATTGCTAAGAGACAACAGGATTATGTAATCTTTTTAGCTTTAAGCAATTCAATCTATATATGTTTTTGTAATATTGTTTTACAAAGTTTTATTTGAATGATTGAAGGAGGAGAAGATGGGACAACAAATGTCATTGATTCAAACTTTTAAGATGATGTATACAAAGAAGAATGGAGAACCATCTACAAGTGTTGCAGCTGAGAAATTTGTATGTTTATTTATTTTGTTATTTGTCTGTTATTTATTTTCCTCACTAAATTTTTTTTATTTTATCTTCATCTATTATTTTATTAGGTTGAGATAGATAATATATCATCATCTCAAACCAATGATGGCTCAGATAACAATGCAAATGCAAAAGAAAGTGAAATTCTCTCAGAAGTGTTAGGAAAAGAACATCCTGGTAAACCTAGATGTTATGGCTCTTTTGTCAGTTCTACAGATGTGTATGGTCCTAAAAATAAACATGGATGATTTCAACATAATTGTCCAAGGGTACAACAAATGGAAGAAGAGTTTGTTTTCATGAAGAACAAGATGGTTGAGATGGAAACTCATTACAAATCTTAGAAGAAAAGCTATGCAATGTGATGAATACAAGAAATCAGCAAGTATGTATTCATCATGCTAATGTTTTAATGGTTTTAGATGTAGATCTGTCAATTACTTTTATGTTCTTTATTCTATGTTAGTTTATATGATGACATGTTTTATTTATTTAGGTTAATCATGAATGCAACAAGTTCCGAGTGAGAGATCAAATGAAGAAAATGATGTCTTTCATTCTCTTAATGGACGCTCTTCAGCTGAAAGTTGTGTGTCCTTCACTTGTATGTCTTTAAACTAATATTATTTATTATGAATTTAATTATTTATTATTTTAGCATTCATAAGAATGTATTTTCCTCTGTATGCATGACACATTCAACTTGCTTCCTTCATATTATTCAGCAAGAGGCACAGGTGTGTTGATTTTGATTCTAATTCTCTTAACAAATATTTTAGTGTTATGATTTAATTGAAATAATGTTCTCATAGTTTTTTCTATTTTTTGTAATAGGATGCATGTTATTTACTTGGATTTGCTTATAATCGTGTGGCGGAAGGAAAAATTCTTAGCAAAGATCCTAGTAAAATTGTGGATGGCATTCCTCTAGGTGAAGATTATTATGAAGTTCAAGTGACAAAGATCTTATGTCCTAATATGAGGCTACCAACAAATTTACAAAAATATTAGGACAATGTGAAGGAGAATCCATTCTTTGGGCTAAGAGTCTTGTAAGTTTCAATTTTTATGAAAAAAAATCTTTATACCATCTTATAAATTATTTTGTTCATATTATGTTGTTTTTATTTTAGTTGCTTGAAGGAATTGAGAGGAGAGATCATAGTTATGCAACGGTTTATGATCTTGTAAGTTCTAACATTATCTATCAATTGTAAGATGTAATATACTTAGTACATAATTAGTTGTTATAATGCTTTTCTAATATTTATTATTGTTCTCTTGTACAGGTTAATGCAGAAAAAGTTGTTGAAGAGTGGAGATGAAGAAGAAATTGTTAAAGAGTGGAGATGAAGATGTCATTGTCATATAGTTATCACATTTAATCTTCATGTTTTTTGTAGTTGGACTTGTGATGTTTAAACAATACTATTAAGTCACCTTTGTGACATGATGTTATGAATTTTATATGATGTATAACTTTTGAAGTGTATGATCTAATTAGATTTGTGTTACACTAGAATGACGAGTTCTTTTATGAATGAATACAGAAATATATTGCCATACAGGTGTAATGTAAATCATGAACTTATGAATGAAAACTTTAAATGACAACAAAGGCTTACAAGAAATTTGAACACCATCCAGTGGACTTGGAAATTCTTGGAATACTTACAATGGTGATCCTTGAAGTATTTTTTATTTCCTTTGAGTTACCTGTTAACACACTTAACCACAATGATATTAAGGAAAAACACATTAAATATTCTGAAATGTAGAAATATTTTGATAAGTTTTGTTATCACCAAAATATATAGTCATAGAGATGAAGGAGTCAACACAACAATCTCTCCATTTTTTATGATGACAAAACATTTGTTGATTTTTCACACAAAACACAACATATGATTTCATATCCCAATTTGTTGATCCATTTTTTTGTTTTGTTTTTGTTTTACATGCATGCAAGCAAGCATTCACATTAATGCAAGATACTCCCCCTCTCAAAGATACTTCTTACTCTCCCTTTTCTTTTGAACAAACTCTCTCCCAAACCAAAATATAAAATTTACATATTCTCTCCCCATTTTCGACTGCATCAAAAAGTGGGTGGTAATTGGGTTAAGAAGTGCATTTGGCTCAAGAACAAAGTGGATATATGAAGATATCACTAAAGAGAGGATGACAGAGTGTATGCACTAAGAATTAGCTATATTATAGCACATGTATTTAATCAAGTTCTCACGACACACTCAAAATTAAAAACCATAAAAAGTGATGTGTGAGATATGATTAATAGGCATCACGTATGATGAGACAGAAGATCTAATTAACACTAACGAATACTCTCAATCTTACCCATGCATGATAGATCCTCGATTTTTGGTGTTATTACTAGAAATAAGGTTAGATTGGTAGCTCAATACTATTCCCACGAGGAGGGCATAGATTTTGATGAAACCTATCCACTAGTAGGTATACTTGAGGCTATTTAGATTTTATTAGCATATGCATCTGCATTTGATTTAAAATTATTTCAAATAGATGTGAAATCTATATTTTTAAATAGTTTTATAAAAGAGGAAGTCTATGTTGAACAACCTCCTGGCTTTGAAGACATAGACCATCCTAATCATGTTTTCAAATTGCATAAGATAGTATATGGTTGAAACAAGCACCCAGGGTCTGATATGAAAAACTAAGTGTATTTCTTTTAAAACATAGTTTTACAAGGGGCAAAGTAGATAGCACTTTGTTTATTAAATCATGCTCTCAGAATATATTAATTGTGCAAATTTATGTTGATAACATTATTTTCGGAGCTACTGATGAATCTCTTTGCAAGTACTTTGAAGAATTAATGTAGGGAGAATTTGAGATGAGTTTGATAGGGAAATTGACTTATTCATTGGACTTCAAATCAAACAAGACAAGGAGGGAACCCACATCAATCAGACCAAATACATCAAGGGCTTGCTAAAGAAGTTTGATTTTGAACAAGCAAAGCATCTAACCACTCCTATGAGCACTTCCACCAAGTTAGATAGTGATCCTCAAGGTAAGAAAGTAGATCAGAAATCTTACAGAGGTATGATTTTGGTTCTCTACTATACTTAACTGCTACTAGACCAGACACTTTATTTAGTGTATGCATGTGTGCTAAGTACCAAGCAGATTCTAATGAGTCCTATTTAATTTCAGTCAAAAGGATTTTTGGATATTTAGCACATACATTTGAATTAGGTCTATGGTATCCAAGATCATGCAATATGAACTTAATTGGTTATACTGATGTTGATTATGCTGGATGCAAAGTAGATAGGAAAAGCACCAGTGGTTCCTGTCGATTTTTTACAGGGTGTTTGATCTCCTGGTCCTCAAGAAAGCAAAACTCTATGGCTTTATCAACAACTGAAGCTGAATATGTTGTTGTTGGAAGTTGTTGTACTCAACTACTGTGGATCAAACAACAACCAGAGGACTATGGACTAAACATTAAATGTGTACCCTTATTATGTGACAACACCAGTGCAATTAATCTCACAAGAATCCAGTACAACATTCAAGATCTAAACATATTGAGGTTAAGTATCATTTCATTAGAGATCATGTAGCAAATGATAATATTAACATTTCATTTGTAGAAACTGATAATCAGTTGGCAGACATCTTTACAAAAGCCCTTCTTGAGAGAGTTTACCTCTCTCCGAAGAGAGTTGGGTATGTGTAATTTGTAAAAGATGTGTTTCTACAATAACTGAAGAAAAATAATCTTTCAGAGTACCTTGGAATTGCATGACTCCTAATCATTGTTGAAAGTTTCTTGTACTTCATGATTGTGTCAACACACCCTTCACTCAAGTCGACACATTCTTCATGTTCTGTCGTCAGAATTCTCTTCATCAGTTGATTTATCTACTCTCTTTATTTGATCCAACACTTAATTCTCATTTTTTATTTTGTGGGTCATTTTTCTTGCTCTACTCCTTCTGACCAAATTCCCTACGTTTAACTCATTTATCTCTTTAAATTGGTTTGAGTTAAGGGGGAGCCTTGAACTGAGGGGGAGCCTTGGACTAAGGGAGATACTTCATAAATCTTTCTCCACACCTTTTTGGCTTCATTATTCCTATTCCATTAGACCTTTCTTTTTGGTCATTGACAAAAAGGGGGAGAAATACTCTAAAATACATACATACTCTGAATAAATATCATCATATCATTTTTGAGCATTATGATTTTGGTTAGTTTTGTCATCACCAAAAAAGGGGAGATTGTTAACTCCTTTATCTCCATGACTATATATTTAGGTGATAACAAAATTTATCAATTTTTTTACATTTAAAAATATTTAATGTGTTTTTACTTTAATATCATTTTGGTTAAGTTTGTCAATAGGTTACTCTAAGGAAATAAAAAATACTTAAAGGATCACCATTGTAAGTAGTCCAAGAATTTCTAAGTCCACTAGATGGTGTTCAAATTTCTTGCAAGTCTTTATTGTCATTTAAAGTTTTCATTCATAAGTTCATGGTTTACATCACAGACAACATTTTCATAGTTTCAATCGAAGTCAAATTTCATCATGCATAGCTTAAACTTCATCATCCAAAGTCATGCATATTTTGCTTCTTGATCAGTCGAAGCTAACTTCGTCATAATCGAAGTTCGCTTCGTCATATCCAAAGTTTTCTTCGTTATATCTGAAGTTTACTTTGTCATATACAAAGCTTCACTTCGCCATGCATGTTTTTATCTTTAATAGTCAAAGTTCACTTCGTCATATACGAAGTTCTACTTCGTCATATCCAAGGCTTCAATTCGATCGACAGTGTTTTGATCTGTTTTATACGAAGTTACACTTTATCATATTTGAAATTACACTTCGACCGATTGCGTTGTATTTTGATTCCAGTTGAAGTCTCACTTCGACTGATAGCGTTATAGTCTGCATCAGTCAAAGTGCAACTTTGACTAACTATGTTATTTCTTGATCAGTCGAAGTAGTCAGTTGAACTTAAACATCGATTGTCTTGCATAAACATCGATTGCCTTATACTTAAACATCGATTGCATTCACATTGATTATACTTAAACATTGATTGTGGTCACATCGATTATCTTTATCTATCAATTGCATCGAAACATCGATTACCTTTAAACATCGATTGCATTCACATCGATTACCTTTGAACATCGATTATCTTTTAACATTGATTGTCTCTTAACATCGATTGTCTTTAGACATCGAATGTCTTTAGATATCGATTGCCCTTGGACATCGATTACCTTAAGACATCAAATGCCTTTTATGATGGACCACGTCGTTCAAACCCGTTAACCTAATAACGAGCTTGATCAGACTCTGCCTCCCGTAAACAAGCCGAAGCCTCGCTAGGGATATCAACACACGTGTCTGTGAAAATATAAAAGAACACACTAAATATATATAATATTGAACATCTCACACATATTTACAAAGAATTTACATAGCCAAATTTCAACAAAAGTCAAACTCAAGTACAGAAGCCTGGGGCATACCCCTGGGCACAACAGAAAGTAAATTACACTGCTGGAGGCATGGACACAACACCTCTGCGATGCGGCTCCGGACTAGAAGACGGGTGCGAAACCTCCTGCTTTGCCTCACCTGAAAATAATAAGGGGTGAGCCTCACGAGTCACTGGCTCAGTAGGGAAATTCCCTCAAAAGCCGCAAACCACAAAACACAAGAGGAACATGAGTAAAGCATAATTATATAAATAATAGCAACACTACCTGAGCATGAAACTATAACCATAATTCATAAATAAAATTAAACTAATAACATGATTCCAACTTTTATAAATGAACAGAAAACCACACTCAGAGGTACAAACTAAAGAAGGGTAACACCAAACACGAGTCACAAAGACTGGTTCGCGACACCAGCTACAGACCTGGACAAGCAACACAGGACTACCTCAGCCTTGCAGCCAAGGACGAAAGGTCCAGCTGCCGCTCCACCACAACAAAATCAACAAGCTGTGGAGACCAAACCACACCACAACTACAGCTCGTACGACTGCAGCTCCGTGCCTGTCACCTTTAAGGACTCCGGCCCGAGGTCCCTAAAGTGAGGCACTGGAAAAAAAGACTAGCTGGGAACCAGTACATCTACCGGTGTCTGTCCCCCAACCAAGAGCGCGCTACAAGCGACTACGAACAACCACAACACACAAGCTATTGTCCCATTGTCATCTTTCCCTCAACCGGATGTACAACTCGAACTAAGGAGTGAGGGTGTCCAGGAAGATGACACAGACCCTAACGGTACACAAGTACCGGGACAAAACCTCGAGCACTACGTGCTTGGCTAACAGAGAACCTGGGGTACCCAACTCGAGAGGTAACCACGGCGGCGTCGTATACCCGACTTGCCTCGCATGCAAAACCATGCAAACTCAGTATTTCCACATACCACAAGTGCCAATGCACTACTTACTAACCATTGCACGCAAACCAATAGTCACACGGACTTATATATGAAAGCAACTCATAACATCATGTAGACAAGCCAGGGTTCGGGTTGCAGTCTTTTAAATCGTGACGGACACAGAGGTCGCTATTTGAAGATTGAATCGTGACGGGGTTAACCGTCACGATACAGACTGAAACACGACGTCTGGATTTGTCGCATTTCAGCTGCAGATGTAACGACCTGACCTCCCGAACCCCTGCCAGGGACCCCGAAGTTCGCATCGCCACCCACGGATCCGAAGACCCGGAAGGGTTAGAAGAAATAGTCTAGTGAGATATGTACTGAATTTAAATAACTATAGCAATATAACAACTGTACAACGTGTCCCAAGTAAAAGCACATGTACAAGAAGAAAGGTGCAGTCCTTAAGGGGCATACCTCGAAAACTTGCAAAGCACAACTCTCAACTCACTCAGGTACAAGAGCTCACAACACTCGCTCTCACTGTTGCTGACAACACACGGCGCCACAGCCGCCTCCGCAACCCGTCTGACATCGAGCTCCCGCGACGACGAGCCCCTAGCTGAAGGAAGTAGGGGGGTGAGCCTCATGAACAAGGCCCAGTAGGGATTACCAGTCCCTCACCGGCCAGAGCAGCAGGAACTCCGAAAACAGGAAACTACCCTAGAAAGCCGTAAAGTGAGGAACACTTACAGCAGGGTACTACTAAGCAGAGAAACAGAACATTGCAATGCCATGACCACCAACCAAGGTTGTGACACACACATGACTCCCGCAGAAGCCAACGGAGTCGGGCACAAAGCGGAAGCAACCCTCGGCACACCCTCCGAGACCACGCAACAATCAAGTGAGAACGACGTCTCACCTCAAGCACGGCCACCTCAGACCTCTACAAGGTTGAGGGACCACAAGCAGAACCACCCCGGACTCCGGACACACCGCGAGGTCGGGAAGCCACAAACGCCGGTGCCACCACGGACTGGCACCCAAGAATGGGACTACGGAACCGAGAGGACACCGAAGCGGAAACCACCAGAAGCATGGGTCTGCACAAGGCCAGACCAACGACGCCCATGGAAACTAGGCACAACCAGGCTATAACCGTCGTGCAAGCTCGGGCAACGAGTCATACTTGGAAACGTCGTGAGGAAACACCGTCACAACAACAACAACCAAGCCACCGCTGCTAGTAGCCAAAAGGGGGACACGTCGTCCACGCCCTCTGCTCACCATCCTAGCTCCTGTCTCCCCTCCGCGGAAGAGCAAGATAGAGCCGCCATGGAAACACACAAACCCACGCAACACCACAGCCTGGCCAAGCTGCGGCCCCACGCCTATCACCACTATGTGGCTCCGGAACCAACACAGAGAGAGGCAGTGAGACAAAGGACTATTTGGGCGGCGCCGGGAAGAAAACACCTTGACAACCTCGGCGTTCCACCCCAGACAAGAGAGCTCTACAAACGACTCAGCACCGCTGTCCAAACCTCGTTTTCCTCTCAGCTCCAAAGTCTGCCAAGTCGGCTGCCAACTGGGGCACGCTCGTAGCCCAGAGCACTCCCTCAACAGGCTCCCGAGGATGGGGGTCCCAGGCAATGAAGACAACCTCTGAACGGGACAAGCCCTCAAGTGCCAAGCACCGGGTGAACAGGCGGGGCAAGCACAACAAGAACCACACCGAACCGCTGGTTTGTAACCCACAACAAGCCAAGCAAGCAAGAGGCACGAACGGACGAGCCAGAACCTCGAAACACCACTAGTCGGTATGGAAAACCCGTCGCTCTGCTAATAATCGATTGACCGCCGGTCAATTGATTATTAGGCAGACACGACCCTCCTGGCACCGCTGCCAGGACACGACCACGAAGCTATCACCTTCGGTAACTGAACGTAGGGAGGTAACCTGCCGCGTTCCCCACCAGAAGGTCCTAAGGGCAAGCCTGCCCTGGGGCACACGCCGACACCCCAACCGAAACTATGGATACACCCGAGGCACACAGGTACTATCGCGTCTCCCTAGGCCATCGCGATACCATCGCGATGGGGAAGGGAACCGCGACAGCAACCCTGTCGCGATGGGGCAAAGCGTCGCGACAGCAACCCTGTCGCGACAGGAAAATGCGTCACGACAGCGATCCTTATCATGACCGGCAAACGCGTCGCGATAAGGTCACGCCCAACCGGGCAGACGCCTCTTCTGGTGTCGCGATGCACGCCGCAGTCGCGACACTAGCAGAGAGGCAGACCCACGGGATGCTCCATCCCGGGGCCGTCCACAAGCCATACACATCACCACACGGGGGAGAGGAGCAAGGAGAAGTAGTAAATTCTAACTACAAACCTTGAGGGGCTCCCCATCCACCTGGATCGAGAAGAGTTCAAGCAATCCCTATCTTAAACAAAGAATGAACCCCAATAGATCCCTTCACGTCGGATTGGCCACCTCCTCCTCGCTCCACGCAAGCTCTACGACGTCGGGACACTATGCATGACCCTCCTCCTTGCCTGAAACACACAAAAGGGAGAGGGGGAGGCGGAGCACCGTCGAAGGGGGAGAAGAGAGGGGAAAGAGGGGGAAAGGGTCGCCGGCCAAAGACTTATGCCTTCGGCACCCAAGATGCGACGGGGCAACACGTCGCGTTAAAGACCTTAACGCGACGGGTCAACGCACTGCGACAAGAACGCGTCCCCCAGGGATGCCGCGACAATGCGACAGGTCGTACTGACACACCTGCCACCATGACAGGCATCAGACGACCGAAACGACAGGACACTATCACGACCCGTTGACCGGTCGCGACAACGAGACGCGACGGGAAAGCCGGGCGCGACAAGAACGTGACACACACGCTCGTCGCGACAAGGATGACTGTCGCATCTCACACCCACGACGCGACACTAGTGCGTCGCCCAACCCGGATGCGTTAAGGCCAGTCACCTAAGACACCAGACGGAAAGCCGCGAAGCCGGGTCTTACAGCAGAAACCGTACCCCAAACCCATTCCGAAAATCGTCAAACCACCCTGCACAACCATTTTTCATGATGTTTTGCATAAAAATAAAGTCCTACACATGCGTCTTACTTCCTTTAACCCATTTTATCCATTTAAATCCTTAAACATGGTCCTTTATAATAAAAAATGAGAAGAATTCCTCTACCACATGAAGAACACGAAGAACGTGTAAAACGGCACTGCCCTAGCGTTTGTTTCTTGCGCTCCACACAACGTCCTCGCATCGGGAACTCGCCAAACCACACGTCGGAACCTCCAAACGCCAAGGAAAACTCCACACAAACCTCCCCCATGGCTAAGCAGTGTTTCTTGCACTGCTCGGCCTGGGTCTGCCAAGCCAAAACTTACAATCAAAATCACGACAGGTCGCGACGTCGTGATTTAATCGCGACAGGTATATTCGTCGTAATTAAAGGCGATGTCCTTGCATGCGACACACGACGCACATGCATACGCGCACCCAAGGAAGCGGCGTTCAAAACGCGAAGACCAGGGCGATCGCAATTCTCAAACTCGCGACGCCTGTGTTGGTCGCGTTGATGAAAGTCGCTGCAGAGGTTGGTTTGGCCTTGATTCCAAGCCCCCAACCCACACAACATGTACAAACCATACAAATACTCAATATTGGGCCACACACTGGCCATAAAATCCACTAAACTATGATCCGAAAAAGTCACGACATTACACCTTTAGACATCGATTGCCCTTGGACATTTATTTTCTTTAGACATCGATTACCTTTAGGCATCGATTGCTCTTAGACATCGATTGTCTTTAGACATTGATTGCCTTTAGACATCGATTGCTATTTAGACATCGATTGTTCTTGAACATCAATTACTCTTGGACATCAATTGCTGTTAGACATCGACTGTATTTTAAACATCAGTTGGCGTCATATTATCTATTGCTATTTTAGATATATTATTTTCAAATACCTTGATAATTATCTATGCAATAACCTTATTGATTGTGGTTGTAATTCAACTATAATCACAGCCCTTATGATTAATCTTTCTTATGAACATATCTTGGCACACAGTATTTTCAAACTATTTTTAAAGATGTGCATTTCAAATTTCTCGCTATCTGTTATATATCCTTCTTTCAAAAAGCTTTCAAGGATTCTTATGTATGGTCTATCAATGGATACAGTTCCCATGCACATCATCTTTTACAATTTACAATTTTTATGACATGTTGTCTATAGCATTAAATGGTGATAGAATGAGCTTATCCTCTTTGGTATATTTTCTTACAGCATGACTTATAACGTTGACTGACAGTGAGAATACCCATACGACCTATCTGTATTCCAACATTTATTGTTTGCAAGTTTCTAATAGTCATACGTGACTACAACGTTGGACATGCTGTATAGAAGATATCCATATCATCTCTCTCTCTCTCTCTCTCTCAGCATTTAATGCCTGCAAGTTTCTGATAGTCACATGTTTCTACAACGTAAGACCTGCTGCAACTGCATGGAAACGAGTATCAAGAAATGAGAAACATCGGATATCTCAACGATTACATCTGAAGAAAGCATGAATGCTTATAAAAAGACGATGACTATGAAGAACAACTAGACTTGAACAAGCAACATATGCGGATATACACAAACCTTCATAACTATTAGAAGAACAGTGCGCCCTCACTCCAAGTCCATCTGCTCTGAGCTCTTCTGAAGTTTCACTTCGATTTTTCTTTTGAGAGCTTGTTGTTTCTGAGAGAGTAGCATTATAGCTCCATTATTTTCTCTCTTAGTTTGTGCCTCAGATCAAGCAAGACTTTATTGTGTAATCTTGATCTAGGGGCCATCCCTTCAACTCTCTTTCAGAGTGTTCCTCTTTCTGTGTGAATAGAAAACCTGCTGTGGGTATGTGTTTTATTCCCCTTGTTGAAGGGAAGACCTGTTGCTACAGGTTGTTGTATTGCCTCTTTCTGTGTGAAGAGAAGACCTGTTGTGGAGGTGTTTTGTTCCCTTGTTGAAGGGAAGACTTGTTGCTATAGGTGGTTTGTGCTGCCTCTTCGGGTTTGAAGAGAAGACCAGTGGGTGCTGGATGTGTAAGTGTCTATAAGGGGGACTGTACCCTTGGTTAGTGGAATCCTAAGTAGTTTCTTGGGAACTAGACGTAGGACTCCTGGTGATAGGAGATCCAAACCAGGATAAACTCTTATGCATTGTTTGTGTGATTGTTTTTATCTTATTCCGCTGCTCACTAACTCTAACACTTGCGTTTAGTATTTCTATTTGAAGTTATTTTTAACAGGAAGCTTTCAAGATATATTTTAACAATCCACTCACCCCTCCTCTGGGCTTGCAACTTGGTTTTTTTTTTTTTTTAAGGCAAATACCTAGAAGAGGCAGAGGGAGAGTGCTCACTCCCTCAGGGAGGGGATGAGGTTACCACTCCACCACCACACTACTCTCAGGGAAATTTTATTAAAAGCAATGAAGCAAAGATACATTATGGCCTGATAGAGGGGAACCCTGCCTTATCCAAACGGCAGGCACCCTTTACAGTAAGGGGGAGATCGGCCCAGGATAACTAGAAATTACAATCAGACTGAGAGGAACAACCAAAGTTAGCGAGAGAGTCCGCAACTTGATTGGCCTCCCTAAAAACATGACAAATGGAAACATGGAGAGTCTGACACTTAGTTAGAATGTCATTTACAGGGAGAGCAATCCTCCATGGACAGTGAAACCGACCCTTAATAACTTGAACAAGAACGAACGAGTCAGACTCAATCAAGATGTTGTTGACGGCATGAGAGCAACACAGAGAGAGCCCATCCCTGAGAGCAAGAGCTTCCGTCTCAAGGCTGGACCGAATGTGAGGATATCGGTTAGCAAAGCAGAAGATAACATCCCCACGATCATTCCGAAGAATACCACCACCAGCTGCAATACCCATAGATCTCTTGAATGCACCATCGACATTGAGCTTGAATCTCCCCGTTGGTGGTAGTAACCACCTGACGATTCTAGGAATCCGATTAGAAGACTGCTGAACATGAATACCCCACTGAGAAAGGAATGTAATCTGAACAGGAGCAATGTCTTTCAACACAAGCAAAGAGGCGGCGATAGCATCCTGCACATTCATCCGAACTTTGAAGAGGACATGAGAACTGGTTATAGCGACAGAGTCAAACCTTGAGCGATTCCTACTACACCACAGCTCCCATAGAACAGAGAGGAATATGAAGCGAACAAGCTTTCCAAAAGAGGAGCAAGCAGGTTGATCAGAAAGAAAGCAGATAACACCATGCGTTGGATTCAGAACAATCGAGTTGTGGAACTGGAGAATGTCAAAGAGAGACCCCCAAACCGCCTTAGCCACATCACTATTGAAGAATAAGTGAGTACCAGATTCAACAGTAGGAGAAGAGCAGTAAGAGCACATTGAGCACAGAGGAATACCACATCCCGCCAGAACATCATCAGTAGGAACACAGCCCTTTGCCAGACGCCAAGCAAGAATGGACCACTTCAGAGGGACAGCCGGGCTCCACAACTTATCCCATCCAGCACTGATGACAACTTGTGAGGTTTTCCGCACGGAGGAAGAGGTAAAGATACCATCTGGATTGGGACACCAAATCCAAGTGTCAGTAGCCCCTAACATCACTATACAGTTATTGAGAACCAAAGCCGGGCAGAACTGACGAGCTAACATCAAATGATGACCTCCAGGCTCATGAACAACTTGCTTGATTGAGAAAGATTTCCCTTGGAGGTTCCGCCAAATATTATCTGGAATGAAATTATAAAGAGGAACAGACCCGGTCCAGACATCATACCAAAAACTAGCACTAGAATCCATATTAGCAATGAAAACCCGATGATTAGAAGCAACAAGATATGAAGCATGTCTCCATAGGCGTCTGTCAGCAGCAGGCATCAATTCATAAGAGGCTTCAGAATAATGACTATTATGAAGATATCTAGCTTTGAAAAAATTACCCCATAAGGAAACTCGAGAAATCGCCTTCCATAACATTTTTGTCCTGAGAGCAATCTGCATGTCCTGAATATTTAAAATTCCAAGGCCCCCACACTCTTTCGGCTGAGCAATATTGTTCCAAGAAACCCAATGCTTCTTTGGAGAGCCTTCATAAGATCCCCAGAAGAAGTTAGCAAGCAACTTGTGAAAAGATCTAATAATCGTCTTAGGGATAGACAGAGAAGACATGGTGTATATAGGGATCGCTGAAAGCACATGTCTGAGAAGAACAAGCCTGCCACCAGAAGACAAGAATTTGACTTCCACCCTTGAAGCTTTTGAGCCGTTTTTGATAAAATATGAGAAAAGTACAGAGGTCTCCGTCTACCAGAGTAAATAGATACACCAAGGTACTTGAAAGGCAGAGTGCCCCGAGCGAAACCAGTGATATGGGCAATGGAGCGGCTGAGAGACAACGAAGCCTTTGCATGAAGAATAAAAGAACTTTTAGCCACATTAATTAGCTGACCCGAGGAAGCCTCATAATCCCTAAGAAAAGCCATACGACACTTCATATGCCTCGCCGTTCCATTGGAAAAAATTAAGGTATCATCCGCAAATAATAGATGAGAGACAAGGGGGCAGCGCCTCATGGTTTGATAAGCTCCACCATAACTCCCACGAAGCAAGGATAAGACACCCCTACTGAGCACTTCTTGAGCGAGGATAAAAAGAGTCGGGGCAAGAGGATCCCCTTGGCGAATACCTTTGGAAGACTTAAAATAACCATGAATTTCACCATTGAGCAGAATAGAAAACCAGCAGTTTGAGAGAAGGGGTTCAATAAGAGAAATAAACCTGAAAGAGAAACCGAACTTATGCAGAACAACATAGAGAAAGTCCCATTCAAGACGGTCATAGGCCTTAGCCATATCTAGCTTAAGAATAACATTACCACCTCTGCACTTCCTGCCCAGATGCTGTGCCATTTCCATAGCCAAAGAGACATTTTTAGATATGCTTCTACCCTTGACAAAGGCACCATGCTCTTCAGAAATTAATAAAGGCAAAACCTGAGCAAGCCTGTCATTGATAATCCGAGATATGATTTTATAGAAAAAGTTACAAAGACTGATAGGACGGAAGTCAGCACAGTTCTTAGGCATGTCAATCTTCGGAATCAAGGCAATTAAAGAGGAGGTGAATCCCTTAGGGAGGGGATGACCACAGAAAAAGGCTTGCACAGCACGATAGATATCAGATTCAATAAAACTCCAGCAAGAATGAAAGAAGTGCCCTGTAAACCCATCAGGCCCCGGGGCGCTGTCAGGGGACATGGACATGACAACCTTTTTAATTTCCTCTTTCGACGGCACGATGCATAGCATATCATTCTGATCGTTATCCAGAATGCATGGGAAAACATCAAGAAGATCTTGATTGATACTATGATTAGATGACGTGAAAGCTTTGGAGAAATGCGAGACAAATATACTAGCAATATCAGATTTGTTCACCACAGGCACCCCATCATCATTGTTAATCTGATTAATCATCGATTTTCTTCTACGAGAGTTGGCATAAGCATGGTAGAACTTGGTATTTCCATCACCCTCTTTCAGCCATTGCAGCCTAGATTTTTGTCTCCAGAAAATTTCTTCTTGAGAATGAGTAAGGACAAGAGCTTGGCGAGCTGCCAAAAGTGAATCGCTATTCTCCTGAGAGGCATCTGCATCAAACCTAGCCTGGGCAATATGGAACTCATCTTCCGCAATCAACACATTATCTATAAGGTTTTTAAAGACATTCTTATTCCAATCCCGAAAAAAGGATTTCATAAACTTAAGCTTCATTGCGAGATTGATCAAAGGGTATGATGACTGAGGCGCAGCCAGCCAGCTCTGCTGAGCGTCCACCATAAATCTTTCATGAGTAGTCCACATTTGTTGAAAGCAAAATCTAGAAGGCTGACGTTGCATAGATGGGGAAGTAGACACAATTAGCGGGCTGTGGTCACTGCAAGCACGAGACAAATGTTGGACCCGAATATCCGGGTAAGCAACAAGCCAGTCAGCATTTAAAAGCACTCTATCAAGCCTGGCCCAGATGCCATTCGACGCTTGCCCATTGTACCAAGTAAATCGGCTGCCAGAGAAGCCAGCATCCTCCAGACCTGCAGCAGCTACACAAGCTTGGAAGTCAAGCATGGATCGCTGAAAAGCATTCCTACCACCTCTTTTTTCCTCAGCATCAAGGATACTATTAAAGTCACCTCCAATAAGCCACGGAGAAACGCATGAAGCAGAAAAGTCGACTATATGGTCCCAAAGAGCTCGCCTCTCAGAAAGCAGACAATTAGCATGAACAATAGTAATAATGACATCCCGATGCAAGGAGGAGCAAAGGCGCACAGTGATGAACTGATCCGAAGAAGATACCAAGTGAGCAGAGATGTCATTCTTCCAAAAAAGCCAGATGCGCCCTTTATCAGTAGAGTTCACTAGAGAACAATCCATGCCCAGCTTCTGTCTATAACTTTAAATTTTATCATGAACTAACTTGGGCTCAATAATAGCCAAAAACGTGAGACCATGCTGACGAATAAGAAATTTGAGACGATGGATAGAAGAGACATTACCAATACCTCTAATGTTCCAGATCATAGCCTTCATAGGGAACTATTTTGAGGTTGTGTTAACAGAGGCACTCCTGCGCAGGGAAGACCTGGTCTTGACACCATCAGCCATCCTTTCTACCACATTATCCGCACCAACAAAATTAGCGTGAATAGCTGTAATATCTGGATTATCCATTGAAGAGCCTGAACCAGGAAGGGATATGACCCGATGCATTGGCTGGCACATGTCTTGATTAGCAATTGATTCCAGAGGTGGAACAAGATGGATATCAGAGCTAACATTATCCAAAGTATTTTTCCCGACATTCCCCAGGACGGCTGGACTACTCTCCACAGGTAGGACATGCAGAGTGCTCAAGTTCTCAGGATCTGATATAAAGTTAGAATTAGACTCATTAACATCATCAATACCCCGTCCAATGTCCAGGTTACCAACACAGATGTTCACCTTGCTAGAAGCACAACCATCATTTTGCAAACTACCACCTCCCAGACGACCATCTGCACCCAGGGAGGGCGCAATAAGAGTCTCAAGCGGAGTACAAATGTCATCCTGGACAGATCTCATCACAATTTTATCGGGTGCCAACGGAAAAGAACTTGTAACATTATCGGAACCCACCATAGGAGCCTTTCCACGATTCTCCAGAGGACGAGGTGTCGGAATAGGACGCCAAGTTTGCTTTGCATGCAGTTCATTAGGGGCACGTTGTTCATCACCACGGGTACTTTTCTTACACTTTAAGTCAGTATGCCCTAACCTCTTACAGGACTTGCAGAAGACTGGGGGATTTGGATAGTAAAGAGGTTGCCAGATACCATTAGAACCGATGCCTATCCACACCCTCTCAGGGAGGTCTTTAGCGATATCCATTTGGATGCATATGCGCGCTGCATGAGTACGGGCTAACGTAGCCGTATCTCTGTCAACCTGCAGAACTTGACCAATGCTACCAGCAATAGATTTCAACATGGGTTCACTGTAGAAATTAGCTGGAAGACCTGGCATCTCCACCCACACTGGAACAATAGAGGAATCTTCATCCGGGGAGAAATCCATCGACCATTGAAAGAACCGAAATAGATAACCCTTGACAAATAGCGTGTCCTTGAGAAGAACCTTTAGATAGTCCTCTTTGTCTTGGAATCGAAGTAGGAGATGGCGTCCATTGAGGGCACTAATAATGAATTCCTTAACAAAACCAAATCGCTGGGCAAGGTGCAATCGGATATCCTGGAAGGATGGCCTACCCACAGGAGTACGGGCGATGATAGCATGCTTGAGAGGGGTACAAGATAAACATACCTCTTCCAGGGAGAAGAAGGCCGCAGGTTCTCCAGAATCAGTGCAAGCCGGACTATGAACCTTGATGGGCAAAGGAGGAGGAAGTACGGACGCCATAAGAATCTGAGCAAAGGATCTTTGAAGCGGAGGCACAGCAACATGAGAAGGACTTGACGCCGCTGCATCTACATTGATGGGAGACATGCACGTAGCCGCGATATGCCCTGAAGCAGTTATGTTTGCATGGCGATCCGAAGAGCCGCTCGCATCCACCAAAGAGCGAACAGGAGGAGCTCCCCAGGCGGGCCGAGGAAGGGGGCAGGTCGGGGTCTCCCCCGGCGACCCCATGGACGGCGGCGGTCAACGCCGGAAGACCGCCGGCGATGCCAAACCCTAGCAGAGCAGGGATGGCATGAGACGTAATTTCAGATCTCTCCACAACCTCGCAATTGATACCCGACGCGTTTTCAATTCATAGTCACGGCGGCTATCCCCCGGGCTTGCAACTTGGTCAACATGTTGTACTCTGTAGATTTTGATGATCACAAAAACACTAATTTAATCCATTATGATAAATCACAAAAGACCAATTCTCATTCGTGTTCATGAACCAAGTGTTTGAACTATTTATAATTAATTTGAGAGACTAATTTGTGTGTTAATTATGCAGTATAATATGCCAAAAGTCGCACGTGAAGTGGACTTCACATAGGCCAAGGCTTGGAAAAAGTAGAGATAGAAGACTAACTGAAATATTGCAAAACTGATAGAATCGGTCTACTGATTTAGCCAGTAACATTTTGTTCTACAAGAACAATAAAATCGGTCGACCTAAATGAATAGTGTCATCACATCAAAAAATAAGTGTTTGAAATTGGATGACCGATTTTGTGAAATCGGTCGACTGATTCCGGCGTTTCTCAATGCGAACTTTCCAAAAAAGAGTTCTACGAAGGTTGGATTCTTTCCAAACTTTGCGATACCTCTTGAGATTATAAATACAACTTATTCTTGTGATTTAGGAGAGTTCTACATGCCCCCAAAAGTTTGTTCTCGTGGCCTGGAGTTCAGAGAGGGGTTGTGCTGCCCTAGAGAGAGCCAATAAATGTTCTAAACCTGTAGAAGTCTGAAGAACGAGTCTTCATCGTCCATAAGCCTTCAAGATGTTCCAAGAAGGTGTTTTTCATCAGAAAGGTGTGGACTTGGTGTTGTATCTTGCAAGACTCCATTCTGAAGTGTTCTACATTAGCTAGTTCTACACTGTGACATCGTCGGGCAAAGACGACTACAAAGGCCGAACTTTTGAGATAGGAGAACTCTATACCTTGCTTATTTAATTGTTCTCTCTCTTATCCACATTCTTTAATTTGTTCTTCCTTGAACCAAGAATAATTTGTGTGGTTGGTGTGTGGTGCGTGCAACTTGTTACATACCAGGTGATCTTGTCCCTGTAAACGAGTAGGGTTGTGGTTGTCCCTGGAAACAACAGTGTGTGGTGAGGGTTTGTCACTTGTACATGGGAAAAAGTTAGTGGAAATCCTCACGGGGGTGTGAGATAGTGGACGTAGGCACACACAGAAGTGTGTTTTCCAAACCACTCTAAATCCTGCATGCTTCTGTGGTTTGATCCTTTTCTCCTATCTCCATTCTACGTATGTAAGGATAGTTGGTTTCGCTATTTTAATTGTTATTTCGCTGTGCATCTCACAAAATAGGTTTACTTAATTGAGTCTGATCTATTATGTGTAAAAGATTTTTAATTAGGCGATAACTAATTCACTCGTCCTCTCTTGGTTGTTCATCGCACATACGTTTGCATATTTTACTCTTCAATAAATACATTAAAAATCCAAAAATTTTGGACCAAATATTTCCATCAAAGTATCTTAAAAAATTGGACTGGTTTTTGACGGATATGAATCCATCGAAAAATCCATTGAAGCATTTTCGAGTGTTTTATGGGAACTAGAACTGGCAACATAATAGTTGGGTAGGTCGACACACCTCTCATAGTAGGTCGATACAACCACCAGCCAAAACTCAAAGTATCTATGGAAGGACATGGGCAGGTCGACACAACTCATTCCCAGTGTCGACATATTCACAATTCTTTGAAAGGCCTAACTATCCTAGATATTATGGGTGGTTCAGAAACACAAAAAAATATTGGTCTTCTCATTGAGAGAACAACTTCAATTAAGAACAAGAATTCAAATGTGAAAAAAATAGGAAAGCTATGCAAAGCAAAGTCAAGAGCAGAGATAACTCTAAAATAATGAGACAAGTGTGGATTTCTAAAAACTTAATTTTGAGTATAATGAATTCGCATGGTTCAAAGGGACCCAATTATGCATGGGTTCCAAAAACTATTGTTTAATGTTCTTTTCATGAATGTCTTGTAGTAGTGCACAACAAGTGGTATCTTGATAGTGGCTGGTCAAGACATATGACTGGAGATAAAAGTAAGTTCTGCCTGATAGTTGAAAAACAAGCTAGTCATGTCACCTTTGTTGTGTGTAGAGAGATTATCTAGAGGGGGGGGGGGGTGAATAGAGAATCTTCAGAATTTTATGACAATTCAGAAGTTAAATGCCTCGATATGACAATACCAATTGAACAATCAACACACAAAGCAAAAAGGGAACAAACAACACACAAGAGAGGAAAATTTTAAGGTGGTTCGGCTCCAATGAGGAGACCTACAGCCACCCCTCACAAAACCAGTGAGGTACCACTATGAGAACCACTGAGACGAATTCTCAAACACCTACTGATTCACAGCTTCTTCACATCCGCTGACTCACAGCTTGAACACTCTGCTGATACACAACTTTAACCCAATTGATCCAATCACAGCACGTGAACGATCAATACAATCTACTTCACAAAGAAGCAGATAGCACACAACTCAAATGCTCAGAAGAAATCGAAAAGATGAAAAATGAAAAGATGCCAGAACGTGTTTGGGGATCATCAAACTCCCTGCTCAGGATCCAGATTCGAATTGCAGCACTTCTAGTCTTCAGATTCGATCCCTCTACAGATGAATTCCTCTTGAAATTTGTTCCAATCGGATCACAGAGATCAATGTTGGAGAAGCTTCATGATCCTCTGTTCATGAAGAATCAACACCAGATTTTCGAAGCTTCAATTCAAGCTTGATTCAGCAACGCATCCATCTGATCACAACTCCGATATGGAATTGCATCTTCATGCTGATTATAGAGCCTCTCATCTCCTCACTTCTTGATGCTCTGCAATTTTTGTTTTCAGCAAGCTCTCCTCTCGCGCACGAACTGGAGCACTCCCCTTTTTGTTATCTGATTGCACGGGATTCTGTGCAGTGGGCCCCTCAACAGATTCACTAAAAGTGGAGGAATCTTTTTGCCGCCAAGCATCGGCACCTTCTAGAATAGCTGACGTGTAAAAAGATCCCAGTCATTGGGCCTTGGATCACTTGCTCGCGTGATGATTTCTGTTCTCTTGAAAATTCCAAGTGTAGTAGTGTCGACACTTTCAAGGTCTAGTGTCGACATACACACATTAGACTTAAGTGAAGCACACGATTTTAGTAAATGAGGACACGTGACAAACCTGAGATTTCCAAGATATCAACTTGATCTTCCTTCTGAGTTAGCCTGATAAACAGTTGGTGTCGACCTTGGGTACAGTTAGTGTTGACCTTAGTTCTAATTGTCTTTACAATGAACTCGGCCCTTGTATAGTGTCGACCTTATCATTACTGAGTGTCGACCTTATCAGATTACATCTCCTCAGAAAGACTTGTAACCATCTCAAGTGCTGACATACTCTCTGAATAGCGTTGATCTGACTTGATCACACTTTCTCAGCGTAACATAGATAGACCACTAGTGTCGACCTATGTTCCAGGTAGTGTCAACCTTATCTGAATTATCCTTATTGTAAATGAATTGTACCTGTAAAGCAAATGTTGTTTGTCAAATATCTATACTTTTTACTTCAAGTGTGACATCATCAAAACCAGGGACACAACAACCTTTGGAGGCAACAACAAAGGAAAAATTATTGGATCAGGGAAAGTACCTAAGAATATTTCCAATTCAATTGAAGATGTGCTCTTGATAGAAGGATTGGAATATAACCTACTAAGTATTAGTTAACTCTGGGATAAAGGACACGAGGTAATGTTCGAATCTCTTATATGTACCATCTTTGAACCACATTCTGAATCTGTCAAATTTATTGGTAACAAAGTAAATAATGTATACATGGTTGACTTGGATGCCCCTGAAAATATGAATTTGTGTTTTACAGCAAATAAAGATGATCTTGCTTGTTTATGGCATCGTAGACTAGGTCATGCTAGCTACAACATGTTGCATAAACTTGTAAAGTATAACATGGTCAAAGGTTTACAAGAAATCTCCTTCAAACAAAACAATAGAATTTGTGCACCATGTACCCAAGGTAAGCAAACTAGAAAATCATTCAAAAGTGGAACTGAAAATTTGACTTCCAGTCCTTTTGAACTTATTCACATGTTTGGACCCTCTAGGACTGCCAGTCTTAATGGTAAAAGGTTTGGATATGTGCTTGTTGATGATTTTTCTAGATTTACATGGGTGTTCTATCTTACACACAAATGATGTCTTTACTAAAATTTTGGAATTTTTTTAAGAAGATCATGCGAGAAGGAAAATTTAGAATTTCTTCAATTATGTCAGACCATGGTGGGGAATTTGAAAATTCTAACTTTGACATTTTTTGTAGAACTGAAGGAATTTCTCAAAAATTTTCATCTCCAAGGACTCCAAAACAGAATGGAGTTGTCGAAAAAGAAATAGGACATTGGTTGAAATGGCCAGAACACTACTGGCAAAAAGTGGCCTATCAAGGAAATTTTGGGTTGAGGCAATCAATACTTCTTGCTACACAATCAATTGTGCACTAGTAAGGCCTTTTAGCAAGAAAACTCCATATGAACTCCTGAAAGGTAAGAAACCCTCAATTGTTCACTTCAAAGTTTTTGGTACAAAATGCTTTATTTTGAATAATGATAAGAAGGATCTGGATAAGTTTGAACCCAAGAGTGAACTGGGTATTTTCCTTGGGTATTTTCTTGGGTATTCAGATCATTCTAGAGCATATAAGGTATTCAATCTTAAAGATCAAATTGTTGAAGAATCTCCACACATAACATTTGATGAATTTAATGATAGTCCATGTAGAAAAGAGGAAGATGGAGACTTTCTGGAGGACAAGGAGAAACAAAAATCACATGAAGAAGAATCAAGCCAAAATGAGAAACAAGGTAAGTATGGTGAATAAGATTCTTCATCTACTAATTTAGGTAATGTACCAATAAACATCAGAGTGCTCAGAGATCATCCTTTGAACACCATTATTGGTAGTCTTCTTGAACCTAGAAAAACTAGATCTCATGCTAGGCTTATTGAAGAAATGGACCAAATGGCACTGGTTTCCTAACTTGAACCTAAAAGCATTATGGAAGCACTAAAAGATAATTTTTGGATTGATGCTATGCATGAAGAGTTAAATCAATTTGAATGAAATAAAGTTTGTCATTTAGTTCCTAGACCAACTTCTCAATTAGTTAAATGAGTGTTTAGAAATAAAACAAGTGAAGATGGAAAAATAATTAGAAATAAAGTTAGGCTACTTGCAAAAGGTTACAATCAAGAATTTGGAATTGATTTCGAAGAACCATTTGCTCCTGTAGCTAGACTAGAGGCTATAAGAATTATGCTTGCTTTTACATGTGCACATAAAATCAAACTTCAATAAATATATGTAAAAAATGCCTTTCTAAATGGCTTCATAAAGGAGGAGGTCTTTGTTGAACAACCCCCAGATTTTGAATTTTCTGATTTCCCTAACTGTGTGTTTAAGCTAAATAAAGCTCTCTATGGACTCAAGCATTCCCCCTGAGCTTAGTATCATATGTTAACCTCCTTTCTTACTGGTAAGGGGTACATGAGAGGTAAAGTTGATCAAACATTCTTCACAAAAGTTTAGAAAATGACATTCTTATCGTTCAAATTTACGTTGATGATATTGTGTTTGGGTCAACAAAATCTGCCATGTGTAAGGAATTTGCGGATTTAAAGACAAATGAATTTGAAATGAGCCTAATGGGAGAACTAAATTTTTTTTCTTGGATTGCAGATCAATCAAGCTCTTGAAGGAACATTTATCAGCCAATCAAAGTATATTATGGAGTTACTAAAGAAATACAAGATGGAAGGTGCAAAAGCCTTAGCAACTCCAATGAGCACCACTGTAAGTCTTGATGCAGACCTCAAAGGTAACATGGTAGATGCAAAAACCTATAGATGTATGATCGGATCCTTATTATATCTTACAGTATCTAAACCAGATAAACATTTTTCAGTGTGCATGTGTGCTAGATTTCAGACTAGTCCCAGAGAATCCCACATGAGTGCAGTAAAAAGAATTTTTAGGTACTTAGCCAGAACTCATGAGTTGAGATTGTGGTTTTCTGTATCATGTATTTTGAACTTAAATTTTTATTCTGATGTGGACTATGCTGGATGCAAGTTGGATATAAAAAGTACTAGTGGTTATTGCTAATTTTTGGGAGGATGTTTAGTCTCTTGGGCTTCTAAGAAACAACACTCTGTTGCACTCTCCACTACAGAGGCAGAGTATGTTGCTGCGAGGAGCTGTGGAACCCAAGTGTTGTGGATTAAACATCAACTTCAAGACTACCAAGTAGATCTTAAACGTGTCTCAATAATGTGTGATAACACTAGTGCCATAAGCTTAGCAAAAAATCCAATCTAGCACTCTAGGACTAAGCACATTGAAATTAGACACCATTTTTTAAGAGATGAAGTTAGCAAAATATCTTTTGAAATATATTTTATTGAAACCACTAAACAAATTGCTGATATCTTCACAAAACTCCTTTGCAAAGAAAGATTTTCATCTTTGAGAAGAGAGCTTAGTCTATGCTTAATTGATTGAATGATCAATTTGTGTTTGACCTTGCTTACTTGAGTGAAACTTTTTGATGTATTATATATCTAGATTTTTTTTGGTATATCAAATGGTGATTTGTGGAAGGGCAAGTTAGGCTTCTTTGAAAACTTTTCATTATGCGTGAGAAATTTTCTCCGCCAAGCACCAAAATATCCTATGATATATGATAAATTGTGTTTGACAAATCATGCCCATGCTCATGCTCATTGCACATCTCTTAGAATATTGTTCATACGAAGGGGGAGCACTTGTTCAATAAAAGAGGATCCTTCTTGGGTATTGAGTATTGCAGCTGTAAAGGAAGATGTTGGTAAGTTAATTGATTTGTGGTCTTGCTTAGTTCTAAGGCAGAAAAGGTTGAAAAGTTCAGCAATTGTTTAATTCAATCTGAGGCAAGTCGATACTACTTGATCTTGTGTCGACACACTTTCTCCTTATCCTTGATCCTTCCCCATTTTCTCCACATAATTCTTGAACAAACATACTTATTTAGGGGGAGTATTTAATCATGATGAGTTTTTAACTCTAGGGCAATGTTTTAGGGGAGTTAAAGTTGTTAGTCTCTTATCTTCATTTCCCCTTAAATTCAGAGAAATGGTTTGTGATTTATAAACATTTAAACTTGACTTTGAAATTTCTGAAAAGAACCTAAGAGAACATAGATGATAGCTTTAAAACATTAAAAAAAAATCTGCATCCCTCTGAACTCTGAACTCTGAAATTCATGAGTATGTAGGTTTCCCTAATTGAAAATTTTCAAAATACATTAAAAAAAACACTCTTCTCCTTTGCGGTAGGATAAGAACATAAATCATGTTAATTGTTTTGGGCAGAGCAATGATTACTTTTCGAGAAACTGCATATCTTCATAAAATGAAGAATCATTGTATGTCATGAAGAGCAGTTATCTCTGTTCATTAGAGTGTTAATAAAATTATGAAAATTTTGTGCTTCTAAGTAACTGGTGATTCCTGCGTCTAAACAACATGTATATTCATGTAAAAAGGTGGCACATAACCCTTGTGACAGGATGATTACCCGACTTGAGTAATCAGGGATTCTGGTGTGTGAAAAGCATGAATTCTTGCATGAAAAAAGATGTGTTATATCTGAATGTTCTTTTTTTTATCAAGAAGAATAAAGAAAAAATCTACAAGAAAGAATTAAAATGTTATGCCGAAGTGTTTAAATTCAATACATTTTGAATGTCTTTCTTCTATAGTTTCCTATATGCAAATGATGAGTAAGAGTTAAAGGATATGCCAATGTATTTTGAAGAATTTTTTAAATTCTATTAAATATGCTTCATGGTCGTTCAGTTATTTTAATGGTCAAATTAAGGCTTATAACTTTCAAACCATTAATCTCTAAAAAAAACCAAAAAAAGGGGGGGGGGGGGGCGTAAATAAAAAGAAATCTGGGTAACATCATTAACTCTTTCAAAAATCCTAAAAACCTAAGATGGTCATAATTCTCATGTTTTAACACTCATCCCTTAATTTTTATGGACTTTATTCTGATTCTTTGATCTCATGTGGGTCGACGCACATAACCTCTATGTCGACACAATCTATTCTCTTTATTGTGGAACCAATTAAGCCCTGTTGTTACATGCGTTTACTGTACCTTCGAGGGTAGGTTGACACACTTCTCTTAAAATGACCCAAATTGGTCTCAACACACCCATTCGTTCTCAATCCCTCCTTCCTATTCTCTCTCTCTCTCTCTCTTGCCTTCGGAAGCTCTTTCATTCTTCGGCGACCTTTTCCCTCATTTATTCACCATGGCATCAAAACTTCAAGCATAAAGGGGTAGAAATGTGAGGGCTACAGAACCATGGATCATCATTAACGAGCCTACCGAGCATAGATGCAAGGCTAGGTTTGATACAGAAAAGAGAATGACACCGCAAAAGAGAAAAGCAATGGCGGCTACCTTTTCAAGCCATAGATTCACTCATCTCCGAACAGCCAAAGAAAATGCTTTGTCAAAAGGTAAGAAAAAGACTGAATTTGTCTCCCTCAGTAGTTCAGATGAAGAGGGTGAGTCTACTGCTCCAAGAAGAAGCACTAAAAACCCTACTGAGAAGGGTTCAGATTCCTCACTACCATAAAGCCATGAAGATGATAATGGGACAAAAGAATAAGAAAATAGCATTGAAGATACTGAGTCATAAGAAGAAATGCCACAACACACTTCAGCACCAGGGCTTGGTCATCCAGAAGTAGAAAATACTAGTTCAGAAATTGATAAGGAAGAATCAGATGAATCTGAATTATGGGATGAATCCGGTGAAGACACAACTACTATAGGCTCAGTTGAACACATGCAGCTTCTTAAACCGAGAGTGGTCAATACTGAAGATGATGGTTTGTAGCTGGCCTTCCCAGAATTATTTAAACTTTTTGAGTTCTAAGGTTGGATAAATTTCATTAGTAAACATAGGATTTTCTATCCTACTGTGGTCCAAGAGTTCTATGCTAATCTAAAAAGCCACAAAATGGCTTTAGAAACTACAATCCAAGGGATTCACATTGACTTGTCAACCAAATTTATGAGAGAAGCATTGGAGATTCCATTTGTTGGAAAGGATGCTTATGAGTACAAGTTTTGCCCACATGAAGCTTACACATTAATGACTGGACTTGAACATAATAAGCAGAATGTTGTGTAAACTAGGGTTTCATGTTTGAATGCAAACATATTTCCTCCTTTGAATAAAATGCTACATCATATATGTACAACCATATTGACACCACAAGGAGGAGGAAAAAGTAGAGCCACATGAGTGCAAAGATTCCTACTCTATTGTTTGCTAAAAAAGGTAAAAGCTAACTTGGCTGAAGTATTTTGTCAAATCATTCATGAGACCACCAGGAAAGAGCTAAGAAGGTGTCTACCATATGCTGCTCATTTAACAGTCTTCTTTCAGAAAGCTGGAGTACCTTTGAGTCAATCAAAATCACAGTCCATTCCAAAGTATAACATATATTGTTGGTCAACATAATAACATTTATGAAGTTCAAAATGGAGGGAGAAAGATTGGTATAGGGACCAATTTCTCATGTTGAGAAACCTTCTGTGGACCAACCAGAAGCACTTCAAGATGAAGAACCTCCTGTACATTCACCAAACATTCAAGAAGATGAAAATGTTGGAATTCAGGTGGATCAGCCACCTATTGAGATGAACCAAGATTAGTACATTAGAGATGCATGCACTACCCATCTTCTGTTCATCAAAATCAACCACCTAGTCCAGGGGCACATGAAGTCTCAAGAGCTCACGGAACAACATCATCTTCAGCTACTGCATTTATAAGCCCTAATCATTTATGTGAGTTGATTCAAGATCATTTTGAGAAGATGCAAACCTCTTTAGCACAGTTAAATGAAAAAGTGGACCACCAATCCACTAGTTTCGAAGAAATATTGACAGATATTGAAAAATCAATTGTAGCTGGATTTAAAATGATGGAAGAAAAAATTGATTTTTCAAGGTTAAGAATTAACAAGTTGATTGAGAAGCTTCGCCAAATGTTTGATCATGCTGCTTACACTAAATCTTACATATCTGATGAAGTACAAATCATTGAAAGATTGGTACAAGACAATAGAGGACATCTCCAAAATCTTCCATCCCTCAGAGTTTCATACAATCATTTGGTTGAGAATTTAAATATGTTGAAGGACCACAACATTGAAATGGGAAGATAATTAGTCCAGTTGAAAAATGACATTGATCAAGATCAACACAACAGTCATGCCTCTTTCACATCCTTGCATGAGACATTTGATATCAGGCTGCAAGACCTGAAGATCTACATTGAGACCAACAATGATGCTTTGAATGCCCGTTTGGCCAGGATTGAAGCTAAATTGTTTGCCATTTCATCTCAGTCTCCACATCATCCTTAATTTAAGCCCCTAGTTTGATGATGTCAAAGGAGGAGAGAAAGTCTCTTCTTTATGTAATGCAATGGGTGTAAGGGGTTGGGAACACCACACACCTCATGTCACACATTTCATGTCACTCATTTATTGTATGCATTCTCATTGTATGTCTAATAATCTAAAATGCAATACAGTTCAATGGTTGTCCGCAACATTTGTGATGGTTTTATATAATTGAATGTTTGAAATGGCAGTGTGATGGTGTAGCCTGAACTAATGACTTACACAAATGGCAAAAGGATTTATATATCATAGTTGTCATCATCAAAAAGGGGGAGATTGTTGTGTCCCTGGTTTTGATGATAACCAAGACTGTGTCTAACTATGATAAATAGTCAACACAAATGTTTAAATATATTCTAACAAATCTTAGAATTATAATTGGTACCATCATGTACAAAATGAGAACACTTGTGTTGACGCAAGATGGAGATCAGGTCGACACAAGCAGTACTTTCAGAACCATCATTTACAAAATGAAAACACATCTATCGATGCAAGATGGAGATCAGGTCAACATAAGCAGTTATTCAAGTGAGCTCTAAATGGAAAAGTACATAGAACGTCGACACAGATTGGAAACCATGTCGACGCAAGTGCTCATCCAGTGTTCAAGTGGCAAAGAAATGAAAAAGAGGTCGACACAAGTTTCAAAGTGCGTCGACGCAACTAACTCATCTAGTGAGCCATTTTTGGAAAGTTAAATAGTGCGTCAACGCAGTGCACAAGCTACGTCGACACACATCCAAACTTATTTTTCCAGCGATAAAGTCCTCATGACAACGTGTCAAGGTTGGGCACAAGATCCAAGGCCCAATGATTGATGACTCCTTGGCACACCGCACAAGGTTCTAGAAAAGTGCCTTTTTGGTGGCAAATCCCTAAACGACTTGGGGATCTGGTGGGGTCCACCAAAAAGATTCCTAGGTGCTGCGAAAGGTGTGAAATGTTGTCTCTCTGATCATGTGCCAAAAAAGAAAAGGTGAAGCAAGAATGAGCCCTTATATATGCTCTGGGCAATTCTGAAAAAGAAAGGGAGGTTGCATTTTTTCATAAGCTCCAGAAGAAATTTTCCTCTGTCAAGAAGAACTAGAAAAAGAGCATCGTGGTTTGATCATGGCTTGAGGGAGGTCAAGTTAGATTGCTTGAAGAGCTCTTCCAGTTAGCTGATCTGCGATGAGTATGGTCTCAACTCTCAATTCCTGAGGAGCTTCCTCCTGAAGAAGAAGACAAAAGACAATCAACTGTGAAAGGAAAAAGAAGATGGATGCTAGCAGACATCAACTCTGAAGATCCATAAGTAGAGCATCGCCAGCCAAGTTTCATTCAAGTGAGATCAAGTCAAACTGCTTCTGGATCATACCAATATGATGAATACAGACAATATGATCTGAAGTGTAATCCAAGCCATCAGGACTTGAGGAATTTGAGGTCAACTTGAGCAATACGCAGAAGATAAGCAAGATTGGATGGCTGGAGTTTGAGGATTTATTTCTATGAACTCTATTGCTCCTGTGCATCTTATTTTACCTTTAAATCTCTCCAAAACTCTTTGGGAGTTCCTACTAGTGATAGGAGCGTAGATCCCACATTGTGTTGTGTGTAGATTGAGGAGGTCAGTGTGACCTTGAAGCTGTGAATCAGCATGTATCAAGCTGTTAGTGTAATGCCCCAAAAATTTTATTTACTAGAAAATGTGAATAATTTGATTGTTAAACATCACTACTATCATGAGATGTAATTAACTTTAATTTATGTAATTGGCGATAATAAATGTTATTCCAGTGTCATACTTAGAGGTGCGCACTTCGACAGGGCGACACGAAAATTCTGTAACGAAAATAAAATCCGAGAACACCATAATTTCCAGAAAAATGTGCTGATATCAGAAATGTAAATATCCAGAATTGTTGACGTGCGGATTTTGAGATTAAGCCGACGTAACTATTTTTCGAGTAATTTTTGCTGGGTGAAAAAATAAATTCTAAAAATTAAACTAAAATTACCATAATTTGTAAAACCTTCTTATTAGTTTATGGTTGAGATTTCAACTTAATGGATGTCATTTGGATATAAAAATTTAAGGACAAATGGGCTAGCTAAATTATTGCCCATTACGGTAACCATTTTTTGGATTTTTCTTGCTTACGTATATGGGCTACGTAAGCTCATATCCCATGAGTTAACTACCTACACGTTTCACCATAGATGTAACCATGGGAAACTTGCATGGTAAACGTGGCTGTGGTGGGTAAAAGAGGTTTTTACCTCAACACCTGTATGGCCGACATGCCATGCATGCAAGGGGGTTGAGAGCTTATATAAATCTCCCCTCACCCTTCATGGGAGTCTTTCCTCTTCTTGCTTCTGTTCACTTCTGTTGCCGCTGGAGCTACTGCAGTTGCTTGCCGTGGCTGTTGCTGCTGCATGCTTGAGCTGCTGGTTGCCACTTCTTCACCTGCACCCGCTGTGGCTGCTTCTTTCCTCTTGCTGCTGTGGACTTTTTCGTTGGGAAGAAGAAGGACTCTATCTTCCTCAAAGTCATGCAGGATTCCTTCTTACCTATCTTTTTTCTTCTCGTTCTTGTCCTCCTTCCATGTTTAGGCTTTGACCATGTTTACACTTGCCACTGATTCTGGAAACATCATTAGAATTGTGTTTCTATTCCTTATAATCATGTTTTAGTTAGTATTCATGTTACCCTAGGTATATTAATGGAAATCTTCTTATTAGTTGCAAGAGAACGTGTTTTGGAAGAGTTATGTTTCCAGCTATCATCTTGTCATAGATGTATATGCCTCAGTATATCCCTATTGTTCTACTTGATCCCCTCATGTAGAGTGGTATTTGGAATTGTATACAAGACCCTCTTTGATGTGTTAACCATGTTTGAATTCATAGGAACATACAAAAGATTCTATAGAGCTGTATAGATCCATTTCTGGAAGCTGGACCTGCGGCTGTCGACAGTTGGAAGTCATATGTCGACAGGCCTCGAACTCCCAGAACCTAAAACTTCAGAAAAATTAGTAGCTGTCGACAGACGGATCTGACCTATCGACAACCAACCCTGGCTTGTCGACAGGTACTGTCTAGATTCCAGAAATGTGGTTCTGGAAGCATGTACCTGTCGACACTACCTTCTGGCTGTTGACATACACGTATCTGATGTGTTTAATTTGATATGTTTCATGTCTAATCAAGGGTAAGACACTTGGTATTAACCCAACCAATGGCTTCTATGATTTCCTTGGATTCCAACCATTGTATATCTGAGAAAGATCATTCAAATATCACCCATACTCCCTTATGGATTGTCTTTGAACACCTCAAGTATAATGTTACCTACTTGTCTACAACCTTTTGTTCTATAAGAAATCTTGAGAACTTTTGTACTTCACTTGAATCTTTTACAAGAAAGAGTTATGATGACAATTTGTGGGTCTTTGGACTCATTTGAGATATATGCCTGTGCAAATAGGGCTGGTCCTGTCCTGGGAGGAGCACCCGAAGTCGTTTAGTGGCCGTACGGAACGATAAAGGATCTGTGGATGCTTGGCATTGCATCAATACAAGCTTGATTAGTCATCATCTTATCTTTTCATGCATGAATATGTATTTGAATCAGAACATGAATGTTGGCATGAATTCTTGACCATGTATTCGTAATTCAGTACATCTGTTCTACATTTATTGTTTAGTTGACGTGCTTGATTCAATCATCTTTGACATTCAGTGCTGACAACAGTCAGGTTTCTTATCCTTATCTTTGGACATCTTAATCTTTTTTGATTAGAAGAATTGAATCCTACTGGGCTAGTTAGCTCACATAGTCCTACCATTTTAGGTGATCAACATGAGGGTGATGCTTAAAGGGGCGGAGTGTGCTGAGCAGGACAACCAGTCCTCAGAAGTTCAACAACTTTGTTTTTCTTTAGTGATGTAGTAATAAGTTGTAAATAAGTTTTCTTTTTCCCTTGCTCCTCTCATAGACAATAATGAGGTATTATGTACTTAAGCTTCCGCAATGTGAATATTAGATGAATAAAATATAAGTTCTATTTCTTTTACCCGATTTCTGTCATTTCTGATAAATGGACATTTAATTAGGACATGACAGATAATTTGGTATCAGAGCCTTATGATCCATAAACCTAGAGAATGATCAGTGAGTTGGGGTAGAAACTTGGGATTAGTTATAAAGGTAATAGTAATTTTGTAATTATGTAGGTACTTAACTTGTTATTTGCTACAACAAGGACATGAATGCTCAGGAACGACTAGTGATAGCAATGGAAATGCTACGTCTAGATATAGAGTTATATGCTCAGGTTCAAAGGGAAGCACACATGCAGATCAAGGAGGAAGTGCTGAACTTGACTGCGGGCGTATTTCTGGCAGGAAATCCCCATGCCTCCTTGGAGACTATGACTCAGATCATGAGTAATCTAGACAGTCTAAAGCTGGGACAGGACATGTTACTTCATCAAGTGGAAGGATATTGGGAAGTGCTTTCTGAAGTAGCAAGGGAGCTGTACCATGGGCCTCGGGGAGATCAGCAGCCGTCTTTGGAGTCCACTGTTCAGACTTGAAGTTAGTTAGAGAATGAGGAACTCACTTTTGTTAACCTCTCTTCTTGTTAAATAGTGGTTGTATATATAACTCACATGTATATGTGTAGTGAGAGGTTAGAGAATGTTGATGGTGTTGTAATTATTTCGGCTTATTAGGAATATTGTAAATAATATACGGCTTATGAGAACAAGAAAGTTAATATAATATAAATATTTTGGCTAGTTAATGAAAAGTGGTATGTTATGTGGAACTAAAAATTTGTATGTGTTGATGTGAGCATGTTTGGTGATGATATTAATATATGTATTGTTGGATGTCTCAGATAATTTCCCAAATTAATTATGGAAGGAAGTGATGCAAATTGGAAGAAGATGGAGAGCTCAATGCACGATTTGACACGAGTGATGAGGACTATAGCCAAGAATAATAGCCACAATGGAACAAGTTTGTTTAAGGATTTTTGAAGTCTAGATCCTCCAAGATTTGCCGATAGCACAGATCTAGATGAGGCTGAGAATTGGTTAAAAAATATTGAGAGAATCTTTAAAGTGATTCGATGTACAGAAGAGGAAAAGATATGCTTAGCAATATTTCAATTAGATCATGATGCCCGAGCATGGTGGGAAACAGTGGAATCTACTCTAGAAGATCCCAACCAGGTGGGTTGGGAGGAGTTTGTGGACTTGTTTAATGATCAGTATTTTTTCGAGGTAGTTCAAGAGAGGAAAGCTAACGAGTTTGCTGGGTTAAAGCAACTCAGAATGTCAGTGTTAGAGTACGAGGCACAATTTTCCTGATTGTCTAAGTATGCTCCTCATGTAATAGCCACAGAGAAACTAAAAGCAAAGAGATTTATGAACGGTCTGCGTCCAAACTTCATTACGCAGTTAACACCTCATTTGATTACCACATATTCTGAAATGGTTAAAAGGGCCTTGGAGTTAGAAGCTGCTAACGATACTGTGGAGAAAATTAGAGGAAGGTCTGGTGAAGGTTCTTCTGATCGAAAAAGGAAGTTTGAGTCGGGGAATGCTCCGAAGGTACAACAGTCCACTAAGAAAGCAGGGAAAGCTCCAGTTGGAAACAAGGATGTGTGTCAGCATTGCCACCTCAGTGGACACAAGATTGAGAACTGTTGGCGTAGGTTGGGTGCTTGTCTCCGATGTGGAAGTACTCAACATCGGATTTCAGATTGTCCTATGATAAAGAATGCACCAGCAAACCATAATCCCCGAGCCAAGCAAGGACGTTGCCAAGTCATTCAGGAAGTGGAACCTGAATCTCCGCAAGAAGGCAGACTTATTGAAGGTACATTACTAGTAAACTCAAAACCCACGTATCTATTATTTGATTCAGGAGCTACACATTCTTTCATTAGCTGTGAGTTTGCTAGATCCTTGGGAATGCAATCAGTTCCACTACCTACACAGTTGGAGGTTGCAACTCCTTTAAGTGAGGGTAAGAAACTTAAGGAATATTACCAAGCCAGTCAAATTCTAGTCAAAGAACACAATTTGCCAGGTGATTTGATATGTCTTGAAATATGGGATTATGATGTAATCCTTGGGGTAGATTGGCTATCTAAGCATCATGCAAATCTGGATTGCCAATTAAGACAAGTAACCTTTCTAGGTAAGGAAGCTTATTCCATGAATTTTGATAAACCCCGTACAAGAAGAATACCCATAATTTCAGCAGTTAAAGCGTGTAAGTTAGTACAAAAAGGTTGTCAAGGGTATTTGGCTTCTGTGACATTAATAAATCAGAACACTACAGGATTGAAGGATATTCTGGTGGTGAAAGAATTTCTTGATGTTTTTCCGGAAGAACTACTTGGTTTCCCACCTAGTAGAGAGGTAAACTTTTCAATTGAATTGGTTCCAGGAGCCACAGCAATTTCGAGAACGCCTTATAGAATGTCAATGGAAGAGTTGAAAGAATTAAAAAGGCAATTAATGGAATTGTTAGAGAAAGGATTCATTAGACCTAGTACGTCACCCTGGGGTGCTCCAGTGTTATTTGTTAAGAAGAAGGATGGAAATATGTGATTATGCATAGATTATAGACAATTGAATCAATTAACTATTAAGAATAAGTACCCACTCCCTAGAATTGATGATTTATTTGATCAATTGTCTGGAGCTCAATATTTTTCAAAGATTGATATTAAATCCAGGTATCACCAATTGAGAATTCAAGAAGAGGATATTCACAAGATAGCTTTTCAAAGTAGATATGGGCATTACGAATTTGTTGTGACGCCATTTGGGTTGACCAATGCACCTGCTGTATTTATGCGTTTGATGAATGATGTCTTCAGATTATATTTGGATCAGTTTATAGTTGTGTTTATTGACGACATATTAATTTACTCTAAGAGTGTAGAAGAACATGAAGCATATTTACGGATTACTTTGCAACTGTTAAGAGATCATAAGTTGTATGCAAAGTTCAGTAAATGTGAATTCTGGTTGGAACAAGTGACGTTATTAGGACATGTTATTTCTAGAGAGGGATTATCAGTAGATACCTCAAAGATTGAAGCTATTTAGAAATGGGAACAACCTAAGAACCTTACTGAAATTCAAAGTTTTCTGGGTATGGCTAGTTATTACCGGCGGTTTGTTAAAGATTTTTCCAGGATTGCTTCACCTCTCACGCAACTAACTCAAAAAGGAACTGCATTTGAATGGAATGAGAGTTGTGAACAAGCATTTCAAAGATTGAAGGAATGCTTATCATCCGCACCAGTTCTAGCCTTGCCAGTAGAAGGAAAAACATTTGAAGTTTATACTGATGCATCAAACATCGGATTAGGATGTGTTTTGATGCAAGAAGGAAGAGTTATTGCTTATGCATATAGACAATTAAAGACTCATGAGAAAAATTATCCAGTACATGATTTGGAATTAGTAGCGGTAGTTTTTGCTTTAAAGCTATGGAGACACTACTTGTATGATAATCAATTCATAGTGTACTCCGATCACAAAAGTTTAAAGTATTTATTTTCTCAGAAGGAATTGAACATGAGACAAAGAAGGTGGATGCAATATATTAAGGATTATGATTTTAAGATTGAGTACTGATCGCGCGGCATAGTTGACAGTGCACTTTCGTTGTCCAAAGTTCCTCGCACAAGTCACGATGCGCACTTCCTCTAAACTGTCTCGCAAATTTAAAATAGCAAATATGAACTAGTAAAATGGTGAGCACAGGTCATATCCACGGAGAGGCCGAATAGAACTTGATTTAAACTACTTTATCTTGAAATCATTCTAACAAACACTCTTAACTCAAATCACACTGCATGAGAATTAACTCTGTAATTTGCATCAATCAAATCCCTCACATTCAGACATATCAAACTTAATGAAATAACAGGTGGAATCGAAATGAAAATGGAAATTGATATCAATGTACCCTCTCAATTGAGGGATCAAACAGATGAACAGAAATCTAAACTAACAATTCTCAAATCACTGGAAGAACAGATTCAATTTAAGCTAGTTAAAGATCAATCTCTCCTAGCCCTCTCTGCTGTTGCAGTGATCTCTGCTCATAGCAAGAAGAAATTCCCCACAATGGAAATAGCTAAACTATCTCAGCTGTCAAACAAGAACAAAGCCACAAACCTGAACCCCAAACCCTCTGGAATCCCTCACAGACGGGAAGAAGCAAACGAAGCAGTTGACTTCAGAAGAACAGAAGAAATAACCAGTAATTGTCATCCTCACAGTGGAGAGGAAGAAAACACAGAATAAAATGGCAACTACATCCACCTCCCCTGCAGTCGAACCATCTCCAATGCTGAACTAGAAATTCTCCAAAATACTTAACTGGTCAACCCCTTGGAATCCCAGATTCCAATCCTTACAGCAGTAGAACAAAGATGATGAATCCCTTCCAGCAGCCCAATCACCATCTCCTAAAGTACACACCCTCGGGATTCTTCAGATGCATAATATAAGTAGAAGCACCCTGCTGCTGTAGATCCCCGGATGTTGGATTGAATTCTAAACACAGAAGATATGACCAATTCCACACAGAGAAATAGCAGAAACTTGCACAGAAGAAATATAACGAAAATTGTTGAACTAAAAAACTTGCACAGAAGAAATATAACGAAAATTGTTGATCTCCGAAACTTGCACAGAAGAAATATAACGAAAATTGTTGAACTCAGAAACTTGCACAGAAGAAAGGAAAGGGAAATGTCGATTCTATCAACAATCTACAGAAGAAAGGAAGAAATTCTAGATGAAGAACAGAAGAACTTCTGAAATCTCGAATCCCTCGGAACCCCTGCTCAACCATCCACCGATGGAAACCCAACATAAGTACAGAAGAAAAACCCAACAATTCTAAACCAAAGAACCTCACATCCCTCACAGCTCTAAGGAAAGAAAAAATACAGAAAGAAATAGCAAGAACTAAAATCTGAAAAATAGCTAACTCCCGGAGAAGAGGACTTGGGGTCCTTTTTATAGGCGCTCGGGCTCCATCGCACAGCTCCTTCCCGCTTCCTGGATGCCGCCTTCACACCTCACCAGGATCGCCATGTCATCCTGTGCTCCCAGTTCCGAAGCACCATCGCCAGTCTTCACACACTGCACACCGCCACCTTAGCTGCTCTGCGCCATGCCATACGCCGCTGCTCTGCCTTGCGCTCCAGCCCAGCAGATCCGCCACGCACAGCTGCTGCAACCCCATCGCGGCCCGCCTGCACCAGCGCTAGGATCCGACCAAGCCCCGTCGTGCATAGCCCCATTCGCTAATCAGCACACCTGGGTCTCAGATCTGGTGCGTCAACTTCACGCACCTCACACCCAGCAGCCGCCGCGCACACACACCTTCGCTCCGCACCGGAGCTCCTCACGCCGCGCACAACTCCTGCTACGCACGCCAGTGCCCTGGCCAGCCTCCATCGCCCGCACTCCAGCCGCATGCGCGAGGGTCACCTGCACAACCAACACAGTCGCCATGCCCAAGCCTTCACACCTCTAGCCACCTCCTGCTTCCTCTCCTGAGCATAGCCTCAGGGCTTCACGAAGCTTCTTTCTGCTTCCAGCTGGAAAGAAAGGGGTATGTGGAATCATGGGATTGGGTATGATGGGATTTTATTAAAATGCTTTTATTGGGATTGGGTGACATGATGGTATTTTGGTAAATTTTATTTATTTAACTAAGATTTATTTAAAATTTGATTTATTTATAAACTAATATTTACAAGAGATGATTAAGAAAATCTAAGACCAAATAATTATTTATGTACAATATACCTGAAAAAGATAAAACACTTTTATTAGTAAATTTATTCAAAAAGACATTGATTTTATAAAATGCAAATCTAGTGATGTGTTCTACCTAAAAATTTAACTAAAATGTTCAAAAACTATACATGAATAGAATGCAAATTTAAAATCCAAATGTACATTATTTACAGACAACTGAAGTCTAAATTTAACTAAATGTATGAAATTTAACACTAAAAATTGTGTCGTTATCAAGTACCATCATGGAAAAGGTAATACTGTGGCTGATGCTCTCAGTAGAAACCCCATGGCTAGAATCTTTCAATTCCAAGTCAAAGAATGAAAGTTGTTGGAAGAATTTTCTACATTAAGTCTAAAAGCTGAACCACAAAAAGATAGGGTTGCAATTGATAATTTGACAATACAATCAAATCTATTAAGACAAATTGAAGAACAACAAGACAATGACCCTACATTGATAGAAATCAGAGAGAAACTGAATTCCAGACCTGACTTCCATGAAGATGCACATGGAAATCTTCGGTTTCGGAATAGGTTGTGTATACCGGATAATCCAGAAATCAAGAAGCAAATATTAGAAGAAGCTCATCGGTCACATTATACTATCCATCCGGGAGCTGTCAAAATGTACCAAGATTTAAAGAAAAATTTCTAGTGGTGTAACATGAAGAAAGAAATTGTGGACTTCATAGCTAGATGTTTAACATGTCAGAAATTCAAGGCTAAACGTCAGAAACCTGTAGGAAAATTAAAACCTCTTGAGGTACCAGAATGGAAATGGGATAGTGTCGGTATGGATTTTATTGTGGGATTACCCAGAACACGTAGTGGATACGATGCAATATGGGTAATAATTGATCAACTTACAAAGTCAGCTCACTTCTTGGCTATTAAGACAATATGGTCAGTCAATATATTAGCAGCTCTGTATTTTAAGGAAATTGTTTGGTTACATGGAATTCTGAAAGATATTATTTCTGACAGAGATGCAAGATTCACTTCACATTTCTAGAGAGAACTATAAGATGCGTTGGGAACCAAGCTGAAGCTTAGTACTACATTTCATCTTCAAACCGATGGACAAACGGAATGAGTAAATCAAATTATTGAGGATATGTGCCGTGCATGTGTCCTAGAATTTGAAAATGACTGGAGTAATCAATTAGCAATTATGGAGTTTGCTTATAACAACAGTTGCCAGTCTACTATTCAAATGGCACCATTTGAAGCATTATATGGCCGACATTGTAGATCACCACTATGTTGGGTGGAATTGAAAGAAACACACATTCGTGGACCTGAAATGATCCAAGAAACGACCGAAATTATAAAGTTGGTATAAGATCGGATGAAAGTTGTCCAAGACCGTTAGAAAAGCTATGCTGATTGACGAAGAAGAGAGTTGGAATTTCAACAAGGTAATCATGTGTTCCTTAAAGTGTCACCCCGAAGAGGAATCAAGAGATTTGGAATCAAAGGAAAATTGAGTCCAAGATACATTGGACCGTTTGAGATATTAAAAAGAGTTGGGGAGATGACATACCAGTTGGTGCTTCCACCTCAATTATCCAATATACATGACATCTTTCATGTGTCAATGTTGAGGAAATATATTTATGATTCAGAACATATTATTGAATATCAGAATCTAGATGAACAAGAAAACTTGGCATATGAAGAAAGACCTGTGCAAATTCTTGACCAAAAGATCAAGCAACTCCGAAACAAGGAAGTTCCATTATTAAAGATCCAATGGAATAAACGAGGACAAGAAGAAGCAACGTGGGAATTGGAAGATGCTATCAAAATCAAGTATCCGGAATTATTTACAGGTCACTATTAATTGTCATTACACTCTTGTTTGTTAAATTTGGAGGACCAAATTTTCTTTAGTGGGGGAGAGTTGTAACACCCCAAAAATTTTATTTACTAGAAAAATATGAATAATTTGATTGTTAAACATTACTACTATCATGAGATGTAATTAACTTTAATTTAGGATTAATTAGTGATAATAAATGTTATTCCAGTGTCGTACTCAGAGGTGCGCGCTCCGACAGGGCGACACCAGAATTTTGTAACAAAAATAAAATCCGAGAATACCATAATTTCCAGAAAAATGTGCTGATATCAAAAATGTAAATATCCGGAATTGTTGACGTGCGTATTTTGAGATTAAGCCGACGTAACTATTTTCCGGGCAATTTTTGCTGAGTGAAAAAATAAATTCTAAAAATTAAACTAAAATTATCATAATTTGTAAAACCTTCTTATTAGTTTATGGGTGAAATTTCAACTTGAATAGATGTCATTTGGATATACAAATTTAAGGATAAATGGGCCTGCTAAATTATTGCCCAATTACGGTAACCATTTTTTGGGATTTTTCTTGCTTATGTATATGGGCTACGTAAGCTCATATCCCATGAGTTAACTGCCTACACGTTTCACCATAGGTGTAACCATGGGAAACTTGCATGGTAAACGTGGCTGTGGTGGGTAAAATAGGTTTTTACCTCAACACCTGTATGGCCGACGTGCCATGCATGCAAGGGGGTTGAGAGCTTATATAAACCTCCCCTCACCCTTCGTGGGAGTCTTTCCACTTCTTGCTCCTGTTCACTTCTGCTGCTGCTGTTACTGCTGGAGCTGTTGCATCTACTTGCTATGGTTGTTGCTGCTGCATGCTTGAGCTGCTGGTTGCCACTTCTTCACCTACACCCGCCGTGGTTGCTTCTTTCCTCTTGCTGCTGTGGACTTTTTCGTTGGGAAGAAGAATGACTCTATCTTCCTCAAAGACATGTAGGATTCCTTCTTACCTATCTTTTTTCTTCTCGTTCTTGTCCTCCTTCCATGTTAAGAAATCCATGTTTAGGCTTCGACCATGTTCACACTTGCCACTGATTTTGGAAACATCATTAGAATTGTGTTTCTATTCCTTATAATCATGTTTTAGTTAGTATTCATGTTACCCCAGGTATATTAATGGAAATCTTCTTATTAGTTGCAAGAGAATGTGTTTTGGAAGAGTTATGTTTTCAGCTATCATCTTGTCATAGGTGTATATGCCTCAGTATATCCCTATTGTTCTACTGATCCCCTCATGTAGAGTCGTGTTTGGAATTGTATACAAGACCCTCTTTGATGTGTTAACCATGTTTGAATTCATAGGAATATACAAAAGAGTCTATAGAGTTGTATAGATCCATTTCTAGAAGCTGGACCTGCGGCTGTCGACAGTTGGAAGTCATCTATCGACAGGCCTCGAGCTCCCAGAACCCAAAACTTCAGAAAAATCAGTAGCTGTCGACAGATGGCTCTTGTCTGTCGACAGATGGACCTGACCTGTTGACAGGTACTGTCCAGATTCCAGAAATGTGGTTCTGGAAGCATGTACCTGTTGATAGCTACCTTCTGGATGTCGACATACACGTATCTGATGTGTATAATTTGATATGTTTCATGTCTAATCAAGGGTAAGACACTTTGGCATTAACCCAACCAATGGCTTCTATGATTTCCTTGGATTCCAACCATGGTATATCTGAGAAAGATCATTCAAATATCACCCATACTCCCTTATGGATTGTCTTTGAACACCTCAAGTATAATTGTTACCTACTTGTCTACAACCTTTTGTTCTATAAGAAATCTTGAGAACTTGTGTACTTCACTTGAATATTTTACAAGAAAGAGTTATGATGACAATTTGTGGGTCTTTGGACTCATTTGAGATATATGCCTGTGCAAACAGGGTTGGTCCAATCCTGGGAAGAGCATCCAAATTCGTTTAGTGGCCGTACGGAACGATAAAGGATCTGTGGATGCTTGGCATTGCATCAATACAAGCTTGATTAGTCATCATGTTATCTTTTCATGCGTGAATATGTGTTTGAATCAGAACATGAATGTTGGTATGAATTCTTGACCATGTATTCGTAATTCAGTACTTTTGTTCTACATTTATTGTTTAGTTGACATGCTTGATTCAATCATCTTTGACATTCAGTGCTGACAACAGTCAGGTTTCTTATCCTTATCTTTAGACATCTTAATCTTTTTGATTAGAAGAATTGAATCTTATTGGGCTAGTTAGCTCACATAATGATACCATTTCAGGTGATCAACATGAGGGTGATGCTTAAAGGGGGGGGTGTGTGCTGAGCAGGACAACCAGTCCTCAGAAGTTCAACAACTTTGTTTTTCTTTAGTGATGTAATAATAAGTTGTAAATAAGTTTTCTTTTTCCCTTGCTCCTCTCATAGACAATAATGGGGAGTATTATTTACTTAAGCTTCCGCAATGTGAATATTAGATGAATAAAATATAAGTTCTATTTCTGTTACCTGATTTCTGTCATTTCTGATAAATGGACATTTTATTAGGACGTGACAGATAGTTAGCAGATGTAGAAGTTGTGAATTAGTGGCTGTGTGAGTGTCTCACACTGTTGAGTTGTTTCCAGTGAAGCCTCACTTGGTTTATGTGAGGTGTAGATGTAGGTCTCCTCCTTGGAGCCGAACCACCTTAAAATTCTCTATGTCTTGTGTGGTTTGATTACTTGCCTCTTACTTTCATATTATATATTTTAAGCCTTGCATTCTGACGTAATTTATGAAGGGGTAAGTATTCACCCCCATCTAGATCTTCTAGCCCCCCCTCCCCCCTCCACATCAAAGACTCTCCAAAGCTCAAGAATCAAGCCTTGGAAGGGGAAGAATAAGAGAGAAGAGTTGAAGCACTTGAAGCCATGGAAGGTGATGGTGATGCTCCTCCCTCCAGGAAGATGATGACCATGGAATTCTTGAGGATACACAAAGTGGGAGGCCATGGAGTTCTTGATGATCCAAGCCATATTGGTAAGTTGATTTGATTTTGTGTATTGAATTTTCATTAGTTATTTTCTTTTGTTTATGTTCTTCTTGTTTTTGTTCTTTCTCTTCTTCCCCCTTCTTGAATTTCACCCTCTCTCATGGCCAAACCCATCGCATGACCCATTTTTTCTTCTTTTTTCCTTTTTTTATTAAACCTAAAGGATTATCCCCTCTTCCTGGGCACAAGGAGATACATGAAATTGCCTTGGCTTAAACAATTAACCTCTTTTATTAGCCTTGATATGAAAGTCATCCTCTCTAAGTGGGGAATTCATAACCTAGCCGTCCATGCCAAGTGTTACCACAAACTTCATCTAGATTTGGTGGATGTGGGGGATCCTGTAGAACTTTGGCACCCTCAAACCCATACCTTCATTTTCAAAACCTTTGAAGCCACCATCTTGTTGGAAGAGATTGAACTCTTATTAGGCATGAAGCAGATGAAGCGAGGCGACGAAGAGGACATAGCGATCATGTCGAGGAGAATTACAAGAAAATAGGTTCTCGAGAGCTTTATGGAAAGCGAAGGAGTGGTCTGAGATGTCCAAGCTGTGAAAGGAATCAACTTGAAGAAGTTGGCAGCTTGGACGATCAAGGCCTTACCAAAGGTGGAGGATGACAAAGGGCTTGAAAAGGTGATGAAGGACTTCGCCGTATGCCTTGCGGGTGCAATCCTCTTCTCATATGTGAGACAATGTACTCGAAGAAGAGCACATTAGCATGGTGTGCGGCATATGAGAAGGAGAAAGATTGGGACCAGTGGTGTTAGCCTTTCTCTATAGAGGACTCACGACGGCGAGCTTGGGTAAGCCTCCCTATATATGGATCCATGTAGTTGTTTACTTGTTGGACTGATTTGCACTTTAAGTTTGACATCAACAATGAGGCAACAAGCTCGTCTTGGATCTTCTTCAAAAGTCTGCTCTGGAACATGGATAGCTTGGTTGGCTTAGAATGGCGCATTGCAAACCGTGTGCCTCAACTCAAGACACAGGCGGATTGGCGCGAGTATCTCCGAAGCATGCCACAAAACGCCTTCATATGCGCGCCAAAGCCACTTCTAACCAAAGATTTAAGGACACGGCTAGCACCCGGCATGAAACTCTGGCTCATTGGGACAACCGAGTTCATGCTTTAAAATGCACACCGCTGCCTTTCTCAATAGACTCCCTAGTTGCATCTTCGAGGGGCCATCTCACCTTCTGCCGATCAAGCAACGGAGCTCGGAACCAACAACGACAAAGAGGAGGCGGACATTATCAAAGCACTATGGAAGATATGCACTTATAGGTGACCGGTCCCAAATGTGGAGGAGGTTCACGATGAATGGATGGTATATGTAAGAGAGCTCAAAAAATTATGGCCAAAAGTTGTCGTTTGTAAGCGCAACAATTTTATCCTCAATAAAAATAATTAATATCCTTTATTTTGGGCCAAAAGATAATGTGCACAATGATTGTATCCTTCAAAACAATGTGATATGTCCTCAAAATTTATGCCTTGGATAGGGCTCTTTAAAAAGGTGATGGATTCAGGCGTCGCACATCAACTCTTAATCCGCGACCGACAAAAGCGTTGCTTTTCAATTGGAAATGCAACCATTATATCGAACACGATTAAGATTGTACTTCAAAATTCAAAAATTCACGCCACAAACTTAGTGCATGAGGTGATGATGACACTCTGAATCACAACGGTCTGACTAGTAGCAGATCATTTAGGCGTTCCAAAATCGCGAAGCCTGAACCCGTCGTGTTTCACTCTTATGTTCAAACATCGACAAAACACTCGAGAGCCCCTCTCTTTGGCTCTTTCTGGAAACCAACTCAAACTCTCCCTCTCTCAACTCTCTTCTCTCCGACTCTCTTTTCTTGTCTCTTTCTCTCCTTTCTTTGATCTCTGGCTATGAAGAAGACAATGATGAAGAGACGACGGGGAGAAGCCCCCTCAGTGAAGGCGACGGAGGAGGTGCCTTTGGCGACAGAGGGTATGGAAGCGATGGAGGGGGAGATGCCGAGGACGGAGGCGATGGCCATGGTGGTGGAGCTAATGCAGGTGGGGGTGGAGACGATGGTGGCAGAAGGTGGAGCTCTGGCGGCAGAGGAAGGGGAAGCCACGACAGAGGAAGAGGAAGGAGCGGCAGTGATGAGAGGGAGGCTTGGCCAAGGGCAAAGAGGCCACAAAGCACCGGCTCGGGGGTGATACGTTAAGTACCCCAGTCGTTAGGTCTGTGAGTTTTCAAGAAGAAGAGGAGGGGGTGGCCGTCGGGGCCGGAGAAGATGGAGAGGTGAATTGTGACGACACCAGTCATCGCGGTTCATCGAGTTGAAATGCGACTGCTTAAGTCATCACCTTTCAAGGCCTAAAATGTGACGGCATCAGCCATCGCATTTCAAGGGGGGCGAATCGCGGCCACTAAGTGGTCGCGATTCAAAAGACCTACCTGAGGGTTGGAGATTTGCCCTATTTTTGGTCATTTTTACTATGTTTGGCTTGCACTGACTTGACTTTCTTGCATATAGGGGATCATGAGGCCCCAGATCCATTGGAACTGGTGATAGCACGTATAGAGGGCTCCCAGACTTCCAGAGGGAGCAGGTGAGGGGGATGGGGTTCAGGCCAATCTTGGAGATCGAGCCCTTCTACGTGGATAGCCCCTTGATCCAGGCTCTCAGGGAGTGGTGGGATCGAGTGAGCAGAGCATTCCTGATGCCCTGAGGCCACATGGTGCCCAGCTTGGAGGACATGGTGAGGATCACCAGCCTCTGCATGGATGGGGAGGTAGTGACGGGAGCCACCTACGCTGACTACACCGAGTTCGCGTAGGACTTGCTAGGGCCAGAGCCTGTTAGAGCAGATGACCTCGGGGTCCGGAGGATGGTCCACCGAGTGGAGTTGATGGAGAGCTTGGGGCTGCATGAGGTGAGGTAGTCAGGGGAGGAGTCACTGCCAGAGTTTGTGCAGTGAGCAGCGGGATTGGCGAGGGCCGTCTATGGCGAGGACCCCCAGGAAGAGAAGAGGGTGGACTGGGACCTAAGGAGGTTCCTAGTATTGTTTTTGGGGAAGCTGTTGTTGAGGATCAAGGGGGACGACATCCACTTCCGCTTCTTAGAGATTCTGACTAACTTGGAGAGGGTCTGCGACTATGCTTGGGGAGAGGCCTTCTTAGCCCTTACCTTCGCTGACCTCTCTAACGGTATAGGGAGGGAGACCACCATGAGCGGCTTCGCCCCATTCCTTCAGGTACATGATCATTGCTTACAACCTTTCATTTTTCCTGCATTAAATTTGTTAGTTGAATAATCATTGTGTTCATGCATGTAGGTATGGAGCTATTACTACATCCCTATGAGGAGGGGTATAGAGGTGCAACCAAATGCACTTCCTCTTGCTAGATGGTGGCTCTCGGTGGTGACAACGACTTCTTTCTCCCTCTAGCTGTCTACCCTACGACGAGAGATCCGGGACTTTCTGGCCCTCCTGGTATGTAACCCGACTTATTCTTTTTCATGCCTTTCTTTCTAATGTGATATGTGTAACCTCATCTATGTGTATGCAGGTGGTTTAGCAGCCCTACTTGGGCATGATAGATGATGGCCAGCCTTGGGTTGAGGGTGGTCAAAAACATTTTAGGTGGGACTTGTGGGTCCACTGCTTGAACGAGATCGAGCCTCTACACCTGAGGCTTGCCATGAGGATGCTAGGCTGCACCAGGTGTGGCTGGAGAAGACAGAGTCAAGGGGAGTCAGCAGAAAGATGCGGGGGAAGGCCAAGTGGGTGGACTGGCACCTGTGCTTCCCTGACTAGTATGCCGACTGAAAGCGTGGTGAGACCTTGGTGAAGTCCGACGCCGAGGACAACCATGACTACCTCCAGCACTACCAGGAGGCTTATAGAGATCAGGACTACATGAGGCTTGCTGGAGTATGTCTTTCTAACTTTGCCTTGCCTATTTAACATGTGTGCTTGACTTATGTGTTGTGTTGTGAATGTAGGATGCCCGCGAGGCACTGATCGAGATCCTCCGTGCTTAGTTGGTGAGTGCGGAGGCCCGGTTGGCTAGTACTAAGGAGGCCCTTAACATGTTGGTCTGCATATATGCTCATGTTTTTACCTTTTACATTACTTGTCCATATTTGACCTTTTACCTTTTGTAGCGAGCTGAGCAGGCAGCGGTGGAGCGAGGGAGCGTGGCTGGTGCATCCATGAGCTCAGGCGTGCCTGATCCAGACCTGGCTGACCTTAGAGGGCAGCTAGAGGAGGTCACCGTGCGGGCCGAGGCCATGGGGAGAGACCTTGCTGCACGGGTTAGTTCACACACGTACATTTAATTCATTAAATATCATTGTTTGCATGTAACCTTTTTGACATTTGGTGGATGTGCAGGTCGCCGAGTTGCAGGCTACCCTCACCCGGGCTACCCTGGCTAAGGTGGAGTTGGCGATCCGTGCATCCCGAGTGACGTTGCTAGAGGCACAAATGGCTCAGATGGACTTGGACCTACCCCAGAACATGGTGGGGCTGCACACACTGCTGGCCACGAAGAGATGCAAGTGCGGCGACCGAAAGGGAGAGCGTACGGACTGGGAGCATGAGCATGACTGCTGGGACCAGAAACACGAGCACCAAGTCCAAGAGCTTGTGGAGGCACGAACCATCTTGGGCGTCTTCGAGCGGCTGCTTCGGGAGTCTGAGGAGCGGTACCGCCGAGGCGGAGTGCACACAGTGAGGGAGGGGCGTTCCACACCTAGTCCTTCAGTTACTTGGCGACTTCCTCTGAGCAGTAGAGGAATGTCGCGGTGGGGTGCCGTTCCCAGGGCGAGTAGTCCATGGGTTCTCAGGAGTCCATAAGGCCTCCTCCTCCTAGAGCAACAGTTGACCCAGGTGAGGTGGAGAGTAGTAGGTGCGAGGAGGGCGACAACGAGAGCTAGACCCCAACATGTACTTTTCCTTTCTTTTGATATACTGTTATATGATCGGTGCCCCGTCTGTGGGTACCCTTTTGATATATGATGTATATGCATACATGATTATAGTGGATCTTTCTTTGTCACTTGTGCATCTTCTTGTGCCCGAGGAACATACTTAGCAAACAAGTCAGTTTCACTGCTCTGACTCAACCCCTTGCTTATAAGCAAGCCTAATTTCATGATTTGTCAAGGGGCCGAGCCTTTATTCAAATAAGACATAAAAAAAAGAAATGACATAATTTAAAATGCAATAAGTAAGCATGGAATGCTAACAAGAAATTACAAGATGAGCAAGCAGTCAACACATTTAAGCTAATGAGGGAAGTAAAATCAAAATCATTGTATTTTTTTTTGTTTTGAAATATTCATTTTTTTTTGATTTTTTTGAAATGTTTAAATTTTTTGGGGTTTTAAAATATTTGATTTATTTTTGGGTTTTTGAAATATTTGATTTTTTTAAGTTTTGAAATATTTCAAATTTTTTAGGTTTTGAAATAATTTTTTTTGTAGGTTTTGCAACATTCAATTTTTGTATGTTTTGAAATATTCAATTTTTTGGGTAGGTTTTGAAACATTCAATTTTTTTGTAGGTTTTAAAATATTGGTCGCAATCTGGCGTAGTCCCTTTTAAAAAAAGACGTGCATAATGAAGGGGATCTACTTCTAAATGGATAAATGTGGTACCCAGAACCTTCACTTACTCAATCATCATTTAAAATTCTTTAGTGACTCTTGGATGTTTTAAACAGAGGTTAGATGTGCTTAAGTGGTGCCTTCACCCAAGGTGTCTTTTGGCGACGTCCTCTTCAGTCGACCGTTGCCTTGCCTTGAACCTGGGACATACCAGTAGGGGAGAAAGGAAGATGTGATTTAGAAAGTCTGCCAATGGTTTGGGTGACCGTGGAGACACTCATTCCTCTGCACTACGCTCATTGGGGTTCAGTCTTTGGCTTGTGGGGATTTTTGTAGCACGTTTATGACCAGATTCATTTGAATCTCTACAGGGACTTTGCCACTCTTGACGTGCTTTTTAATTGTGGTTTGCCTTGTTTTGGCTCTTTTAATTTTGATTTGCCTTGTTTTATTTTCTTTTATTTTTCCCTTTTGGGCTATGACATCCACCTACTAGAGCGTCAGATAGGTTCATGGGTCAATCCCACAAGTTTCCTTTCCCTTATTGGAAGACCGAAAAGAAAATAAACGGTGGTGTCCTAGATTCTCCGTTAAGTATTGACCTTCTTTGGATTTTGTGTTTCTAGATCCCAACGGTGGGGCGTGTGATTGTGTATAAATGTTGATGTCTTTGGTTAACTCATCAAGAGTGAAGAATGAATTGGAAATGACAATTTTTCTTGTTTAGGGCCCGTATACTACGCAAATCCATACACCTATCTAGGGGTAGTACTTTTTAAGATATAGCCCATTCCAAGAGTGAGCAAGCTCCTCACCCTCAGCGTTCACTATCCTATACGTGTTGGCAGGATATGCTTCTTTTACTATGTACGACCCTTCCCAGTTTAGTTGGAGTTTTGAACGAGGTCCACTAGGTTTTACAAAGATTCTTTTTATTACCATCTCTCTGACTTTAAATTTTATCTCAATCACTTTTGTTTGATAAAAATGAGTGAGTCTATTTTGATACGCTTTAGTATGTTCTGCAGCGACCAGAGGTCTTTCATCTAAGAGTTCTAGCTGTGCAAGGAGTGACTCACGACGCTCGTCAATTGACAATTCTTTGTCTAGTTGGACTCTAGTGAAGGAATGAGAATCTCATATGGGACTACAACCTCCCTTTCATAAGTGAGAGCGAACGGAGTTTGCCTTGTAGGAGTGCGGTTGAAGTGCAATCGGCCCATAGAGCTTCTACAAGCTTGTCTGGCAAGTCTGAGAACTTATTAGCCTCACAAGTTTTCTTTATGATCTTGATTATAGTTTTGTTTGTGGCCTCTGCCTAGGCATTGCCTTGTGATAATAGGGAGATGAATGATGCAATGCATTTTTATACCTGTTGCAGAGGTCCTGAAGCTCCTGAGAGATAAAGTGGGGCCCATTATCGCTGATGATGGTATTGGGGATGCTAAATCAGGTGATGATGTTCTTCATGATGAATTTGCACACTAATATTGCCTTGACTTCTACATATGCCTCTGGCTTTGCCCATTTGGTGAAGTACTATGTTGCCATGAGTATGTATGATTTTGGCTTATTTTGGAAGTTTGTATCACCAAGGGGATCAATGATGTCAAAGGCCCACATGGCGAAAGGCTATGAGGGGGATATGGGGTGGAGTGTAGAGGATGGAGAATGGATTCTGTCAGTGTACAATTGACACTTAATACATCGATGGACATAGATAGAACAGTCTTCTTCTAGAGTAGGCCAATAAAAGCCTTACCTGAGAATCTTCTTGGCAAGCATTTGGCTGTTTACATGACCACCATAAACACCTGAATGGGCTTCCTCAACAACTTTCCATACCTCATCATCATCTAGACATCTAAGTAAAACACCAGTGAGGCCTCTTCTATAAAGCACATTTCCAACCAACGTCTTAACCACTACTTAACAGTGAGGGACCCTTCTCCCCTTTGACTTCTTCTTTGGTACTACCCCCAGACTATCACTAACTTTACCTAGACTCTTACTACAACTACCAGAATCTACAGAAGGAGGTGGATAAGGAGAACCTATGAAAGCATAATTAAAAGCAGGTCTTCACGAGGGGGAAAGAAGAGATCGGTCATAGGACCGGGAAGGAGTGGCCCGTAGGTCGGGGCACACTCAGATGAGAGATAAGAGGTTTCCTCGATAGAGACAATTGAATCACCCATTTGAAAACTGACATTTTTTTAAGGATTATTTGAATTTTTATGATTTTTATTTATCATGAGAATGAGATGGGAAGAAATAGCAAGACTGGAAAATTGGGAGAGGAGCGTGTGCTCAATTGGAGTGAGATTAATAGAAATAGGGAGTTGGAGGTTGAGTGTCTACTTGGGAGAGTGCAAAGAAATAGAAACAGGGGCGTTGGAGCCGAGGGATGTCAAGAGTAAGAAAAATGGGCCACTTGGTGGCCTGAAGTAATGAGGGCGCTATGCCCAGAGAAAAGAGGCCCGTCCAGAGCCTATCAACTTTAAACTCTTCTTTAAAGGTTACATTTGGTTCCCCTTCATCTGTCCAATCATTTAACAACTGCCTTTTATCAGTGATAGTTGTCGGCTTCTCCAAGAGATCATGTATAAGAGGCGGCCATTTTGGGTCCATTTGCATGAAGAGTCGATTGAGAGATATAGCAATGTCATTCATGTCAAACCAATGGTACCATTCACACTCAGGGTTGCCCATTTTTCTCAGTTTCTGGGGCCTGAGGGATTCTAAACTTTATATGTAGCCAGGGTTGCAATGTGACATGCAAACTGACGAGCATGCACATCTTGACATGAAAGTTCCGATATGATGACTGAGGTTATTTGTTCATTCCCTAGTTGCAGAGGCCCCTTCTTGAAATGATGGTAAAGAGACCATATGAGTGGCTGTTGCCTAGCTAGCAAGCCCAGAGGGGGGTGAATGAGATTCTTAAAAATTATTTAAGACTCAAAACCTGTTCACAAAACAGTCACACAAAACACACTTTGCAGATAGTTAGTGTTAGTGAATTGAAAGATCAAATACACAAAAGCAATCTCACGACACAAAGAATTATCCTGGTTCGGATCTCCTCTCCTTAGGAGTCCTACATCCAGTCCCTGAGTAAAATCTCAGGATTTCACTAACAAGGGTACAGTCCCCCTTAAGGACACTACAATACCCACCACCCTAGCTGGTCTTCCTTCAACCGAAGGGAACAACACCCTGGATACCCCACCAGGTCTTCCTTCACAACAAAAGGGAACAACACCATGGATACGCCACCAGGTCTTCCTTCACAACAGAAGGGAACAACACAAAGGAATGTAAACAAGGAGATGATGCCCCTAGATCAAGCTTATAGAACACTGCTTGATCTGAAGCAAGACCTGAGAAGATGAGATCTACAATCAAGGACTCTTCTCAGACAAAAAGGCTCTCACACAGATGTGAACTTAGCACTGAGAGCAAGAGCTAAAACTAATGAGAGTGTGTGCTTGGCTCTAAGAATGGCTTGCAGGAGGTTGAAGGCGTTGTAGCTTGTTGATCTCTAACACTTATATATGTCGAACTTCATTCGTCTATATATATATCAACATTTGAAATTCGAACGTTGGAGTGTCCGTTGTCTCTATGCATAAGTGTACGTTAGACTGCATGGTACTTTAGAAGCTTCTAGTCAGCAGTCTTTTATCCATTTGTGCACGCAAAGAGATAGGATCTTCTGTAGTATCCTTTGGCTTCTATTTTGTCCAATGTTGTATGACGAATGTTGTCAGAAACCTGCATACATTAAATGCTAAACAATAGACAGCTAAGCTGTCTCTTGTTGTCAGTCAACGTTAGATTGATTTTATACAGAAGTAGAAATTTCATTCTGTTCTTCCAAAAAGATGTTTGCAGAATAAGCACGAGAAAAGAAGATATCGTCTGCATGAATACAGAGATACGTTCAGAGTAATAAATGCACAGACGTTAGAAAGATGTGCGAGAAACCTTTGACTTTTCAACGCAGTCAAAAGTGAGTCAAATATCAAGTCGTTATATTTGGCTTAAGTGAATCGTTATGATTCTATAAGCAAATCGTTATCAACACGTCGTTATAATCAAATCGTTATAGAGTCATAAACAAATCGATGTTCAAGTCGTTATGATGTTATAAGCAAATCGATGTACAAATCGTTATGACGTTATAAGCAAATCGATGTACAAATCGTTATGATGACTAAAGGAATCATTACAAGAGCGAACGTTACGATGACTAAAGGAATCGTTACGAGAGCGAATCGTTATGATGACTAAAGGAATCGTTACGAGAGCGAATCGTTATGATGACTAAAGGAATCGTTAAGAGAGCGAATCGTTACGATGACTAAAGGAGTCGTTACGAGAGCAAGTCGTTATGATGACTAAAGGAATTGTTAAGAGAGCGAATCATTATGATTACTTATCGAATCGTTGTGAGGGCAAATTGTTGCGATCACTTATCGAATAGGAAATCTTTATGAATGTAAGGAAATCGTTATCTCTTCATAGAAATCGTTATGAACTTAGACAGATATGATGCTTGAAACTTACATTGTTGTAGAGTGATGAATACTTACATCATGGTTGATTTGCTTGTTTACCCTTGGTTTATTTCCTGTGCTTAAAATCTCATAATAAATTGTTAGATTAAACATTTATCATTGTTTTGTTAATCACCAAAATAGATATGTAATTAATTTAAATTACATGGGGATAAACTGATCATCAATCTCCCCATTTTTAGTGATGACAAAACTTAACAATTAGCAAAGATGATTTGAAATAAGTCTAAGCATTATTGCGAAAAGAATATAAGGGAAATATTTCAGAAATGCTATATTATTTCTCCCCCTTTTTGTCATGTAAGCAAAAAGATACAAGAGCTTGAGACAAAGAAAGAGAGAAAAGAGCAAAGAAAGAGAGAAACAAAGAGATTTATGGAGCATTGGAGGGTTCAGAGACATAGAAGGCAGGAGACAAGAGAGATGCAAAGCGCCTAATGATAGGTAGCGCTTGGCGTTCCTGCTCTTCAAAATAGGCTTGAAATGCTCCAAGCTCAATACAATATGAGGGTCCCATGGTGGGAGTCATCCTCTTGATGTGAAGCTGTCTCTGATCTGATATGAAATCCCAGTATTTGTCGTTGCCAAGAGCTACCTTGTAGGAGATGAAGCAACCAAAACTGGCAAACTAAAGAAACTGAGTGATTTTAAAGGGATAGGAGATCTGATGCTGCCGAAATTCCTTCTTTAATTCTAGAAAGACCCTGTACCATTCTTCCCATTTCAGGAAGGAGTCCCGGACAAGGTGAAGAGAATTTGCATCTAGAAATTCAGCGGGAGTCAAAAGAGGTTGATGGGAGCGAGCCTGAGAAGTATTCAACTCTTGAAGCTGTTGAGCGGACAAAGTGTAGAGCTTTTCCCAATCAGCAGGTGACAGACGCTCACATTCAGATAGAATAGGGGCAAGGACATCTGCCTTGAGGTACCCCTGAAGATACTGCTTGAAGACAAACCTATGAAAAGCGAGGTTACGACCTTCTTGCACAGAGAGCATAGCCATAACTTGAGCAGCTCGCTCAAACATGAGAGTTCCCACAGATGAATCCATGATCAGGGAGTGAAGTGGAGGAAGGAACACCACATCAGGAATAACCAAAGTGGCAAAGTCAACGCGGAGGGGTTCGGTGTGAGCAACCCTGGAACTTAGATCATGGATGGCTTGCCTGAACTGGCCCAACTGCACCTCGGGAATGTTGTGAAGATAGCAGTAATCGCAGTACATTTTGTATTGCCGGATGAACTTGATTTCCTTCTGAATGAAGGGTCCAAAAAGATTTTTATGATGAATCTGAAACCATTCAGAGAGAGGGAGAGGAGCGTCTCTGGGTGGATATCTGGCGGCTTGAGTACAACGAAACTGATTGTACAGATCTCTGTTGCTCCGAGCCCATTGTTCTTCAGTTTTGACTTCAGTCATGGAAAAAATTTTTGACTGTTGAGCCTTGGAAAGAAAAGCATAATGGAAGATGGTATTGAGATGGGCCAAAATATTTTGGAAAGGAAGGCCAAAGAGGTGAGCAAACACTACCTTTTGAAGAAATTCCTCATAGATAGGTTGTTGCTTATTGGAAATGGAAAGAGAGAACCAAAGGGGAGGATAACAAGGTTCAGAAGAGACAGGATGGGTGGAAGTGAGTCTTCTCTTCTTAGTAATAGGACTGGAAGAGCCTGTCCTATGAGAGTGGGTCCCAACAGTCAGTACTAAACGAAGTATTGCTACTTCGAATTCATCCTTGATGTCCTGGATTTCTGTGTGAGCTAATTGGGCACCCTCAGGAATAATAGTAATGAAAGAAGGGGGTGTTTGTGGATGGAAGAGGGAAGCAGGGGTGATGGAAGGGAGATCAGAAGGCCCTGAAGAAGAAGGACCACTAGAAGAGGCTCCTGCTGAAGAAGATGCCGGAGGAACCTCAACAGAAGATAAAGGTGGAGGAATGATGGTGGAGGAAGTAGGAGATGAAGGAGTTTGGGAAGAGAAAGGTGTAGGTGAGGAAATGGTTCTGGATCGGGGTCGTTTGAAGGTGAGAGGAGCTGGAGGAGCAGTGGATGAGGTGGTTGGAGAAGGAGGTGCTGAAGTGGGAAGGGTAGGAAGGACAGAGGGCTCTGGAGCTACAGCCTGATCTTCTTCTCTTACAGCCACAGATTCCACTGGAGGTGAAGCAACCTCTATTGGCCCTGCTGGCCCAGATTCCTCAGCAACAACTACTTGTTCAACGAGCTCATCCTCAATAGGAATTGGCCCTGGTGGCCCTGCAGACTTTTCAGACAAAGGCCCTGATGGCCGCTCTTCTTCTGGCTACTGCTCTGCAATGACAGGCCCTGATGGCCTATTAGACTCTTCACTTGGCCCTGATGGCCCTGTACTACCAACATGAGGGGCATGAGATGGTAAGTGCTCCCTCAAAAACACTGGCAAATCTACAAACATATTCCTCAGACTGTCATGATCTTTTCGAAGGCTTTCAAGTTTAGATGACAGTGCCCCTAATGAACGGGCAGATGAGCTTTGACTAATAAAAATGGAGGCCACATCTGACCTCACGGAACACAAAATTTTTCCTTGCTCATCCAGGCGCTCAACAACAGGTTTCAAACTGATTTTCAACTTCTTTTTCCCAGATCTCTTGTGTGGCTTACTGGTGAGGAGAGGAACTTCTTTAGCCACATATTTTCCTTTGTCTTTTCTTGCCCTAACCACGGGCTCTTCATGATCAACAATTTCAATTTCTTCTTCTGAGGCACTTTCCACAATGCCTTCTCTAAACAGATCATCAATGGGGGCATTGGCATTTTGCTCCCCCTGAACTGGAACATCTTCCATAGGCACATCTTCAGTCTCTATTCTTTGCTCCCCTTGAATGGGAGCTTCTCCCAAAACAATCGAATCAATGTGGCCTGATGCCACGACTTCTGCAATTTGAACTTCACTAACTACTGGATCCCTCAAAGAGCTTTTGATGGATTCCAGTACATCTCTGAGTACTGAGCCTACTCGAGAAGAGGGAAGAGGATCCTCTGAACTATGCCCAACGGGCTCAATATCCTTTGGAGGGATATCCTCAATCCTGCTGCTAGATTCAGCTGCTGGTGGGGCTACTGCTGCTTCCACAGATGGTGCTACTGCTCTTTCTGCTGGAGCTACTGGATCTGTTGCTGCTGGTGGTTCTGCTGCTACTACTTCTGCTTCTTGGACCTCTTGGGCTTCACCAATGATGGCTTCACCCTCAGCCACAGAAGTCTTCGTCCAAACTCCATTGACAACCGAAAAACCACTTTTTCTTAAATTTCTAGACCGAATAGCTTGGCCCATCTTCTCAGACACATCTCCCACCACACTGATGCCATAGTGTTGGAATATCTTGGTGAGCAGATGAGCATAAGGTAGAGAAACGTTCAGCTTACTCTTTGTATCCCATACTTGCGCGCTTGCAAACTTCATCCTTTCAATCATGATCTCTGCAGTGTTGATTTCTTGGTTCTGGACAGCCCAGAACATCAGGTCGGAATCCACCTTTGTGCAAGTGGAGAAGGTGGCACTTCTTGGGACTACTATTTGACACACAATGAAATACAATAAGCGATTGAACGCATTCAACTGGTTGATGTCTAGCTTTCCATCCTTCAATATGTATTCGGGACCAACAATCCCTAGACCTTTCGCCTGAATATCCACAGTATAAACTCCACTGTGTCCGGAGGTAGTCACATCGAAGAGAGATGCTAATAGGGCTTGTGTGACCCTAATCTGAGTTCCCTTGACCATGGAAGTTAGGGTTCTGTCTTCCTCTGTCTTCAGACAAACATAGAAGGCTTTCACAAGGTCTGAATAACTTACTTCTGATAGGGTGGCTATCTTTGTCCACTTAAATCTGCCCATAGCTGCGACGATACTGTCCATTCCATTCTTCTACAGGTCTGCCACATCTACTGCTTTGTGGCCGCATAGCTTGGCTTTTACTGAAGCAAATCTTTCTTGCTGCTCGGCGGTAAGAAATGCAGCTCCATAGCCCCCGACGCTGCTGGAGACACCAGAAGAGGCCATGGTTTTGGATGGGAAGAGTTTCTGGATGAACGAAATGGAGAAAGGAGTAGAACCCCTCAAGAAATTTCTCGCCGGAAAGAGGTGGAAGCTTGAAATTTCAGAGAGTCGATGCCGGAGTCGATAGGCTATCGCCTCAGGCAGAAGGAAGAGGTCGATGAAGAGATGTGAATCATTGCCGCATAGATTTCGGGATATAAAGGAAAATTAAAAGAATGACTTTTAGAATTTAGAGACGCCATAATGGCAGAAAATGACAAAACTGACTAGTTTGATAAGAATAAACTCTTATAAAATATCGAACCGTCATGACAAAATTAAAAGAATTAGCAATAATTGGAATTATGCTTAAATTTTTGGGAGGAAAAATAGTTTAAATTCTGAAAAATAATATTTCAGTTTTAAACAGATAAATCTTTCACAATTTACACATGCCTAATTCTCTTCTAAGAGATGTAAACCTCTCTTCAGGTAAGGCCTTTGTGAAGATGTCTGCTAACTGATTGATTGAATCAATAAATGAAATATGTATGTTACCATTAGCTACATGATCACGAATGAAATGATATCTAACCTCAATGTGTTTAGTCCTTGAGTGCTGTACTGGATTTTTGGTGAGATTTATGGCACTGGTGTTGTCACATAACAATGGAATTGTCTTGATATGAAGCCTATAATCCTCAAGTTGTTGTTTGATCCATAGGAGTTGTGTACAGCAACTTCCAGCAGCTACGTATTCAGCTTCAGCTGTTGACAGGGCTACTGAGTTTTGTTTCTTGGAGGACCATGATATCAGACATCCTGCAAGAAATTGACAACAACCACTGGTGCTTTTTCTATCTATCTTGCATCCAGCATAGTCAGCATCAGAATATCCTACTAAGTTAATTTCACATGACTTTGGATACCAAAGACCTAAATCATGAGTTTTAGCTAAATATCTAAAAATTCTTTTTACTGAAATTAGATGAGATTCTCTAGGATCTGCCTGATACCTGGCACACATGCATACACTAAACAAAATATTAGGTCTACTTGCTGTAAGGTAAAGTAAGGAGCCTATCATACCTCTGTAGATCTTTTGATCTACTTTCTTACCATTCTTGTCACTGTCCATCCTCGTTGATGTGCTCATAGGTGTTGACAGTGGCTTGGCATTATCGAATCCAAATTTCTTTAAGAGTTCCTTGGTGTATTTAGCTTGACAGATGTCAGTCCCATCTTTTCCTTGCTTGATTTGCAATCCAAGGAAGTAGTTTAGCTCCCCCATCATGCTCATCTCGAATTCTCCCTGCATAAGCTTTTCAAAGTACTTGCAAAGAGATTCATCAGTTGAACCAAAAATTATGTCATCTACATAAATTTGTACAAGTAATATATGTTTGATCTTGGACTTGATAAATAGTGTACTATCTACTTGACCTCTACTGAAACCATGGTCTACTAGAAATGAGCTAAGCCTTTCATACTAGGCTCTAGGTGCTTGTTTTAAACCATATAGTGCTTTGTGTAGTTTAAAAACATGATTCAAAAATTCAGTGTCATCAAAACCTGGTGGTTGTTCTACATAAACTTCATCCTTAATGAAACCATTTAGAAATGCAGACTTGACATCCATTTGAAATAATTTCAAGTCTAGTGCAGATGCATATGCAAGTAAAATTCTAATAGCCTCAAGTCTAGCTACAGGTGCATAGGTTTCATCGAAATCTATGCCTTCCTCTTGGGAATAGCCTTGAGCTACCAATCTGGCCTTGTTTCTCCTGATCACATTAGCTTCATCCAATTTATTTCTGAACACCCATTTGGTGCCAATCACTGGATGATCTGATGGTCTAGGAACAAGTGACCAAACCTGGTTTCTCTTGAACTGATTTAGTTCATCTTGCATGGCTAAAATTCAAGATTCATCAGTAAGAGCTTCATTGACTGTCTTAGGCTCTATTTGGGAAACAAATGCTAGGTAATCACAAGGGATTACATTACCTCTTGTTCTTACCCCTACAGTTGGATCACCAATGATGTTTTCAGGTGGGTGATCTTTCCTGTATCTCCATTCCTTTGGAAGATTTTCATGATCAATGTCCTTTTGCTGCAGGTCTTCCAGAGGTGGATCTTCCTTGTCCTGAATTGTTGTGTTCTTCATTATCACTATCTTCTTCCTTTTTCAAGGAAGGGTTAGTCTCATCAAAAATAATGTGCACAGTTTGCTCAATTAATAGTGTATGCTTATTAAATACCCTATAACCTTTAGGTTTAGAAGCATACCCCATGAAGATGCCTTCATCTGATTTGGCATCTAACTTACCAATATTTCTTTTGCCATTATTGTGGATGAAACATGGACATCCAAATGTCCTGAAGTGACTGATCTTTGGCTTCTTTCCCTTGTATAACTCATAAGCTGTCTTCTTTAATATTGGCCTGATCATCACCCTGTTGATAATATAACTTGCTGTGTTTACTGCTTCAGCCCAAAAATATCTTGGTAAATCATATTCTGACAACATTGTCCTTGCCATGTCCAATAAAGTTCTGTTTTTCCTCTCAGCAACTCCATTTTGCTGCGGTGTCCTTGGTGCTGAGAGATTGTGCTTAATTCCCTCATCTTCACAGAACCTTGCAAACCTCTCATTTTGGAATTCTCCTCCATGATCTGAATGGATTCCAATGATGCTGAACTTCTTATCTTTCTGAACCTTCTTGCTGAAGCTTACAAAACTGTCAAATGTGTCATCTTTGTGTTCCAGGAATGAGACCCATGTGAATCTGGAATAGTCATCTACTATAACGAATCCAAAATTCTTTCCTCCAAGACTCGTGGTCCTCATTGGTCCAAATAAGTCCATATGAAGGAGCTCTAAGAGTTTAGAGGTGGTTACCATAGTTTTTGACTTGAAGGAGCTCTTAGCATGCTTTCCTTTAGCACATGGTCTGCAGATACCATCCATTTTTGTGCTGACCTTTGGTAGACCTTCAACTAGGCTTCTCTTTATTAGCTTCTTCATACCATCCAAACTGGAATGGCCCAATCTTCTGTGCCACAGCTCAGTTGACTGTTCTTTGCTTGCTGCTAAATAGATATCTTGCTCCTTTAATTCTTCAAGATACAGCACGTACAAGTTCTTTTCTCTGTTGGCTTCGAAAATAACTGTTCCATCCTTCATGATACTGCACTTGGATTCTTGGAATTTTATCTGATGACCTTTATCACACAATTGGCTGATGCTGATGAGGTTGTGCTTCAGACCCTTGACACATAGAACATCTTCAATGATGGTTTTGCCTCTACTGCCTACTGAATCGCTGCCAATAACAGTCCCTTTCCCGTTGTCTCCATAGGTGACAGTTCCTTCTTCAGCTTCAAGTTCTTTTGGATCCTGGTTGGTTAGTATCATCATTCTTCCTTTTAATTACCCAATTTTTGTTCTTAGTTGGACATGTAACTTTTATGTGTCCTAACTTGTTGCAATGGCTACAACAAGACATTTTTGTTACTCTTTCAATATATTTAAGGTTTGCTTTGTATGCTATGTCTTGTTCAGGTATAAATTTAGGAGTTGGATATGTTTTAGGATAAGTTATTATTTCTTCGTTTTCTGGTGGTGTATTGCCTAAACCATGTTTCTTCTTACCTGAACGTCTAGCCCCTTTTAGTATTAAGGAGTTTTTACAATTAGTGAATTTTTCTAATGTATTAGACAGTTTCTCATTTTCTTCTGTTAATCTTTTGATTTCAATTTTCAACTCGTCTGAACTCTCTTGTTTTTCTAGCTTGTTTATTTGCTCATTCTTATCTTTTAGATCTTCACATAATAATTCATTTCTTCTTTTATGTTCAGTTACTTGCTTCTCTAGTTCTTCATTTTCTGACTTTAAATCTGAATTGATGTTTTCTAATCATGTTATATTTTTCTTACTGGCTTTTAAGAATTTATATATTTCTCTATATTTACTGTATAGTTCGTTGAAAGCTTCTTCTAAATTATCTGAATCAGAATCATTACAGGAATCAAAAGATGAATCGAAAGTTACCTTTTCTTCAGTATTTGCCATGAAAGCCAGGTTGACTTCTTCTTCTTCTTCGCTGCTTAAGTTTGACTCACTGTCTGAGTCGCTGCTGTTGTCCCAAGCAGCTGCCATGGCTTTCTTCTTATATTTTCTGAATTTTCTGGAACTGTCCTTCCTGAACCCGGATTTCTTTAACTTGGGACATTTTGCCTTGAGGTGTCCTGGTTTCTTACACTCGTAGCAAATGGGCTCAGCTTTCTTAGAGTCATTTCCTTCTGGCTTCTTAAGCTCCTTGTTATTCTTGTAGTATCTTCTACTGGATTGAAACTTTTTCTTTTTGGCCAAAATTCATTGAAGTCTTCTAGACAACATAGATTCTTCGTCTTCACTGTCTTTACCGCTGGCTTCATCTTCAGATTGTTCCTCCGAGCTGCCTTCTGCTGCTTTGAGAGCATTGGTGTGCTTCTTTCTACTTGAGGACTCTCCCAACATTTCCATGTTGATCTCATGGGCCATTAGGGACCCAATGAGCTTTTCCAAGGGCATCCTCTTCAAATCATTGGCTTCCTCAATAGTTGTTACCTTGGGAATCCAAGAGGATGGAAGAGATCTGAGGATCTTTCTGACCATGTCTCCAATCTCGTATGTCTTCGCAAGTCCAGTTAACCCATTTGTTATGTCTGTAAACCTGCTGAACATCTGGGTTATTGATTCGCCTGGCTGCATCTGGAACCTCTCATATTGAGTCACCAGAATGTCTATTCTAGTCTCTTTAACCTTGTCCGTGCCTTCATAGGTGATTCTTAATTTCTCCCACATCTCCATTGCGGATTTGTTGGCAGAAACACGGTTGAACTCCTTTTTGTTGAGGGCACAACACAAAATACTTTTTGCCTTGCAGTTGAGAGATACCTTCTTCCTATCATCATCTGTCCACTAGTTTTTCTCATTGGTGACTAAGAGATCACCTTCTTCAACTATCGACCATATCTGGTAGTCATGACCTTGAAGAAAATATTCCATTCTTGTTTTCCAGTAGGCATAGTCTTCTCCGTCAAAAAGAGGTGGCCGTTGACTGACTGGCCTTCGAAGTGACTTTGGGCTGTCATTTGATCTTATCTCTTCAGATCGTTGGATCTTCTTCTTTGTCGAAAAGACTCGCTCTGATACCACTTGTTGCCAAGCTAGCAAGCCCAGAGGGGGGGTGAATGAGATTCTTAAAAATTATTTAAGACTCGAAACCTGTTCACAAAACAGTCACACAAAACACACTTTGCAGATAGTTAGTGTTAGTGAATTGAAAGAACAAACACACAAAAGCAATCTCACGACACAAAGAATTATCCTGGTTCGGATCTCCTCTCCTTAGGAGTCCTACGTCCAGTCCCTGAGCAAAATATCAGGATTTCACTAACAAGGGTACAGTCCCCTTTAAGGACACTACAACACCCAGCACCCCAGCTGGTCTTCCTTCAACTGAAGGGAACAACACCCTAGATACCCCACCAGGTCTTCCTTCACAACAGAAGGGAACAACACCCTAGATAGCCCACCAGGTCTTCCTTCACAACAGAAGGGAACAACACAAAGGAATGTAAACAAGTAGATGATGCCCCTAGATCAAGCTTATAGAACACTGCTTGATCTGAAGCAAGGCCTGAGAAGATGAGATCTACAATCAAGGACTCTTCTCAACAAAAAGGCTCTCACACAGATGTGAACTGAGCACTGAGAGCAAGAGCTAAAACTAATGAGAGTGTGTGCTTGGCTCTAAGAATGACTTGCAGGAGGTTGAAGGCGTTGTAGCTTGTTGATCTCTAACACTTATATATGTCGAACTTCATTCGTCTATATATATATCAACATTTGAAATTCAAACGTTGGAGTGTCCGTTGTCTCTATGCATAAGTGTACGTTAGACTGCATGGTACTGTAGAAGCTTCCAGTCAGCAGTCTTTTATCCATTTGTGCATGCAAAGAGATAGGATCTTCTATAGTATCCTTTGGCTTCTATTTTATCCAACGTTGTATGATGAATGTTGTCAGAAACCTGCATACATTAAATGCTAAACAATAGACAGCTAAGCTGTCTCTTGTTGTCAGTCAACGTTAGATTGATTTTATACAGAAGTAGAAATTTCATTCTGTTCTTCTAAAAAGATGTTTGCAGAATAAGCACGAGAAAAGAAGATATCGTCTGCATGAATACAGAGATACGTTCAGAGTAATAAATACACGAACGTTAGAAAGATGTGCGAGAAACCATTGACTTTTCAACGCAGTCAAAAGTGAGTCAAATATCAAGTCGTTATATTTGGCTTAAGTGAATCGTTATGATTCTATAAGCAAATCGTTATCAACAAGTCGTTATAATCAAATTGTTATAGAGTCATAAACAAATTGATGTTCAAGTCATTATGATGTTATAAGTAAATCGATGTACAAATCGTTATGACGACTAAATGAATCGTTACAAGAGCGAATCGTTACGATGACTATAGGAATCGTTACGAGAGTGAATCGTTACGATGACTAAAGGAATCGTTACGAGAGCGAATCGTTACGATGACTAAAAGAATCGTTACGAGAGCGAATCGTTACGATGACTAAAAGAATCGTTAAGAGAGCGAATCGTTACGATGACTAAAGGAGTCGTTACGAGAGCAAGTCGTTACGATGACTAAAGGAATCGTTATAAGAGAGAATCGTTATGATTACTTATCGAATCGTTGTGAGGGCAAATCGTTGCGATCACTTATCGAATCGTTGTGAGGGAAAATCGTTGCGATCACTTATCGAATCGTTGTGAGGGCAAATCGTTACGATCACTTATCGAATAGGAAATCTTTATGAATGTAAGGAAATCGTTATCTCTTCATAGAAATCGTTATGAACTTTGACAGATATGATGTTTCAAACTTACATTGTTGTAGAGTGATGAATACTTACATCATGGTTGATTTGCTTGTTTACCCTTGGTTTATTTCCTGTGCTTAAAATCTCATAATAAATTGTTAGATTAAACATTTATCATTGTTTTGTTAATCACCAAAATAGATATGTAATTAATTTAAATTACATGGGGATAAACTGATCATCTGTGGCTACCTATCAATTTTCATTGTTGACATCATTGTTGCCCATGGTTTAGCTGACACTGCCCTCTTCTCATAGTCCTCTTTCTTTGGCTTGTACCCCCGTCTTGCTCTGGGCCTCATCTTTCTATCTGGCACTACCTTGGTCCTACCTTGTAAGTATGCCCGCAGCCCTTTGCCTGGCTGGTACCCCATCTTAAGTATGATCTGTCAGTCCTTATCAGTCATGATCTTGCTTCTTTTATATGTAGGAGGTGATGGATAAACTGGAGTTGAATATAGTGGGCCTTCTTGCATGCCGTACAAGTCTAGCACTGATATGAGCGGCTGGTTGCTTGGCCAAATTGAAGGAATGGAATTGTCTGTCATAGAGTTAACCTCTAAGATCATTGGCCTGCTTGTGACTTTGACGATCTGTCCCTTGTATGGAGATTTCAAACATTGGTGTATAGTGGAGGTGACGGCGCCAAGTGCTTGAATATATGGCCTACTCAGTATCATTCAGAAACTTGGGTCCATGTCTAAGATGTGGAAATTAACTTCAATCATGGATGGACACAGACCCACTTTCAGTGTAACCGCCCCTTTTGGCCGCCTACTTGTATTGTCATAGGCAGTGACCATAATTAGTGAAGGCCAAATCAATTTTAATGCGACCCCACACAAGTTCAACGTGTCTAAAGAAACCACATTGGTGGAAGCTTCAGTGTCTAGTAAGCACTGTGACACATGGGGTTTGTTAATTTTGATGGTTAAGCACAAAGCATACCTTTGAGCCTCCATAGGTGCTAATTTATGTTCGTGGAATTCTATGGCTGGATGCTCACTTGTAGGGGTTAGAACCGAGGTGATTTGGTTCACTGGCAGATCCTCATTTACCATCACCTTTTGAAGATACTTCATCAGGGCTTCTTGATGTACCGACAATCTTTTAATCAATTCTAATATGGAGATCCTAGCCAGTGTTTTATCTAAATGCTTAAGTAGATCATATTGAGTCCCTGGCATGGACTCCTCAGCTAGGGCTTCCTCTTCATGCTGTTGGGTTGCCTACTCTTGGTTTTGTTGGAACAACCTATTTAATATTCTCCCACTCTGGAGCACCATTGCTTCCTCATCATACTCTCCTTCTGTGGGGACTGCTCTCACAGAGTGCTGACTTGGCATATTTGGAAAATTGGTGGTGTATTCTGTGTTGAACAATTGATGCAATGGTCTTTTGCTCGTCACATCTGGTGGTGGTACGTAAAAAGTGGGAGGTATAGGGTTAGATGCTGGCGTAGTGGTGAGGAGGAGAGGGGCTTGCGGGGTGGGCGTGATGATGGGGATGAAAGGGGTGTACGGAGCATGGAGGGATTAGATGGTGGCAGTTGTGATGTGGAGGCGGTGGATGGTCGGCGGATGAGTGGGCAATTGGGTTGCGGTGGTATGGAGGTTGTAATAATAGTGCAGAGGAAAGGGGCTTGTGGAGTGGATGTGATGATGGGGATGGAAGGTGTTGTACAGATCAAGGGGGGATTAGATGGTGGCAGTTGTGATGTGGAGGTGGTGGATGGTTGGCGGATGAGTGGGCGGCTTGGTTGGGGGAATTGTGATGCGGGGATTGGTGTAGGGATGCTGAGGAACAGAGGGAGTGGGTTAGAGTGGTTGGTGATGGTGGGTGTTTTTGTATGCCAGCCTTGTCTTCTATTGGAGTCTGGAGATGCTATAATTGCATTAATATGCTGATTCAGAGCATGGTGCTTCGGGAGTGGGTTTTGTACTATGCCCATGTTAGGTTGTTGTTGTTGGACTTGGGGCTGTTGTACAGTCTGTTGCTATTGGTTCTGATGTTATTGTTGTTGGTTTTGCTTGGGTGGTCTTCTTGCCTTCATCTCAGTTATATATTTCCTCATCTCATCCTAGTTAATTCCCCCTTGGTCACTCAGATTATAGATATAGTCTTTAAAGTGAAAGCATGTCTCTAGAGTGTGATCGGGTCTCCTATGGAATGCACAGTAACGAAAGGTATCAACATTGGGAGGCCATTTTAGCCGTTCCCTTGGTAGGGTAAGTGCATTGGCGGCCATGAGAGCATTGAATATGTCAATTAGATTTTCTAGCAGCGAAGGGTATTGTGCTCTTTTGGGGCTAAGGAGCGTTCTAAGCTACTAGGGATCGTAGTTTCCAGAGGGAGGTACTTGATTGTATTGCTACGGTCTTTGAGGAGGTGGTTGTGGTTGCTGATATTATGGTGGAGGTTGTTGTTGGTACTATGGTGGAGGCTGTTGAGGTTGCTGAGCTGGAGTACGCAACATGGGAGGGTTATTTGGCATGAACTGAAGTTGTTGTTGGTATTGGGGTTGTTGAGGCCTTTGGTTGGAGTTTGGGCGATATTAGGTGGAGTTTGGGTTGCCCATTGTGCTCACTTGTTCATTGTTGATAATCCCCTCAATTGTGAGACCACCAGCTTGGGGATTGCCATTGTTCTTCTTGAAAACTCTTACTTTTGGCTCAAACATAGACATCATGGGAGAGTCTTTCTGTAGTGTTTGGATGTATCTATCCCTCTCATACAAATCCTCCATAGTTGTCAATTTGTTCATAGCCAAGATGTGCCTGAACTGTGGTGTAGCATTTTCCGTTATCATCTTTACTTGCTTAGACTCAGACAAGGGATCCCTTAACTTTTCAGCCATAGCAGGCCTTTTCGCGGAGAGGATTGGCTGGATAGGTAAAGGCCACTTAGAAAGACTCTGGGGGCGAGAGTGAACAATAGAATTGGCCCGCGAGAGGGAAGGGGAGACACGGATTGTCAGGTCCTGAGGGGTTTCAATATGAATTTCACCCATGTTCAGGTGAAGAGATTGAGGAGAATTGAGGACCGATTTTCTCAATGCATTTTGAACCTCCCAGAGTTGGGTGGGTTGGAGATTATTGAGGAGGTCCACTAGTTGGAACAAATCAATGGAGGCTGAGGCTGTCCCAGTGACATGCCTTAGTGAATGATCGGTGAACTCAACTTGGTTGGAGTATGCTGCATAGACTTGAGAATTTGGCTGTTGAAGAGATTGTTGATTAGATAGTTGTGTTAATTGTTCATCATCGAAGGAATTAGGATTGTAAGCCTCATCATACAACTCATCTTGGTATCATATATCTTCGTACTCGGCTACAGCCACAGATTTTCTTGAACGTAACATCATGATTTTAAGTACAAAACAGTTCACTAACAAATGACTACTTAAACAAGTTTGAGATAATAAGTTAATGGCTTTTAAACAAACACTTGGAGGATGCTTACGTCCAATTTAATTGTTTCACTATAGTTCACTGTGCATTTTAGTGAAACATTTTTTTCTAATGTGGGTATAAACCTAGATGGGTATGAAGATAACTTCGGGTTTAGTAAGCATACTCCTTAACAATGATGGGATCTTCTAGCACGGTTATTTGGGATAGTACAACTTGCTCGGTCCACCGAGAGGGAATCCACGGGGCACGAGACTTACAGAGGTCCCGATGAAGATTTTCTAGTCCAAAGAGATGGAATGCTCAATGGAGAGATTGTCCTCACTAAGAAGGTGTTTGGATCCTAGGAAAGGAGGGAAGGAGGTCCCTCAGCCGAGTATGCCTTGTAATGTAGAAGAATGCAGGTTTGACAGAAGACTTGGCGTTCTGTGACTAGAAAGAAAAGTGACGGGTTCAGCCATTGCGGATCAAACTGAATCACGATCATTCAGTCCGTCGCGGATGTAAGAGCTCACAGAAGCTGTCAGAGTCATGCTAACTCCCTTCGGTGCTTATGGCATAGAAACGCGACCAGCCTAATCGTCGCACAACAAATAATAAAAGGGCGATGTCTGAACACGTCGCGAATCAAACAGAAAACCAAAACTGAGAAATTCCACAGTAATTTAAGTAAACAGTGATGATATGCCAACCAATTAAGGAAATAAGAGTCAAATGATGGTGATTTCTTCAAGTGAAAGCAAGTAAAATGGGAAGGGAGCAAGTTGATGATTTTTTTTTAATTAAACTTTATGGGAGAAGCAAACACACAACTTGGCAATCTTGATGGTTTAAAAGGAGTACCATGTGGGGTATGAGGGAAGGGGAATTGTACTACGTGGGATGCGAAGAGAGGGGCACACGTGGGTGCCAAAGGAGGTGCACACGTAGGTGCAAAAGGAGTGGTAGCCAATATCAAAATGAAAAGAGTCCCATCGTGATCGCCAATATATGCTTAAAAGCCCACAAAGAATAATTAAAATAAGGAGAAGGAGGAGAATAAAAGAAAAATTATGAATAATTAATGTTGAGACAGAAAAAATGGAAGGAAGAAAGTGCATGTCTGCACTAGGGATGGAGTGTGATCACCAGACATACCTGGATACCGAAGGAGTGAGAGAAAGATAGGTACTTACCTTCACTCGAAGATTGCAGGAGAATGTGGGTTGACTCTTACTTCTCCAGTAGGCCGGCCGATAGAGAAGACTTTGACTTGCTTACCTTGCAAAGAACAAAAGAAATGAACAATAAAGATTGAATAGCCAAATTATGTGTAGTATCAATGCTCAAAAGGAGTGAGAATAAAGAATTGCATGGGCAAGAACACACCTTGTGGTGTTTTTTTAAAACCCCTAAAGATATAGGTGGGTGTGTGTGAATGATGAGGTGATGAACACAAAGAAAAGACTAAGGGGAGAATGATCATGCACTAAAGAAGGGAGAATAAATAGAGTAAAAACAAATAAATGAAGTAAGAGAGAAAAATCTGATTTGCTGAAAAGGGAGGCGGATGCTGCTGTGGAAGATGCCTCGAGCATGCTCCAATGGGCGCACGCTCGCGTAGGAAGACCGACAACATCGCCTCTTGAGTAGAAGGCTCCAAGAGGACTTGGAAGGCTCTTCTTTGCTCTGGAACGAAGTAGGGCTTTGCCTCTATGTGTGGTGTTCTCTCTCTTTAAAAATTATGGCCGCTGGGGTCCTTTATAGGGAAAAATTCCTAAATCGTGACAGGTTCAGTGGACCCCTTTTAAGATAAATGTGACAGGTCAAACCACAGCATTTAAAGCACTTTCCTTACTTCAACTGATGTTCACATAAGGCAGGTCAAAATTGCGACCAACCAGGCCGTCACTCTTTACAAACCTTCCATACTTCGATTGGCTCTTGAAATATAGCAAATGTGAAATGCGACCACTACAACTGCCGCATTTATGAACTTCCAATATTGATGGGATTCTGAACAGTCTTTATACATGGAAAGCTTAAAATCTTGACGACTTAAAACCATCGCGCTTCATTTGATCTATCATTTTTCTAATAAAAATCGATTACATCAATATGGCAAGTCCAAATCGCGACGGTGTAGTGCGTCGTGAATCACTTATAGCAATAATTCTTTCTAAAAACCATTTCTGGAAATTGCCAAAAATCAAATATGGGAACTTAAAATAGCAACGTCTTGACTGGTCGAGTTCATCATAAGAGCAATCGGAACCAGACTAGGAATCGAAAAAAACATCAATCGGAATCAAGCATCAATCGGAATCGATAAACGCGTCTGTTTGACCCGTCGCGAATATCACTATTCATCAATCGATACATGAGCTTGATCAATTGAAAAAGGCTCTTCATCAATCGAAACAAGGCTCAATTGGAACAGATAAACGTGACGATTTGACCTGTTGCGAATCCTATTATTCATCAAATGATATGTGAGCTTTACCAATTGGAACATGTTCTTCACCAATTGGAATAAGAAACGCGATAGATTGAACCAGCGCAGATATTGTTCTTCATCAATCAATTCAAATTCTTTGTCAATTGGTATATGCTCTTCACCAATCGACCCACTAAATGCAACCACTTGACTCATCGCGAATAAACTTATTAAATAGGACCCCTAATAGCACACTAGAAAAATACCTAAAAATTCTATATAAATCTAAAAAAAGGAAAATCACTCAAATGATTAAATAGGGAGAGCCACTTTGAGACATTGTATTATAACATGAAATTTACTCAGTATATTGTCAAATTTGGCATATCTACAAGTACCTGATTGTGGTCAACCATCAAGGCAAGATTTGCCTTCTCTTCTTCCTTCATTGATTCCGTGAACAAGGTTGATTTAGTATATTCTTCTTCCCATGCAGCCATTGCCTACTTTCTTGAATACTTTTTGTACTTATTGTTGGAGGATACCTTTTTTTGTAACGACCGTCTCTACCCTAGTACAATTATACACCCAAATCGGAACAAAGAGAGACTATAGTGGGACAAGTATTCAACACAAGTTGAATAGGTTGAGATATACATAAATAACAAGTAGAACTGCAGCAAAAATAAGTAAAGTATGTATTGCATCAACTAATAAGTAATCTCATACTCTGCATAGTAGCAAAAGAAAGAATAATAACAATGTTCACATAACCAAGTCCATAGTCCAATTACGTAACAATCTCACATACTAAGTTAAAAGAATCTTTAATATCCAAATAAAGCCAAACTCCATGTTGTGACTACTCCTCAAGCTCAGAGTTAATCCTCGCTAGCTCCTCAGTCTTTAACTGCTCAGTCTCACCTATGTCATGAGCAAGTATGAGTTTAGGCAATAGACTCAGCAAGCAATGCATAGTTACATCCACATACTTATACATTCTAACATAAACATGAATAACAAATTAACTTTCACATGGTGTTACGCCCCAATAGTAGCGAAATTATTGAGACGTAACAAATAAATGATAACTAACAAAGTATTATATATATATATATATATATATATATATATATATTATATATATATATATTGACGTAACACTTGAAAGTTCCAGGATACATGACAAACTATTAAACAAAATTCACTAGGACATCTAGAACACACTAAACACGATATGACTAATTAAGCCTTATTACAACAAGAAGAGGGTCTCTCAGTGCACAGGCCTGCCCGCTATGATCAAACTTGATGTTCACCTGAAAAATGCTGAAAAGGTAGGAATGAGTAAAACTTGCCCAATAGACTCTTTTAAGTCAATCTCGATCATTAGTCAATATACAAGACAAACATGAGATTTAGAATAGCATATGGAGAAAATAAGAAATTAGAGCAGTTCAAGAGTTCATGTATCACAGAATAAAAGGCCTAAACACAACTATTTACAGATCTCAAAGTGTTTAAGTAAAAAAAACATGAACAAGAAAATTAAATAAAGAACATAATCACTTTTTTTGTTAGGCTAAGATCTAAATTTACCACTGAACACTTCCTTAATGATCACGCACTTAGAAGAACATTAGAGAGCTATATTATTGACCACTTTTCAAGAATTTTAAAATTGTTAGCCAAATACTATAAACACTTCACTTATGGTGTATGTCAAGCACCAGATCATCACTCTCCATATGGTACCACTGGGCATTAAGAGTATTCAGAATCTTCCCAGGACTAGACCATTAGCCCCCTATCCGGCATAAATTCCACTTTTAGGTTTACAATCTTAATATAGCGAGCTGACAACTAAGAATTTGCAATAAAAGTCATCATTTCCATCACTTAAATTGTTATTAAGCTATTGAATCGATGACCTAACAGTAACCAAAATCAATAAAAGGGATAGAAGATCCTTCTAGTAGAAATTTCCGTAAAGATAGAAATTCAATCACAATTTCGACAGAATTCGACTAGTATAGGTATCGACCGGAGAATCCATAGTAATATGAAAATTAGTACAATAGTCCAGTAATACTTCGACATAAAGTGGGATTATGATAATCAAACTAGCAGCATTCCGATATAAAGAGGGATTGCGGGAAAAATCAAATCAACAGTATTTCGACGTAGAAAGAGAGATCTTGAGAAGTCAAATTGATAGCACTCCGGCATAGAGAGGGATTGAGAAATCAAACTGATAGCATTCTTGCGTAGAGGGGGATCTCGAGAAATTAAACTGGCAGAGTTTCGACATAAAGAAGGGTTTTGAGAGAACAAACTAACATAGTCCCGACATAGAGAAGGGCTTCGAGAGAACATATCGACAAAGTCCCGACATAGAGAAGGGCTTCGAGAGAACAAACTGGCAGAGTTCTAGCATAGTAGAGGATCCCAAGGAAACAAGCTGGCGAAACTCCAGCATAGAGAGGGATTCCGAGAAAACGAATCAGCAGCATTTCGACGTAGCGAGAGATTCCAAGAAATCAAACTAACAGCACTCCGATGTAGCGAGGGAATAGAAAAACACAACCAGCAGTACTTTCACTTACTAGAGATCTAGAACTAACTTAAAAGAACATATCTATTGGTAGGACTTCACAAGAACGAGTGCTTTTCTTCCTTCCTTTCTCTCTTTCTACCGGCCTAGCCTTGGTTCCTCCTCCTTTGGATGGATGGAAATGAAGGAAAAGAAGGGGGGGGGGGGGTTATTTATAGGCTTGGGAAGGGGGCACCTCCCTTGGGCCTTTAAGATGGGGACGTGTCCTCCTTGGTGGTGAAATCCTGGCCTTTGGTTCTAGGGTTTCATTAGGAGGTGACAAGTGTCACTTTCTAGGACATTCTAGAGAATTCCTATTTTTTCTAGAAATTTCTAAGTTTTTTTTTAAAATATTATTTCACTTAATCTACTAACTTTTTTTTCATTATCATTTTAACCTTTGACTCTTAAAAATTGGAGATATGTCCATTTCTAAACTCCCTTGGATCGGCCGTTAAACCCTGATTGAATCTACAAGGTCTATAGATTTTTGACCAGAGCCCTATAAAAATTGACAATTACATGAAAACTTCATATTTGTATAATTGTACAAATGCCCTTCCCATTTATGTTTATACTTTTTCCTCTTATTTAATTCTGGGCTCAGTGTGAACAGAGGTATATCCATATCCTTATCCTCGTTCTTTATCAATATATTTACCTTTAGTAATATCCCTTACTCTTACTATTTACCTTTAGTAGTATCCTTCAACAACATCATCATTATTTACCATTAGCACTATCCTTTGCCAATAATAGTATTCTTTAGCATATTTTCAGTTAAGGCCTAGATAGATCCAAAATTGCTTGATCTCTCTTTTCGTCTACAAACTACATTATGTTTTCTTGATCAGTTCTTACTTATTTATCATTTTATATCTTGGGGTATTACATTAAGACTAGAAATTTAATATGTAACACATGGATATGCTTTAACTTAACTATCGACACATGATTAATATTAAACACATGGTATCATTTAATCATGATTAATATTATCACATTAACATGCATTATTTAAATTACTTTCTGACATGCCACAATTTTACGTATCACTACACATGATAACTATCAAGTTCACTAACATATTAAACATGCATTTACTAATTCATAGCACATTCACAATTACCTTTACCTTGCTTTCACTTGTCCTTGCATATCATATTCATATACACATCTTTCACATTGTTTCACATTCACATAGCTTTCACATATCCACATTCACTTTCACATTATGACATGGCTTTATCATATTCACATTTAATTCACATAGCCGAGACACAGTCCAAACCACCATAAAAGACACATCACACACATTAACATACTTGTCACATAGGCAATACATTGCCAAATCTTGGGAATTACGCAGAACCAGGTGAAGCACTCTCCACCTTAATCAGTGGTACTTGTCCACCTCCATGATTTCTCCCTATTTCCCTCAAGGTCACATAACACATTGGGTCTTCCCATATGGACTTTTCTACAGTACGATTCTATAGCCTTTTATGATAGCAATGTCTCAGTGGTATAATTTCTCACATTAGCACATTATTCATTTTAATCTTGCACATATACCGCATATCCTTTTAATTCATACTTTTATACACTTACATATGACATGAACACATGTTATAATTCTCAGAAATTTATGTTACTATATTTCTAACAGTAGCTAAACATGATTTAGTGCATTGGTGTGTTGGTCTTAATTTCAAATGTATTTGAGAGGCATGTTAAATCCATACCTATCTAGTTCTCGATTAATGTATGCATACACCTGATGCAAAATGCTCCCCCTTAGTGATAGAATTAGTGCACACTATGTTTCAAACCAATGTAATAATTACCAAGGAAGTAGAAGGCCATAGAAGGAATCAAGGAGGTGCCTTTACATATAAAATACATGCATGCACACAAGATAAAACACATGCAATCTCAAGCATGCAATGATTCTAACTTCTGACTCTTTTTGTGTTTATGATTTTTCAATTTTCTCATTTTTTGTGTTGTAAAATTTCATCAGAATTTAAATAAGTAAACAATGAAAGTATACAAGAGTATTCATCTTACCTTAAAAGCCCAAAAAGAACAATAGATGATACTCACGACAATTCAATCTTGATGCCTTAAATTCTACATTGGCGCTTTATCTGAATTTTTCAAGACACATACATTTAAGGATCTCACGTGGATTTCTTTGGTACCAAATGATTTTAGGTCCAACAGGGTTAGTGCAAGAGGGCAGTAGGTCTTTTCTAATCCACTTCAAGTTCAATTTTTGTATTTTTTTCTCACTAAATATGTAAAATTCACATGGCCATGTCTCCTACAGAAATAACTTGTAACATTAGAGGTGCATTGTATGGAGCGTGGCATGTGAAAGACATTGGGTGCAACATGCTTTTTTTTTTTTTTACATGAGTTGGTTCTTTTGTGGCATGATTTTTTTAACATTAATGTGTGAGATGCATGAACAAATGAAGTCTTGGTCCTAGACTCAAGAGATTTGGATTTCTTAGGTGCATACCCTAAACCATGTCTATTGGTGTTCACCTTGACATTAAGAACCTCATCCAATTTTTGTTTCCCTTTCATGAGTCTAGAAATGGTGGACTTTAACTCATCTATAGTTTCATGCAATTTCTTGACAGTGGATTCATGACTCAAAGCATTCTTTTCAAATTCTAAAATTTTAGCTTTCAAACATTCATTTTCATATTTCAAATATTTATTTTATTTTTCAAGCATGCTAAGTTTTTATGCAAAACCACTATCATGAGCCATGCACTCTAATTCTTGCTCATACAATGCAATTTTGCTTTGCAAGGTTCCATTGACATCATGAAGATTTTCACATTTCAATTTAAATTCATGACATGTTAAACAAGGAATTTCATAATGTATAAAACCTTCAATTTTTAATTTTAGTCCCTTATTTATCTTTTAATTTTATTATATTTTTTATGTAAGGAAGTGTACATTCCCACTCCTCAAGTGTAAAAGATTCTCAGTTAGAGTTTACTTCCGATGCTTCATCCTTAATATCCATGAGATCGCATTCAACATCCTTCTTTTCTTAGAGATCTTCTGCTGTAGAGGATGACTCATCAGAGTCACTCCATGTGGTGACCATGGCTTTTAGCTTCTTTGCCTTCCCTTTCTTCTACTTTTTTAAAAATACCGGGCACTCGGATATCATGTGTCCAATTCCTCGGCATTCGTAGTAGATTATCTCCATCTTCTTGCTGGGTTCTCTTTGCTTAGATTTACCCTTGAAGTCTTTAAGGGACATGGGAGACTGGAGCTTTTGCTTTCTCAAAAAATTTCTGAAACTCTGGGTTAACTTGGCCATTTTTACTTCTTCTCCACTTGATGAACATTCTTCTGAAATGAGTGCCATGTTTTTCTTAGCTTTGAGAGTCACATCATTTTTCTTGTTGTTGTGTTGCTCGGCCTCCTTCCTTTTCAGATTGATCTCATAAGTCATAAGACTCCCAATTAGTTCCTCCACAGTGAAGCTTGATAAAATTTTGGATTTCTCAATGACCGTGACTTTTGTGTACCACGTAGGTGGGAGGGATCTCAAAATCTTCATGACCAATTTTGAGTCTGCGTACTTCTTACCAAATGTGCTCAAGCTGTTGGTAATTTGTGTGAGCTATGCCAACATCTCAGAGATCATTTCAGCTGAGCTCTATAGACACCCGATTCTGGCCTACAAGTCGAACCACGTTTCTTATTATCTTAATGAGCCCCAAGTTGGTCACTCACCTTGAGCCCACCATTAGCCTTGCTTTGAGCCCATTAAAGAGCCCAATTTCACTAGATCCCGTCCGTTATCCTTTTAAAAGAGTCCATGAATCTTCATGAGCCCATTATTCTCCCATTTGATTGGCTTTTATTAGGAATAAATCGATTTCCTTAACGCAACGTATTGTGGCGCCGCGTTATCAAGGTCGCGCCCCCCTTGGCCGTCGCGACAGCCCATGCATATCAATGCATGTGCTTCAGAGTCGCGACACCCAAGGCCGTCGCGTTCATCCATGTCGCGCCCCTACGATACGTCGCGACAACAGCTGCGTGTGCTGGCCTCAGCAACCACCTCCTATTTATCCTCTTATGGCTTTATCTTAATCTCTAAGCGACCCCCCAACCCCCCTGCCGCAGTTTGAGCTCTTGGGACACCTTAGGGCCTCCTTAGGACTCTCCCATTTGGATTTAATTGAATTTATCCTCTCATTTAGGCAATTATCACCTAAAAATGGATTTTCTCTCTCATTGTCTATATAAGAAAGGCCATCTCCTTCAGAGGGAGGGGAGCCCTATTTTTCACCACGAAGTGCTGCCGAAATTTTCTCTTATCTGGACTTAGCCTCGTGGCTCTCCCTTTCCCACTCATTACCACCTTTTCTCTTCACCGAGCCATGTCTCTTTCTTCATCCATGAGGCTTGGAAGTGGAGGAGGCGACTCTTGGAGCACTTATATCGACTGAGGACGTCATCCACACCAGGGAGTCGCCCCTTTGGGGCTCTTTTCTTCTCCCTCTCCTTTCTTCTTTCATGCATGTTATTTCCTTTTAGTAGGTAGGATTCATTCCACTTTTCCTCCCATGTTTTCCACACACACCAAAGGGGTTTAAAATCCCCCAGGTCGTTCCCACCATGCTTTCATTTTACTTTTCATTTGAGGATAGATTCTACGCTTAAGCTTATTCTAACAGGTTTTCTTTCTTGTTTTTGTTGTTTTGGCAGGCACCCAAGCGAAGATCCATGAGCAGCTCTTGTTCTCTGGCCAGCCAGAGGGTAGGAAGAAGGTCCTCTCACATTTCTCCCGCACTGCATAGGACGCAACAGAGGAGGGTGACGCGACAAGCTTGACACACCCTGTTAGGGCGTCGCGACATCAGCCCATCACGACGGGGTTCCCCGTCGCGATCTCAGGTTAGTGCCCCATTCTCTCCTTCCTTTTCCTAGCTTAGTTATCTCTTTTCATTCTCTTATACGGCAACTATCTAGGTGGCGATCACATCCATATTTCCATACCATTAGTTTTAATATCCTATCGCGTGTTTTTGGGGGTGCACATTCCCCATGATTACACCTTTTGGCGATCACGATGGGACCTTCAGTGCTAGCCTCGTGAGTTTAGCCTGTTTGCCTGCCATGTTGTTGTTTAAATGCTTTTCTAGAACCCTGTTAGGTATGTTTTTTGTGTTGTTTTGATGTTCCTATCCTCTGTTGGGAACGCGGTATATCGCGTCGCCGTGATCTGGTCATGTTGACAGTGACCGATGTGAAAAGAGGTACGTGCTTCGCCACTTCTGTCCACCCTATTTCTTTTATGAGGATCCATCCATGTCTCTTCCATGCTATTCTACCTTGTATGTTCGCGTTTCTGATTGTTAGAATCCTATTAGGATTCGGATTTTCCTTTTCATTTACTGTTTGCTTTCGGGCCCTGTTGCGGCGGGTCGTGGGGACGCGATAATGTCGTGCTTTACTGGGAAGACGCATCTTCAGGTACGCATTGCTTGTTAGTGCTTTTGATCCATGGGCCGATTTCTGTGTGATCCATGAGCCTTGATGTGTTCTGTTGGTTATTCCATGCTTGTGTTGTGCTTTAGGATAGCCTGTTTGCTCTTTGTTTGCGTGTGATTAAAGGCCTCAGCACTCTGCTGATATCGCGGTTGGGTTCCCGGTCGCGATATGGTCACGGCGTATCTGGCCGCCGCGACTTCGTCCGAGGCTTGTTAGTCACCCTGTTTTGCTATTAGTTAGATATTCCATACATTTTTGGGTACTTAGGCCCGTGCATACACTTTTCGTCTGTATTAATAGGGTTTTCCTCCTTGGTTGAGTGTGCCTTCTCACCCGCGAGCACTTTTGGGCTGATCAGGGCCGCCTACCGAGGACCTCCGTAAGTCCCCGTGACTGCACGCTCGTTACGGTTCACCGGAATGGTTATATCTGTTGTACCCATAGTTTGAGCCATTCCCCACGTGTGAGCTATGTGTCTCCCCTAGTTACACCGGAGGACTTGAGTTCATACCTATTAGGGTCCTGCTTGACCGAGTGATATTCCATTAATCAATCCATTTAAAGGTTAAGTGTAAACTCTAAAATTTGGACGTTAATCATGATAACTTGAGTGCTTATTCGGTGCATCCCTTCTTATCTCATAGTCCCTTCTTGTTTGTGATAGAGTCTAGGATTTGTTTGGTTAGTGTCATCTCCCCTAATTGCTTAGGGGCGGTGCATGCGTCATTGTTTAGGTAGATTGAGTCAGTCTCCTCCATCCATTGTATTATATCATAATCCCCTGTTCGGTATGGACCATTTCTGTGTCCTTATCGAGGATTCTTTGCCCATTGGGCTTCTAGAGGATGTGGCCCAACCCTCCACGGCCGTCCTCTCTGGGCACATCCAGCCCCCTCTTGTCACTGGTGGTCAGTCCCGCCCTCCTTCTCCTCTTGGCGCAGATGACTCACATTCTCAATTTAGTCAGCTTCTCCCTCATCTGATTCCGGACCAAGTCTGTGAGTTTCTAGCCGCTGCCAAAGGCAAGCGCCCCTTGTCTCTACCCTCTCATAGTTCTGCCCAACAAGCGGCCTCCTCTGCCCCTGTTGCTTCAGCGCCACATGTACCTTCTGTGGTAGCAGATCCTACACCCCTCCGTCCGCGGGCTATTCACTTTTCTGAGCCCAGCTACTTCCCGGCGCAGGATGTTCTGCCCAGATCCCCTCCAGTCTTCTCATTCTATAGGGCCGAACCTGTTCCCCTTCCCTGCGAGAGGTCCTACTCCTTGGAGCAACCCCGCTCCCTCGTCCCTACTCACCATGCTATGTCTCCCTCCGACTTCCTTGCGGAGTGGACGACCATGAAGAGGGAGCTCCATGATCTAAGGAGACAATTGGACCAGCGGAAGGCCTCGAACATCCCTCTCCCTTCCTTCCAGCATCTCCGGGTTCCGCCCCAGTCAGAACTCCCGATCTACAGGCGGTATTCTGGGGTAGAAGACCCTTATGTACATTTGAAAGATTTTGTGTATGAGTCTGCACCGCACAAGTACGACCGCCACCTTATGGCGTATTTGTTCCGAAAGTCATTGGATGGTCCGACCCTCGAGTGGTTTTATTCTCTACCCCCCGAGGAAGCCGGGGATTTTCAAATAGTCCAAGAGAGGTTCTTACAGCAGTTTCAAGATTGGGTTGGACCCGAATATTCCTTTGTTGATCTAGTGGCTGAAAATATGAAGTCTAATGAGGAATTTTCAGTCTATGCCGACAGATGGCGCTCCCTAGCTGCTAAAGTCCGCTGCCCCATGCCCGAGGAGGAAAAGGTCAAGCTGTTAATTTCCAACACCATCCCGACCTACTGAGCTTTCCTAGCCATGAATGACATCACCACCATGCACCAATTGTATAGTCGAGCTCGTTTCATCCAGACTGAACTTAAGGACTCGCCTATCCATTCCATGTTTGAGACCCCTAAGTCCCGCTATCCCAAAAAGCCTTAGGGACCTGTCACTGAGGGAATCCAAACCAATGAGCAGGTAGGTGTAGTGAACAACCCCCAAGGCCCGGTGGGTAGGTCACCCCTTAATCATCAACTCCAACAACCATGGAACAATAGGCAACCACCTCCTCAGACCCAGAACTCCCAGCAAGATCAACGTCAGTACAATCAAGTCCCTCCACCTCAAAACGGCTATGCCCCCAGAAAGCCCAATGGACCTAAGAGAGCCCAATATCCTCCCCTTCCCGAGACCCTGGCCGACATCTTTGCGGCCCTTATGTCTCTAAATGCTCTTAGGCTCCCTCCCGAAAAACCAAATTGGAACATGGCAGTGGACCAGACAAAATACTGTGTGTACCATCGCCATCCTGGCCACAATGTGTCAGATTGTTTCCAATTCTGGGACATATATACGACCTCCGTGAGCAGAATCAGATTGATTGGGCCGAGATGAAGAGATTGATTCAGACACTGAGGGACCAACAGGGTCAAAGGCAGCAACAACAGTAGCAAAGGCGACAGCAGCCACAGCAACAGCAGCAGAATTCTAGCAGCAACAACAACAATTCCTGCAGCAACAGCCATTCCAAAAGCAGTACCAACAACAGCAGCAACAGAAGCAACCCCAGCAACTGGAAAATGACCTCGGCATAATTCGTAACCCTATGCCGCAACACCAGCCCGCTCCAAACCCACAACCGGTTCCACCACCTCTTCCACCTGCTCAAGTTAACCCCGTCATTCACCATCAGCCACCAGAAGCCGCATGGGCCTTTGACGATGAGCACGAGGTAGGCCAACTTTTGGCTATCTCCCATGCTGAACCTACCACCACCACGCCCACATCCACCACATCTGCCTCCACCACACCCACCATTGCCACTATCACCTCGCCTCTCGTATCGCCCATTGTCCCATCACCTCTTAACATCCCATTCTCCTCTATGGCAGCACCTTTATTAGCCACCCCCTCCATCATTGATGCCACTTCACCTCCCCTTCACCATAACCTCGCCCTACAGATCGGGCGGATGTTCCACCGGATGTACCCAAATGTATCCGTGTCTATGCCAGGTCAGCCAACCCAACCTCTCAACAATTAGCAGCAGCAACCAGACATTGAGGAGATAGATCCGATCCCAGGGACCCAATATGATATACTGAAGCATTTGGATAAAACTCCAGCCAAGATATCCATCCTCGAGTTAATTAAGAGGGCACAGACCCACCAAGATGCATTAAAAACCTTCCTACAAAAGGTCATGGTGAGCGAGGATATGAACCCTCACAATCTGCCATCCGTTCTTTCCATTGTGAACAAAGAGTCGACAATCACTTTTTCAGATAGTGAGTTAGCTCCTCCGGAGGCAAGGAGGATGCCTTTATGTGTGACTCTGACCATAAACAAGGTGGCCGTGGATGCAGCATTGGTCGATACAGGAGCCTCTATAAATGTATGCCCGCTAAGTACTTTGCGGTCCTGCAATATTTTCGAGCATCGTTTGCAGCCCACTCCTACAACCATAGCAGCCTATGACAATTCCCGGCGGGCCTGCCATGGCATCATTTCTTTACAAGCAGAATTAGGCCCACTTGTCATGACTGTGGATTTTTATGTGCTGGACATTGACCCTACTTTCAAAGCCATCCTGGGTCACCCTTGGATTGAAGCATTAGGGGCAGTGCCTTCTACCGCTCATCAGTGTTTGAAATTCCCTTTCCAAGGGCGAATAGTTAAAGTCAAGAGTGCAACAACTACTCACACGGTGGAAACCATCGAGAAAATCATGCCGTCGGTCTGGCCATCGAACAGGCCCATCATCTCAGTGCTCGATGTGAATTATCCTTGGGCTTACACATTTTCCAGCAACCGCCAAATAGTATCCCCATCAGTGGCCGCTGTTAAGAAGGGCACATTGACGAACACCAAGGGCTGGAACATTATGGTTAGAATTGGGTATCAACCAAGAAAGGGTCTTGGCGCTCACCTTTAGGGGAGGACTCAGATTATCAATGATCCCAAGAAATTCACAAGGCTGGGGCTTGGATACCAAGAGGGATTTAAGCAGTGGGCAGCACATTCATCTACATTGAACTCAGACTAAGAGCCTCTCACCTGAACTCTATATGATCATTTTGTCAGAGGGCCCGTGCAGCCAGGCTGCAATACTGTCATGATAGAAGCACTATTGTCCCCATATCAAGCTCTGGAGGCCCAGCGGCCCAGCAAAAAGAGGAAGTCTGAAGAAACAGGGGCAGAAGAACCAGATCTGGAAGACTTGGTCTCAGCCGTCAGTTTTTTGTTCAAGGAGGACAACACCGTGCAGTCCCCAGTAGCAGAGGCAGAAGAACAAGACCTTGAAGACCTTGTCTTGGCAGTCAGTCATTTGTTCAGCGAGGACAGCATTCCACACTTTCCAGTAATGGAACAGTCAGTATTAGCAGCCACCGCCAAGCAACAGTTGCTTGGACCTGGTGAGGATTTTGAAGTCATAAACCCCATCAACCCAACAAAGGAGTTCTGGCCAGGGTATTCCCGGCCTTCTAGTCATTTTGTGTCTTCCATCCTTGTTTATAATTTCGCCTTCATCTCTTCTTCTCCTCCTCTTATCCTCTTATTCTCCCCTGACTCTCTTAAAGCGTTAACCGTTTCTTCATCCCATTTCACTATTTTCTTAATGGCTCGGTGTTGTCCTTCTCTCGACGCCTCTGCATGTAAATAGTTTATTTCTTTCCTTAGTTTAACGTGTCAAAAAAAAATGCGTGTCTTTCCCCCTCTTTCTCCCCAACAATTGGATGTCGATCCCCGTCTTCTCCCTTTTCCTCAGACGGCGATCCCCATCTCTTCCTTTCCTCCTCCATCGGACGACGATCCCCATCCTTCCTCTCCTTCCAAGTGCCAATTCCCCACTTCGATTCCAACTCCTGGCGGCGATCCCCGTCACTTCCTGCTGCAATTCCATTGCTTGACGGTGATCCCCGTCACCCCCATTATCAGCACTCGGATGGCGATCCCTGTCTCGGTGCTCCCTTGCTTTCGACGGCGATCCCCGTCACCCGCGCACTCCTTTGCTTCCTTGACGGCGATCTCCGTCACTCCCTCCTCCTGCCTTGGCGGCGATCCCCGCCTCTCTCCTCCATCTGCTTAAGCTGCGATCCTCGCTCACCGACCACCATGGTCACTCTGGGCGATCTGGGTGAGGGGCCTTCTGTTCCCCTACATCCCAATTCTACTGCGGGCACCCTGAGCTCGGGTGGCCCGCCTCCACCTCCAGACCCATCGAAGGATTCCCGCGGCCCAGCCGCACCTATTTATTTCCCTTCCAATAAACCTCTGGACACTTCTCCAGAGCCTCCTGTAAATATCAACCCTAGTTTAGACTCAGGGGTAGAATCTAGCAAGTCCTCGTCCCCGTCTAGGAAGAGAAAGGGTAGTGGCATACCCCGTAGGTATCTGTTGGATCTGGTGCAAAGGTGTGGCGCTCTTCTAGCTGTTGAAGAGTTCGTCCAGGAAGCAGTAGTTCTGAACATAGAAGCTCAGCACGAAGAGGAAGGGCTAGACAATGGATTTGGCATATATGAAATCCTAACTGAGGAAGACTCAGCGGATGAAGAAGATGGTGAGATAGAGGACGTTGTCGAAATGTATGCAAGTGGTATGAGGAGATTTGATGAGCCTACATCGGCAGTAGATGAACCCACCAAAGAGGTAAATGTTGGAACGGAAGAAGATCTCAGGCTCCTCACTATAGCTTCCAGCCTCCCTCCCGAGGAAGAAGAGGCGCTTATAGAAATTTTAAGGGAGTTCAAGGATTCTTTTGCCTGGTCGTACGACGACATGCTTGGCATCGACCCCGAATTGGTGGAACATAGGTTAATCTTGAAGCCAGGGGCAGTTGCCGTCAAACAAAAGTTGAGGTGTTTCCTCCCCCACATTGCTTTGAAGATGAAAGAGGAGATTGATAAACTACACAAATCTAAGTTCATCCGTGTAGTCCTTTATCCTTTGTGGGTGGCTAATATAGCCCCGGTAATGAAGAAGGATGGAAGAGTGCGAATTTGCATAGACTTCCGGGACTTAAATAGGGCATGTTCAAAGGACGATTTCCCGTTACCTCACTTGGATGTTTTAATTGATAACACCACTGGGTATGAAACTCTATCGTTCATGGATGGATACTCAGGATATAATCAAATCCGTCTAGCCTCGGAGGACCAAGAGAAAACCTCCTTCACCACACCCTGGGGAACTTATTGCTATGTGGTTATGCCGTTTGGATTGAAGAATGTTGGCACCACTTATCAAAGGGCAATGCTATCTATCTTCCACGATATGATTCGTATTGACGTTGAGGTGTACGTGGATGATATTGTGGTGAAGTCGCAGACTAGAAGAGAACACTCCTCTGTGCTTGCCAAAGCGTTCTGCCATGCACAAGAATATCAATTGAAGATGAATCCAAAGAAGTGCGTGTTTGGGGTTTCTTCAGGAAAATTGCTAGGTTTTATCGTCAGCAAACGGGGGATTCAAATAGACCCAAACAAGGCCAAGGCAATAAACGAGATGCCTCCTCCTAAGAACATATCTGAGCTTCGAGGTTTGATTGGTCGGCTACAATTAATAAGGAGATTTATATCCCAGCACTCTCAAAGATGTCGCCCTTTCTATGAACTGTTAAAAGGGGGAGCCAAGTTCGAATGGAACGCTAAGTGCCAAGAGGCCTTTGATGAGCTTATGAGTTACCTCATGAATCCGCCCGTGCTGCAGGCACCCATCCCTGGAAAACCCCTAATCCTATATCTGTCAACTATTGAGGACTCCCTAGGAGCTATCCTTGCTCAACATGATGACTCTGGCAAAGAAAGGGCAGTCTATTACCTATCTAGGCTCTTCAATCCTTCCGAGCTCAAACTAACCATAATGGAGAAAACGTGCGCAGCGCTAGTATGGGTAGTGCAGAAATTGAAGCACTACTTCCTAGCCCATAGGGTGAGTTTGATTTCTAGAATGGATCCTATTAGGTATCTCCTGGAGAAGCCAGTCCTCGCCGACAGATTGGCACGTTGGCAAAGCTTATTATCTCAATTTGATATCACCTTTGTAGTCCAGAAGGCTATAAAAGGGTATGCCATTGCTGAGCACCTTGCTCACCTCCCTCTTCCCCACAGTGACACGGTTCAAGAGGATTTCCCTGATGAAAACTGTCAGTCATCTCTCGCAATCCCTTCTGGTCTCTCCACTTTGATGGGGCTCTCAATTCTAGGGGATGGGGCATAGGTGCTGTCTTGCTCACCCCCGAAGGGATCACTATTCCACTTGCATATCAACTCCAGTTCCCTGCCACCAACAATGTGTCCGAGTATGAGGCTCTCCTAGCCGGTCTAAAGCTTGCCTATCTTTTGGGCGCGTGCCACCTCAAGATCATAGGAGACTCTCAACTCGTTCTCCAGCAGGTCCTTTCTACCTATCGCACTCGTGACCTAAGCTCAAGCCTTATCAAGATCTAGTCACGCTCCTAGCTAAGCAGTTCCGAAAGCTCATCTACATTCACACTCCTCGCTCTCAGAATATCCTGGCCGATGCCTTGGCATCTCTGGCCTCATCTCTCTCTTTCCCTCTCAGCCGCAGCACTGAGAGCATCACTGTTCAAAGATTAGAAGCTCCCTCCACTCAGGACCCTGGTTCAATAACCTCAGGAGCTCTTTACTCTTGAAAGTAGAGAAAAGAGAAGCGAAGGAAGTGTTGTTGGTAGAGCTAGGAGAAATGATGGAGGAAGAAGGCCATGGTACCACAAAATTGAGCAGTACTGCAAAGACGATACTTTCCCAGAAGAAGCCGAGGCCGAGGATAGGAGAGCCATCCGTAGAGCGGGGTCAAGATATACCATTGTTGGAGAAGTGTTGTATAGATGCGCTCTAAACGGAATGCTCCTCAGATGTTTGCAAGACAAAGAAGCCTGGAAGGTGGTGGAAGGAGCCCACTCTAGTGAATGTGGAGGGCATGTGAATAGCCAAATGTTGGCTAAGAAGATCCTTAGGCAGGGCTACTACTGGCCAACCTTAGAAGAAGACTGTGCCATCTACGTACGTAGGTGTGTCAAGTGCCAGCTCCATGCCGATAAGATCCATGCTCCGTCCTCTTCTTTGCAACCACTATCTTCTCCTTGGCCTTTCTCCATGTGGGCCTTTGATATCATTGGACCCCTTAGTGATCCTAATGCTTAAATAAAACAAAAATCCTTCATCCTCACTGCTACTAAGTACTTCACCAAGTGGGCCGAAGCAGAGGCATTTGCAGAAATCAAAGGCTCGACCGTATGCAGATTCATCATGAAGAACATCATCTCGCGGTTCAGAGTGCCAAGTGGCTTCGTCACCGATAATGGACCCAGTTCATCTCACAAGAGCTTTAGGATCTATGTAAGAAATTCAATATTTCCTTGCATCATTCGTCTCCGTACTATCTGTAGGGCAACGGCCAAGCCAAAGTCACAAACAAAATGCTTTTGAAAATTTTAAAGAAAACTTGTGAGTCTCATAAGTTCATGATTGGCCTGAGAAATTGATTGAGGCTCTGTGGGCCTATCGTACCTCTGTCCGCACGCCCACTGGGCAAACTCCCTTTTCACTTACTTACGGGATGGAGGCCGTAGGCCCACATGAGATCCTCATTCCTTCGCTAAGAGTTCAGCTGGACAAAGAACTTAATCCCGACGAACGTCGAGAGGCGTTACTTACACAGCTGGAACTCCTAGACGAACGGCGTCTAGCCGCGGCCGATCATGTTCTTTCATATCAAAATAGACTCTCAAGATCTTTTCAAAAGAAAGTGATTGAATGCAAATTCCAAGAAGGAGACATGGTTTTGAAGTGAAGTTTCATAAAACCTGGGGGTCCTAGGTCAAAATTACAAGCAAACTGGGAAGGGCCGTACGTTGTTAAGGAAGTGTACCCTGGGAACGCGTATAGGCTTATCAATGTCGATGGTGAGGAGCTCTCTCACCCGTGGGATGGGCTGTATCTTAAAATATTCTACCCTTAATAAAAGGTTTTCAATAGCGACACCGTTTGCAAAAGAATGTTAGCAGCTATGTGTCTTACTCCCTTTCATTTGTTGTCAAATGACCTTTTTGCTTAGTCACACACACCACACGGCAACCCAGGGCTAATTTTCCTTAGTTAGTGGTGTTTCTGCCTAGCCCTAGTGTGGGGTGCGAAGGTCAATTCTCTTCTTGCTCGGACAAGGTCTAGGGGCAAAAGGATGCTGACTTGTGGACTAGGGGAGGTGTAGCTCATATGTATGAAGTCTCAAAGAGAGACGGTCTGTTCAGAAGAAAGAAAAAAAAGGGGAAAGAGAAAATTGATAAGAATGAGAAGTAAGCGGAAAATTGAAAATAGGGGCATGTCAAAGAGTGGCAGTACAGTTCCCCACGGGACGCCCTTGAGCCCGGTCGTATGCATGCCCCAGACAAAATAATGACCACAAAGTCTCTGGACAACAGACGGATTCCATGTGAGGTACACCCTTGCAAGTCATACAAGCTAGTCTCCCAAGCACCAAGTCTAAGTCTTGTCTCCTTTAAGTCTTCCTATCCCCGCTAATGACTGGAGAACCCCGCACCTGGTCTACGCTCGAACGTTAGTGACTAGGGGCAAGTGGCCTTTGGGAAGCCAAAAGCAAATGCACACTGTGCTTAGGGGATATTTGACAAACATAAGATAGGAATGAGATCCATAGCCAATCATTCAAATACAGAAGATGTCGTTATCAGAAAACCCAAAAAATCTAGAAAAATTAAAAAATCTCTCAAAAAAAAAAAACAAAAAATCCCCAAAATCCAAAAAAATCAGAAAATCTCAAAAGACAAAAATTAGAAAACCCCAAAAAATCCAAAAAAATCAGAAAACCCAAAAAAATAAAAACAATTAGAAAATTTCAAAAATCCAAAAAAATTAAAAAATCCCAAAAATCCAAAAACAATGTGTGTACATATCGCTTTCTTTTGGCATGCATTATTTCGATTTACTTTCCGCCTATTTAAATAAGACTCAGCCCCTTGACAATTACGAAGTTAAAGTCATTTTTACTTAGCGCAAGGGGTTGAGCCAAAGAGCATATCTAATTTGTTTTCCTAAATGTGCAGGGACATGAAATTTTTAGAACACGTGCAATAATGTACTCATGGTACTCTCTTCCTTTCTCTCTTATTCGGATCTCATCTCACACTCTGTCAATTGCAAATTCATTCATTTTTATAAATATTGACATAAAATAAAAGATCCACTAAGAGATAAACATTATGTACAAAGATAAGGGGGAGGTGGCTCACAAACTCCTCACTGCCCACCACCACTCTCCCCAGATCCCTCCTGTCTATCTGGTGGGGGTGGCATTTCACCACCACCTCAACCACTCCGAGCGCTCGTCGCTCCTGCCAAGCGCCTCTCCTCATCTTCGTTCCTCCGCCGACTGGAGGAACCTGCCAAATACTGCCTGACAGAGCTGCTGCTCGCACCAGTCGCCCCACTCGCACCACTCTTGCTCCGGCTCCGTGACCGGATAGGGTCTGCTGTGCGTGCAGATCAGCGCGCAGCCGTGCCAACTCCTCCTGATCCACCGACGACCCTTGCACTCGCAGCGTCGCCAGCTCCCTTGTCACCTCTGCAACACGTGACTCAGCTGCCTCCACCCGGATGCGCAGCTGATCCCTCTCTCCTAATACGGTGTCAATCTGCCCCTGCAGCTGGGCCGCTTGGTCGGTGGCAGTCCTCAGCTCTGTCTCCTGCAGAAAAAAAAGTCAAGTCAATGCCAAGTTTAAATAATTTTCAATTTAAAATCAGTGTCTTACTTACCCGCTCAGCTAACTCCGCCTGCACCTCCTCGTCTCTCCTGACCGCATCTGCCAGTCGGTCCTCTAGATCTGACTGGGAGCTCTCTGCTGCTCTGGAGGAGGATGCACCAGACTGTGCCCTCCTCACCCTCTCTAGCTCCGCACGCTGCACATACAACACATGTCAATTTCTCAAATCAGCTATAAAATTGGTAAAGTACTAAAGTCTGAGTAAGTGCTTACCAGCTGCTCTGTCTCCCTCTGAGCTACCTCCCGATCCTATACCGCCGAGTGGAGTAGGGCCTGAAGTGAGGCAATCTCGCCGGCCACGTCCACCTGCAAGTCATTCCAAAATCCATCAGCTCAATTCAATAAGAAGCAATTCATGAAGTCTGAGTTTAGGAATTTACCTGTCGTCGCGCGCCCTTGTAGACCCTCGCCCCATACTTTAAGGCAAATGCCTGAAGGTACGCGTCGTCGAACGTAGCAGTGGACTTGACTTGCTTGCCTCGGCGCTCCCAGTTTTGGATCTACTCCTTGGCTCGCTCATGCCAGTCGGTGGTATCATGAAGTCCCCGGAACCTCCGACCGGGCCTAGGAGTCCGGTCATGGCTCGGAAACTCCACTGCACTCTGTCGTAGGTTGAGCGACCTCTGGGTCAAGTAGTGGTGGAGAGGTAGCACGAGGTTGAGAGCATGGATCCACACCGTCTTACCAAAGTAGGGGCAGGCCAGCTCCAACCAAGGCTGTCCCTCATCTGTGTCACGCCCCGACGCGGAATATCGGAGCGCGAAGGCAGTTGCAAGAAAAAGGTATAGAGCGAATACTAGACATCAAACCATTGCACATTGAATAATACTAAAGCAAATCTTTCTCATTAATAATTTTTCAAATGTCTAGTTACAACCACTAATATCAGAGCTATTCTATAGGGCCCAATTACATTGCAACAAAAGGAAATAACTAACTACAACTCTAAGATAACATAATGACTCGAGGGTACTCCTGGCTTCACTCTTAGTCATTCCCTTCCTCGTGAGTGTATGTGTCATCCTCGGTCTCACCTGAGAACACAACATCAAATAACGTAGGGTGAGCGATAACGCCCAGTAGGACTTAAATCTCAGGCTCAAGCAGGCTTTAAGTAATTAACGCATTTAATGGCAGAGTATCTAAAGATAGCAGGTACAAGAGAGTCAAAATATAGCAAGAGATAGCACAACAGGTAACATGATATCACAATAGCATGAGATCGAGTATAGTTTCCAAAAATAGCACAAGTATCAAGTATAGCACGAATAGTAGGATGGCCATAGCACAACTAGCACAAGTATAATAATAGCACGACGAGTATAGCACTTGTTTGTCATTCTAGACATCGAGAGAGTATAGCATGCTTTGTGTTTTGATTGTCATATAGATAGTCGAGATAGATAGCACTTGAGTGTAATGCCAAACACTCTGATCATTTAACTCCCATGGGCACTAGCACTTTCGGGCGCACATCTTAGGACCAGATCGGGCCCTTTATATATTGCCAGGCATTGGTTATATTGTATCTTTAGACAATCAATCAATGTCTAATATACAGTACCAAGAATAGTTAAGAGCACTAGATGAATAGATGAGATAGTAGAGATAACGTGAATAGATGAGCGAGTAGAGTATAGATGAGAGCTAAGGGTACATCACATAAAACAACGAGTAAACAGGCGATAGTAACAGTCGCACAACACGCGCACGTCGTATTGGCAGTCAGGTGGAATTCACAATCTTCCCACTGGCCATGTTATGCACAAGTCCAGAGGTCCGACGTGATTCAAGGTAAGAGCGAACTTCTAATAGCCGTTTGGATCATATCGATCCCTAAAGGTGTAATGGGTGTTAGGGTACAACCGGCTCGTCGACCATGTGGGAATCAATGATCAGAGGAGACTTACGGAGGCCTTGTGCAAGGGTTCACTAGTTCGGCAAAAGGAATATACGACGGAGAGTTCACCACAAGCCAAGTAAAGTGTGTATATAAAAACAAGTGCTCGACATTCTAGAGGAATTCTAGAACAGTGGAGCGTCGATATCGGTATATTAACAACGCAAGAAACGAATACAAGTCCTTTAAAATAGGGCAATTAATATACTTTATTGCAATAAGTTACCAGATACATTATGAGATATTTTATGCCAGATTTCAGCCATATATGGATGGTTCATGTGTGTGTGCATGTGTAAGAGAAATCATAAATAGAAAAGAAGTCGTGAATATGTATTTTAAAGCATTCAATATAGCTCCATTTTAAAATAGGTATTTTTACTGCGTGAGAGCAATAAATTTTATGGGTTTTCATCAAAAATCCTGTGAACGCGACATAGGCCAGTAAGGGTCGCGACAGGGTCAGGGCAGATCGCGACAGGGCCTGAAAAGGGTTGCGACAGGGCTGCCAGGACAGAAGGCCAGAATGCGACGTAGGGTACTGTCGCGTTCAGAATGCGACAAAGAAAGCGTCGCGACGGGCTTGAGAACGCGACCTGTCGGGCCGTCGTGTTCTCAGGTCCGTGGCCTGAGTCTGACAGAGTTCTGCTCTGTCTTGGATTGCGGTCCAGAAATATCAGATTTTGATATAGGGTTGTTCAGAAAATCATAACTAATTGTATACACGATGAAAAATCATGAAACCAGTGGCAAATGAAACTAGACATACGAGAGTACTTCCAGTAAATAGGAATTAGAGAGAGAGCATGGTTTGAACATAGTTTGAGCATGAACAATAATGAGTAACATAGAACATGATACAGAGAGCAAGATTGATTTAATTCGAGCAACATGCTCAACAAAAATTAGGGCTTTCAGGGGCAAAAGATCCCTAACAACACGAAGTGTCTACAGTAAAAGTTTTGTAGCATGGGATCAAGTGTACATGGAGATATGATTCAAACATGATGACTCGGAGTTATCATTTGCAGAACTTCTAAAATCAAGAACAAAGATTGGCTCGATGAAAAATTATGAAACAAGAGGGCTTTTGTTCCTGGTGATTGGAACTACCTATAGATGGATTTGATTTAGTTTTGCTTGTGAGAATGCCTACCTTTGACTCGATTGTCTTCTAGGGTTAAAATCTCCAAGAACGAGGAAGAAGCTCCAAGAACTCCTCCTCCCACGAGATCCTCTCCTCCTTGGCCTCTTCTCCACGTCCAACAACCTTTGGCAACGAGCTAGGGTCGGCCAAGAGGGTTTAGGAGATGTATTTATGCATGTATGGGTCCTATTCCTACTTCTATTAATTGCTCTTTAATTACGAGATTTCCTAACTCCAACCTTCCTTTCTTACTTTCCAACCTCTATTTAGGTTAGGATGGGATCTAAATTCAGGCTCAATCATAAGGGGTAGGCTTAGGAATCCAATTCCAACTCTTATTACCTCTTTTAATGCTCAAAGAGTCCTTTTCTATTTAGGAGATATTAAGACTCCGAATTTAGGATATTTTCTTTTTATTTACTATTTGTAAATTCATATTTGACCCAATAAGTTCTAGAGGATCCATTAAGCAAAGCCCATTACTCTTTTTCATTTAATGCTCTTTTCATTGAATATCCCTTTAGCTGAGTTTTTAATTTATTATTTAAATTTTTATTTTTCTCAAAAAATTAGGTTGCTACAATCTGCCTCTCCTAGGTATGGCTGTCACACCACCTGCACATCAAGCACATCTTATTAGTAGCCAAGCAATTAAAATCAAACTGAACTCAGGGAGGGGTTAGAGCACTTACATCAAGCTGAGGGTAAAGGTCGATGGCATCCTGGAGGGACGCCAGCTGGTCTCCCAGTGGGTGCATGTCACGACACGGCACCCAGCATCGAGCTATGGGCACAACGCTCGGTCGCTCCAAAATTCCCCTCCTCAGGCCAGGGAGGTGTAGGTAGGCCCAGACCTGCAAGAAAACAAGAAAGCATGGTTAATTTGCATTAAATATCAAAAGGGCAATTTTAGGTAAAGGGGCAAGAGAAGAAGAGAGTGTACCTAAAGGAAAGGGTAGAAGCCACTGATCGCGGTCTGTCTATCTGAAGATCCTAGGCTCTCGAACTGGTGCGCCAGGAACGCTGCTCCCCACGTATAGCTCCCTACCTCACTTAGGTCCTCTAGCAGTGGTAGGAATCGGTAGTGGACTGGGTCACCCCTCATGGCAAACAGGAGTCTACCAAAGAAGAGGATGAGGAAGCGACGTAGGTCTAGGTTTGCCTGAGCCCCTGGCTCACTAGCTAGTCTCTCTCGGCAACCCTCCACCAGCCGCTGCAGCTGCTCATCTATAGACTCGGCTACTCTCCTCCCAGTCTCAAGCAGCCCTAAGCTCTTCTGTAGCTCGACCCTGGAAACGAGGGAGGACCTCTGCCCTACGGTCAAGCCTAACAGTCTATGGGCTAGCTCTCGGTAACAAGGGTAAGTGTAGCCGCTCACCGGATGCCCGTGCACCAGCAGCCCGGTGATCCTACCCACATCCTCTAGGTTGGGGTTTATGTGTCCACATGGGAGTACGAAGGCAGTAGCCTCCGCATCCCACCTGCTGCGCAGGGCCTGGGTCAGAGGGGCGTCCGTCCTCATCCACTCCATTCTAAGGGTCTCTCCAAACCCCATCTCATCAACCCTCTCTCTCTGGAACTCCGGGAAAGCTAAGTATACTGCTAAAACAAGAATCCATGACACCCGGGCCCTCATTTCTCCCTGCAAGCACAAATTACTTCTAATCAGTTCAATCATTCCATGTTGGTCTCTCAGCTGAGGTTGCGGCGGCTTAAAGGGCCGCGACCTTGTCGCGACGCCCCGATGTGTCGCGACCTGGTCGCGCCCCCTTAATGGACCACGACCTTGTCGTGACGGCCTTGGCCGATGCGACATGGTCGCGGCCCGTTGACCCGTCGCGACACTTGATGTCGCGACGGCCCGACCCGTTGTAACGCCCCTCTTAGACTCAGTATAGTTACACCAACTCACATTTGATCTAACAGAGGTATTACAGTGGAACAAATCCAACATTTGACAGTATAGGTTGAGATATACACAAATGACAATGCAATTCCAATGATAAACGACATAATATGGAATTAAACACTTGTAATCAACATTTATTCAAATGCAAAGTTTAGTGCATAAAAATAACAATAGTTCCAAACTTAATACAGTTCATAGTTCAAAGCATAAGGAAATACATATGATCCTCACATACAAGAGTCACTCTCAAATCTCTTAACAATCTAAGTTTCCACGTCCTCTCGCTTCGAGTTAGTGTGAACTAACTCCTGAATGTCCTCTGGTTCTCCTGAAATGGTAAGCAAGTATGAGTCTACTAGACTCAGCAAATCACATGAAAGACAATTCATGATATTATAAATATAATAGATTTAAATCATGGTAACATATTATCACTCATATCATTGATATCATATACTCTTCTATTAACATGGTTCTAAGTCAATTGACAATCATTCATTTCATAGCAATTTCAATTATTATGGAAATAAAACATATTATGTAATGCATAACTCCACATCTTATCTACTAACCATTAAATCTACATGTTCTTACATATAGTATGTAATCTCTCTTATCATGGAATCTACTTTTTGTCATGTAACATATAAACCATTTAATGAAAGCCTTACGCTACATTATGCAACATGCAACAATTATCATATAATAATTGATCAGTAAACATGAAACAATTCTTTTACGTAACAATTTTCATGTAATTCATGTAACATTTAACACATTAACATATAGCATGTAATCATGTAGACAATGTTCATGTAGGCATGTAGCATGTAGGTCATGTAGACATGTAGATATATAGACATGTAGAAAGTAGCATGTAGTCTTTCATTTATTTGCCAAGACATAGCCCGCACTATAATAGAGATCAGTAGTCATTTAACATTCACTTATCACCTAGGCAATGCAGTGATGAAGTCATGGTATTTGCGCAAAACCGGGGAAAGTCCTTCCCACCTTAACCAGTAGAACTTGTCTACCTCAAGGATTTCAATCCGTTGCCCACGGATTCAGTAGGTCATTTACATGTAGGTGAACCATTACCTTAGGGCATCTATGGTGTAGCTCCTTGTAGGAATCTCTAATATAACAATGTCTTATTGGCATTTCATTTCAATGCATGCACCAACATGTATAATATCATTTAATTTACATTTCATGCACTTGAATTAACCTATAGCATGTTCTTTCAGTTCTGAAACTCTATTTTCTGCATGATAGACCCCTATCATGATACTAAATGCAACACATTCAGTCATGTATATACTTGCAGTTTTATTTAAATTCTACATGCAATTCATTATTCAGAAATCATAACAGAATGTGCAATTGTCTAAAAATTCTGAAATTTGAACAAAAATTCAGAATCAGGATATACTATGCACATATCAATTTTCATATTTTTCTGATATCTGTAACTATTCTCTTGAATTAATTCTTCATAAATCTGAATTATTTAACATGGTAAGACAACAATAAAACCCATGTAGATTTACACACCAGTAATACACATAATAAATTTACAGTCCCAATTATTCGTCGCATAGTTCTTAACTTTATGGTACAACAGAAGTCATGTTTGCATCCTCTTTACAATTCTATTGCTAAATAAATTAAAATTTCAAGGAAACAACCATGCATGAGATACATATGGTTTATCCATTCATCATAACCTCCTGTTCATAATGTAACAGTACTGAAATACACAAAACACCACCTGGCCGAAATCTCATACAATCATGGACCACAGATAATCAATTATCATCAATTTCTGTAAATACATAGTACTGATAATCTTGACGGCAAGGTATGTGACGTTTACAGATGTCGACGTCCACATACACTGTCGTTAAGCCTTACTAGACGGCGGCACATAGTGCCGTTAACATATTTTGATGGCGGCACATAGCGCCGTTTACATATAGTAAGGGTCGAAAAACGAATACTGTTCACATGAAGTAGACGGCCGTCGTTTCCGCCGTTAATAAGAAATAGACGGCAAGCGATCGGGACGTCTAGTTCTTATGCGCAGAAAACACAGAAAACCCTACATGGAATAACAGGTCTTCTCCCCTTTCCCGTAGGTTATTTGCATGCTTTAAAAATACAGAAAAATGGTAAATCTATAATATATCATATCCTAAACCGAACCCCCATGTAACTTGCCACTATCCCTCCAGTCGGAGTGACGAATCGAAGTCCGAAGAAGCCTGCCTCTCCAGTGAGGCAGTTTCTCTCTCCATCTTCAAGTGCTCCAACTCCACCTCCAATGTAGTTCCTCTGCCTGGATGAGCTCCTGATCGCGTTGCCGAATGCACCTTCTTGGTTCAGAAGCCTCCAAACCGCATGATCTAGCACTGTAATCACCCTTCTCGGCCCTCTTTTCTCTCCCTCAATACCAGAGCGAAAATCTCCCTATTTGCAAAATCTAGGTCTTATAAAGACCTCTCCCTGCGTTGGTCAGCCTAGATCCTAACCCTAGGATGCGAAACGGACCGATCTGGCCTCATAAAGACACTTAAAACGGCCGATCTCTCTTTCCCCGAATGGAAATATCAAAAACAGGCAAGTCAGCTTAACTTCAACATAAGATGCCGTCAGCCTCCACGTAAACGTCCATCGATGATGTCGTTTACAGGCTTGCCCACAAATTTAAGAAATTCAGAAAATAATAAACGACACAAGATTATGTCGTTAACAGGAAATAAACGGCAGGAGATCTTGCCACTAACAGGACTTAACGCCAAGAGATGTTGACGCCAAGTTCAACACAGAACAGCACTCAAACACATGCAGAAATAAACATACAATTTGCAATATAAATTCGAGAAAATTCTAGGGCACTACATCCTCTCCCCCTTAAAATAATCTTCGTCCTCGAAGATTGAGTTAGATTACTCACCAAACAAGGATGGATAAAGCTTCTTCATCCTCTCTTCAAGCTCCCACGTCGCTTCTTCACGTGAGAAGTTCCTCCATAAGATCTTCACGATTGGAATAGACTTCGATCTTAATTCCTGCACCTTCCGATCCAGAATCTCCACAGGCTGCTCCGCATAAGACAAGTCTGGATAAAACTGCACTGGCTCATAACTGATCACATGAGCCGGATCTCTTACATACCTCCTCAACATGGATACATGGAAAACCGGGTGCACTGCTGCCAAAGATGGTGGCAAAGCCAACTAGTATGCCACATTCCCAATCTTCTTCAAGATTTCAAAGGGTCCAATGAACCTCGGGTTCAACTTGCCTCTCTTTCCAAACCTCACTACACCCCTAGTTGGCGAAACCTTGGGAAAAACATGATCTCCAACCTCGAATGCCAAATCCTTCCTCCTTATATCTGCATAACTCTTCTAACAATCTTGAGCCGCCTTTATTCTCTGCACAATCATCTGAATCTTCGCTGAAGTCTCCTGTACCACTTCTGGTCCAACCAGATGTCGATCTCCTTCTTCTTCCCAACATAACAGGGATCTACAGGGTCTCTCATACAAAGCCTCAAAAGGTGCCATACTTATACTTGAATGGAAACTATTATTATAAGCAAATTCCACAAGAGATAGGTGACGCTCCCAATCACCTTTCCACTCTAAAACACAAGCCTGAAGCATATCCTCCAACGTCTGAATAGTCCTCTTGAACTGTCCATCCGTTTGTGGATGAAATGTCGAACTTAGTTTCAACTGACTGCCAAAAGCCTGCTGCAAACTCTGCCAAAACCTAGAAGTGAATCTCGGATCACGATCTGAGATAATCGACTTCGGAATCCCATGCAGCTTTACAATACCATCAATATACAGTCTGGCCAAGCTCTCTACGGACTGCTTCTTCTTCATGGCAAGGAAATGAGCACTTTTCAAAAATCTATCAACAATCACCCAAATGGAATCATTGTCTCTAGCCGACCTAGGCAAACCAGACACAAAATCCATAGTAACTTGCTCCCATTTCCACTGAGGAATATCCAGCCTCTACATCAAACCTGAAGGTCGCTGATGCTCTACCTTCACTTGCTGACAAATCAGACACTTTGCCACACATCAGCCACATCTCGCTTCATTCCGGACCACCAGAAAGAACGCTTTAGATCCTTGTACATCTTCCCACTGCCTGGGTGAATAGAGAACTGAGATCTATGCGTTTCCTCCAAAATTTCCTTCCTCAGATCAGCATCATTACGAACACACACCCTAAGATTTAGGCGAATCACATCATCCTCATCTCTGGTAATACCAGCCTTTCCAACCAACTCATGCAATAATGGTCATCTTTTTGCAAAGCAAAACCGATAAAGAATAGATGATCTCAACGACAACTGAGCCACAAACATACTGCACAATTGAGGTTCCAAAACAACCAAAGAACTTGAAGCATCTTCTAGCATTTTCCAGTCTTGCCTCATCAGTTGCCTCTTCCTGCTCAAAGCATCGGCCACTGCGTTGGCCTTTCCTGGATGGTATGAAAGCTCAAAATCATAGTCTTTCAGGAATTCTATCCACCTCCGCTGCCTCAAATTCAACTCCTTCTGCGAGAACAAATACTTGAGACTCTTGTGGTCTGAGAAGAGCTCAAATTTAACTCCATATAGATAGTGCCTCCAAATCTTCAAAGCATAGACCACTGCCGCTAACTCCAAGTCATGGGTCGGGTAGTTGCGCTCATGCTCCTTGAGTTGCCTGGAAGCATATGCCACAACTCGAGCTCCTTGCATAAGAACACAGCCAAGCCCAATCTTTGAAGCATCCATGTAGATAGAAAAAAAATCTACATCATTGGGCAAAACAAGCACTGGCGCTGAGGTCAGACGAGTCTTCAGCTCCTGGAACGCCTTCTCACAAGCCTCTGACCATTCAAACTTCACTCCTTTCCTTGTCAACCTCGTCAAGGTAGCTGCAATAGAAGAGAAACCTTCGATAAACCTCCTATAATAGCCAGCCAAGCTGAGAAAATTCCTGATGTCTGCTGATGATCTCGGTGTTTCCCAGTCAAGGACAGTTTCTACCTTAGCTGGATCCACAGACACTCCTTCACCAGATATCACATGACCCAAGAAATGGACCTCCTTCATCCAGAAGTTGCACTTGCTGAACTTAGCACACAGCTTGTGCTCCCTCACAATATCCAGCACAATCCTTAGATGCTCTTTATGAGTCTCTTCATCAGGTGAATAGATTAGCACATCATCTATAAAGACCACAACAAAGGAATCCAGATACTGCCGAAAAACTTGGTTCATCAAATCCATAAAAACTACTGGAGCATTCGTCAAACCAAAGGGTAAGACTAGGAACTCATAATGGCCATATCTCGTCCTAAAAGCTGTCTTAGAAGAATCCTCCGACTTAATTTAGAGTTGATGATAGCCAGAACGAAGATCAATCTTAGAGAACACCGAAGCTCCTTGCAACTGATCAAACAAATCATCAATACGAGGTAAATGGTACTTATTGTTGATAGTTACCTAGTTAAGCTTGCGGTAATCAATGCACAATCTCATCGATCCATCCTTCTTCTTCACAAAGAGAACATGGGCTCCCCATGGCAAAACACTCGGCCGGATGAAGCCCTTAACAAGCAATTCTTGTGGCTGCTTCCTCAATTCTGCCAACTCCGCTGGTGCCATACGATAAGGGGTAATAGAAATAGGTGCTGAGCCAGGAACTAGCTCGATGCCAAACTCTAACTCCCTTGCAGGGGGCAAACCAGACAAATCTTCTGGAAAAACATCGCTGAAATCTCTGACTACCTCAATATCTTCCACAGATAAAACCTTCTTCGAATCCTCGGACACAACCACGCTAGCCAGAAAACCACTACAACCCTTTCTCAACATCCGGGCAGCCTTCAAAGCAGAAATGACGAACTTGCCCGACATGCTCTTAGGCAAAGGATGAATAAACTCCTCCTTACCAGGAATCTGGAAAATAATAAGCTTCCGCCGACAATCCATCAGAGCATAATACTCCTCGAGCGAATCTAAGCCCAAGATAGCATCATAATCCTTCATTTTTAGCAAATAGAAATTACCAGGCAAAACTTGCTCCTCAATGCACACAGAAAGTGACGAAAAACACTGCTCGGTCAATATAGTTCCGACTGGAGTATGCACAGATAGGGGAACCTCCAACTTTTCCGGAACTAGATCATTCTCCTTTATCAAGACCTTGGCAAATCCCTCGGAAACAAAACTATGCGTGGCACCGGTATCAAACAAGACTCTAGCATGCATTCCCATAATTAAAATTGTACCTTCGGTGACATGCTCTGCCAACTCTGCCTCGTCTCTCGCCAAGGCGAACACTCGAGCCTGAGCCCTCGGTCTCCCTGCTGCTCTCAGTGCCAGTCTTGCTGTTGTTGGTGCTGCTGCCGCTGCAGTCTGCTGCGCCATCTTCGGACAATCTCTGATCTTGTGGTTCTTATCACCACACCTCAAGCATCTCCTGGAAGTCACCCAACATACCTCGCCTCCATGGAGCTTCCCACACTGGGTACACAGTGGCTTCTCTGCAACTGTGCCTCCGCCTGGTGTCGGTGCAGCCACTCTAGCCAGTACAACTGCTCTCTGCTGAAAAGCTGGGGCCTTCTTCTTTCTATCCTGCCTCTGGAAAGCTGATGCTGGCCTCTTCAATGAAGCCCTCTTCTCCTCTAGGTAGACTTCCATCTCTGCCTCCTGCATGCATGCTGCTGACAAAGCCTCTTCCATGGAACGATGTTCCAAAGCCACCAGTCTCGTCCTCAAGGACGGCTTCAACCCCATAATGAATTTCTTTACCTTCCTCCGCTCATCTGCCACTATGTGGGGCGCATACTTGGATAGCTCTGCAAACCTTGCGTCATACTCAAGCACGCTCATTGACCCCTGGGTCAAGGTCAAAAACTCCTGCTCCATACGATCCTGCACATGCTCCAGAATATATTTCACCCTGAATAGATGGACGAACTCAGTCCAAGCAACCTCCATAGTCATGTCTCCAAACTGTGTGCGTAGTACAGAGGACCACCACACATCGGCACGCTCCTGAGAAGAATGATCAATACAGCTAAGGGTACACTTCAAACAACATGCATATAACCTTCAAAACCAACCTTTACCTGCAGCATATAAGTAGCCAAAGTCACCCTCTCCTCTTCCGCGCATCGGATGGCACGAAAGATCTTCTTCGTCTCCCGGAGCCAACTCTCCGCTAGAATAGGATCACTCTCCCCCTTAAAGAAGGGTGGGGTCATCCTCCTGAACCTCTCCATCATAGGCACACTTCCAAAGACTGCCTCATGAGCAGGTGCCTGCGCCTACAATCCAAGATAAGCTCTTAGCTAATAATTCTTCCATTAATACCTTGAATAACTCTTGCATCTACCAACCTGAACCTGCACCTGCGCCTGCAATGCCGCTGTAGTCTAAGCCTGAGTCTGCATCGCATGCACCAATCCTTGCATCAATGCTCCATAGTCTACAGGTGGCGGTGGGGGTGGCAATGGTACTCCAGTCTGGTCCTGAGTCTGCTGCTGAGCCTGCTAAGCTGGAGCCTGCGAATCTCCTGCTGACTCATCACCCCTAGACGGGCCAACTCCTCTACGACCACGAGTCGCCATAGTCTGCAAAACAAGCATCAATTATCATAACCTATTATTCTACATAATTGGACTAACTTTTTTTTTTATGCAGACTTAGAGCATGAATACAATGTTGATATTTCATTTATGTACATGCTCAATCTGGAACCCTCTGATACCAATCTCTGTAACGCCCCTCTTAGACCCAGTACAGTTACACCAACTCACATTGGATCTAACAGAGGTATTACAGTGGAACAAATCCAACATTTGACAGTACAGGTTGAGATATACACAAATGACAATTCAATTCCAATGATAAATGACATAATATGGAATTAAACACTTGTAATCAACATTATTCAAATGCAAAGTTTGGTGCATAAAAATAACAATAGTTCCAAACTTAATACAGTTCATAGTCCAAAGCATAAGGAAATACATATGATCCTCATACAAGAGTCACTCTTAATCTCTCAACAATCTAGGTCTCCACGTCCTCTCGCTCCGAGTCAGTGTGAACTAACTCCTGAGTGTCCTCTGGTTCTCTTGAAATGTTAAGCAAGTATGAGTCTACTAGACTCAGCAAATCACATGAAAGACAATTCACAATATTATAAATATAATAGATTTAAATCATGGTAACATATTATCACTCATATCATTGATATCATATACTCTTCTATTAACATGGTTCTAAGTCAATTGGCAATCATTCATTTCATAGCAATTTCAATTATTATGGAAATAAAACATATTATGTAATGCATAACTCCACATCTTATCTACTAACCATTAAATCTACATGTTCTTACATATAGTATGTAATCTCTCTTATCATGGAATCTACTTTTTGTCATGTAACATATAAACCATTTAATGAAAGCCTTACGCTACATTATGCAACATGCAGCAGTTATCATATAACAATTGATCATTAAACATGAAACAATTCTTTTACATAACAATTTTCATGTAATTCATGTAATATTTAACACATTAACATATAGCATGTAATCATGTAGACAATGTTCATGTAGGCATGTAGCATGTAGGTCATGTAGACATGTAGATATATAGACATGTAGCAAGTAGCATGTAGTCATTTTCATTTATTTGCCAAGACATAGCCCGCACTATAATAGAGATCAGTAGTCATTTAACATTCACTTATCACCTCAAGGATTTCAATCCGTTGCCCACGGATTCATTAGGTCATTTACATGTAGGTGAACCATTACCATAGGGGCGTCTATGGTGTAGCTCCTTGTAGGAATCTCTAATATAACAATGTCTTATTGGCATTTCATTTCAATGCATGCACTAACATGTATAATATCATTTAATTTACATTTCATGCACTTGAATTAACCTATAGCATGTTCATTCAGTTCTGAAACTCTATTTTCTGCATGATAGACCCCTATCATGATACTAAATGCAACACATTCAGTCATGTACATACTTGCATTTTTATTTAAATTCTACATGTAATTCATTATTCAGAAATTCATAACAGAATGTGCTATTGTCCAAAAATTCCGAAATTTGAACAAAAATTCAGAATTAGGATATACTATGCACATATCAATTTTCATATTTTTCTGATCTCTATTACTATTTCTCATGAATTAATTCTTCATAAATCTGAATTATTTAACATGGTAAGACAACAATAAAACCCATGTAGATTTACACACCAGTAATACACATAATAAATTTACAGTCCCAATTATCCGTCACACAGTTCTTAACTTTATGGTACAACAGAAGTCATGTTTGCATCCTCTTTACAATTCTATTGCTAAATAAATTAAAATTTCAAGGAAACAACCATGCATGAGATACATATGGTTTATCCATTCATCATAACCTCCTGTTCATAATGTAACAGTACTGAAATACACAAAACACCACCTGGCTGAAATCTCATACAATCATGGGCCACAAATAATCAATTATCATCAATTTCTGTAAATACATAGTACTGATAATCTTGACAGCAAGGTATGTGACGTTTACAGATGTCGACGTCCACATACACTGTCGTTAAGCCTCACTAGACAGTGACACATAGCGCGTTAACATATTTTGACGGCGGCACATAGCGCCGTTTACATATACTAAGGGTCGGAAAACGAATACTGTTCACATGAAGTAGACGGCCATCGTTGCAGCCGTTAATAAGAAATAGACGGCAAGCGATCGGGACGTCTAGTTCTTATGCGCAGAAAACATAGAAAACCCTACATGGATTAACATGTCTTCTTCCCTTTCCCGTAGGTTATTTGCATGTTTTAAAAATACAGAAAAATGGTAAATCTATAATATATCATATCCTAAACTGAACCCCCATGTAACTTGCCTCTATCCCTCCAGTCGGAGTGACGAATCGAAGTCCGAAGAAGCCCACCTCGCCAGTGAGGCAGTTTCTCTCTCCATCTTCAAGTGCTCCAACTCCACCTCCAATGTAGTTCCTCCGCCTGGATGAGCTCCTGATCGCGTTGCCGGATGCACCTTCTTGGTTCAGAAGCCTCTAAACCGCACGATCTAGCACTGCAATCGCCCTTCTCGGCCCTCTTTTCTCTCCCTCAATACCAGAGTGAAAATCTCCCTATTTGCAAAATCTAGGTCTTATAAAGACCTCTCCTTGCGTTGGTCAGCGTAGATCCTAACCCTAGGATGCGAAACGGATCGATCTGGCCTCATAAAGACACTTAAAACGGCCGATCTCTCTTTCCCCGAACGGAAATATCAAAAATAGGCAAGTCAGCTTAACGTCAACATAAGATGCCGTCAGCCTCCACGTAAACGTCCATCGATGATGTCGTTTACAGGATTGCCCACAAATTTAAGAAATTCAGAAAATAATAAACGACACAAGATTATGTCGTTAACAGGAAATAAATGGCAGGAGATCTTGCCGCTAACAGGACTCAACGCCAAGAGATGTTGACGCCAAGTTCAACACAGAACAGAACTCAAACACATGCAAAAATAAACATACAATTTGCAATATAAATTCGAGAAAATTCTAGGGCACTACACCCGTCGCGTTCTCAGACGCAGACCGACCGGAACTTCCCTTGTTCGGCGGCCGTTTCTCTGGGCGTTGCGCCCTACATTGGGCCCTCTAGGGGCTTCCCTACACATCCACACACAGAAATTAAAGGGTTTAGGGTTTGAGATCCTACCTTCTTCATAGCTTCCTCACGGGCCCTCGCCGCCGCTTCAAGATTCGCCGCCGGAGCCTTCTCCTCTTCCATCTCCACCTCCATCTCCACCTCCTTCGCCAGAGGTGCCACTTCCCGCCGCCGAGAGCTCCGTCTCGCCGCCGACCTTTTCCCTTCCGCCGAAGGAACCCACTTGATCACCGCCTCCTTCCATTGTCGGGAAAGTGAGTGAGAGCTTGAGAGAGAGATTGAGGGAGTTTGTGAGAAAGAGAGCACGGGGAAGCAAGAGTCGTTGGAGAGGGGAAATCGCCGAGGTTTGGGAATTTTGAACGCGCAAAAGGTGGGAGAAAGGGGGTTACTGCATTTTGAATCCTTTGGTAGAGTCGCGACGCCCATGTGCGCCTCCTTCTTGTCGCGGCGTCTATCTACGATGCAATCTTGCCGCGGCCTACCGCCATGCCACGACCCTAAGGCGACTGCTTGCACGGTCGCGACATGCACCGACCAAATCCAGCCCCCCATCCATTAATCAGGAGCATTGTGTTTGTATATATGATGCTAGTTGAATGCTTGTTTGTGTCTATTTAGTGCGTATGTTTATATTTGTTGTTTTGATTTATTTATCAATAAAATCAGAAAACCAAAAAAAAAAATCGCTCTTCACATGTAAGTCAGGTAAGTATTCCTATCCCTATTCCCTTGCATTACTATATGGTATCCTATTTATTATATTGTTTCAATGACTGACTGGTTCTCAATGTGCTATGGGATTTGAGTTCCCCTTTACCAAAAATAGTGATGATCTAGGTGCATATTGTTAATCGTTGGATAGACCGTTAAGCCAGGTAAGTTTGGGAACGACGGACTCTGTTTTGCACAGCAGTTGCAAGAAGACTCTCGACCCATTATTTTCTGGTTTAGCAATATTATCCTTGATATATTTTCTATTTTCTCCTTTTCTTTGCATTTGATTTAATGATTTTTTTTCTTTAGCCCAGCATGCATCATGTAGGACTTTGAGCTTTCACGTCTCATCCCTGGCTAATGGTGAGCCCTTGTTGAGTGCCCAACAATTCCTCATATTCAAAACAAGAAATCCTATTCCACTCCGAATCGGAAGCTCTGCCTCCGAGTAAGTTGTTCCTGTGAGTTTGTCAAGAATTTCCCTGTCTGGATTCTCTATACAATTTCATCCTTATTTCCTTTGATCCGTTTTGGTTGCGAACCGCTCCCAGGACAGAGTCATGAGTTACCTGCCTGGCATGCACATGTCCCTCCAAAATGAAATCTACAGACCAATCAGCTAGGGTACCTCTCAATCGAGGGGTTGATCGTCCTTTTCTTTCCTCCTCTCGTCCAGACTTGCGTCTTCCTTGCATTCCACTCGAGCAGCTAACTCAGGGCTTTCACGAAGATTCCAGTTGCTTGTTGATTAGATCGGGTGTCTCTTTACCTTGACTTCGACTTTTCAGTCCACTCCGCTTCATTTCCGCTTCGCCGTCACTTCATGACACCTTCCGCTACACTTCTGCTTCACTCCCTTGCAAAGTGGAAGCCAAGGGGGGGCAATCTGAAGACACCCGATTCTGGCCTACAAGTCGAACCACATTTCTTGTTATCTTAATGAGCCCCAAGTTGGTCACTCACCTTGAACCCACCATTAGCCTTGCTTTGAGCCCATTAAAGAGCCCAATTTCACTGAATCCCATCCGTTATCCTTTTAAAAGAGATTATTCTCCCATTTGATTGGCTTTTATTAGGAATAAATTGATTTTCCTTAACGCGACGTATCGTGGCGCCGCGTTATCAAGGTCGCGTCCCCCTTGGCCGTCATGACAGCCCATGCATATCCATGCACGTGCTTTAGTGTCGCGACACCTAAGGCCGTCACATTTATCCATGTCGCACCCCTACGATACGTCGCGACAACAGCTGCATGCGCTGGCCTCCGCAACCACCTCCTATTTATCCTCTTATGACTTTATCTTAATCTCTAAGCAACCCCCCAACTCCCCTGGCAGCTGTTTGAGCTCTTGGGACACCTTAGGGCCTCCTTAGGACTATCCCATCTGGATTTAATTGAATTTATCCTCTCATTTGGGTAATTGTCACCTAAAAATGGGATTTTCTCTCTCATTGTCTATATAAGCAAGGCCATCTCCTTCAGAGGGAGGGGAGCCCCATTTGTCACCACGAAGTGCTGCCAAAATTTTCTCTTATCTGGACTTAGCCTCGTGGCTCTCCCTTTCCCACTCATTACCACTTTTTCTCTTCACCAAGCCATGTCTCTTTCTTCATCCATGAGGCTTGGAAGTGGAGGAGGCGACTCTTGGAGCACCTATATCGACTGAGGACGTCAACCAACACCAGGGAGTCGCCCCTTTGGGGCTCTTTCTTCCTCTCCCTCTCCCTTTCTTCTTTCATGCATGTTATTTCCTTTTAGTAGGTAGGATTCATTCCACTTTCCCCCCACGTTTCCACACACACCAAAGGGGTTTAAAAATCTCCCAGGTCCGTTCCCACCATGCTTTCATTTTACTTTTCATTTGAGGATAGGTTCCACGCTTAAGCTTATTCTAACAGGGTTTTCTTTCTTATTTTCATTGTTTTGGCAGGCACCCAAGCAAAGATCCACGAGCAGCTCTTGTTCTCTGGCCGACCGGAGGGCAGAAAGAAGGTCGTTTCACATTTCTCCCACACTGTAGAGGACGCGGTAGAGGAGGGTGATGCGACAAGCTTGACGCGCCCTGTTAGGGCATCGCGTCATCAGCCCATCGCGACGAGGTTCCCCGTCGCGATCTCAGGTCAGTGCCTCATTCTCTCCTTCCTTTTCCTAGCTTAGTTAGCCCTTTTCATTCTCTTATACAGCAACTATCTAGGTGGCAATCACATACTATTTCCATACCATTAGTTTTAATATCCTATCACGTGTTTTTAGGGGTGCACATTCCCCGTGATTATAGGCTCATCTTGAACATTTCATACTCGTGCACTAGAAGGTTGGCTCGAGCCTCTTTAACTTCTAAAGTGTTTTCTTAAATTAGCTTCAATTTGTCCCACATCTTCTTCGTTGAGCTACACATGGAGACACATGAATACTTTTCAAGATGTATAGCACACTGTGTTATATTCATAGCACTGAACTTAATCTTTGATTTCTTAATATTGTCCTCACTCCACTTTCCCTCATCTTCTGGTAGTATGTACGGGCCGGTACTTATCTTGAGCTATGAGAAAGATGTGTATTTTTTTTTCAAGTAAGTGTAATTACTGTCGTCGAAGTAAGGTGGACGGTGGATGGAATGACCCTCGGGCATAAATCCTTCCTTGTCCATTGCACATGGGATCTCTCTTAGAGCAAGAGAACCTACTCTAGTACCAATTGATGTACCATAAGTGTTCGATGAACAACCAGGAGGGGAGGGGTGAATTGGTTATCACCAAATTAAAAAACTTTTCATCTACCGTAGATTTAAACAATCTATCAAAGAATGTGTATGATATCCTAAAATTTTCTTCATAGTTTTTAATTTCCATTGATGCCTATTTTATTGTGTATTTAGAAATTTTTGTGTATATATATGTGTAGTTTAGTATGTTGTAGTGTGGAATAGTCTGTTCTCGGGTTGGATGCAGGTTGGCCTGTGTTTCTGATGGCAACATCGACTGCCGTCAACAACAGGTTAACGACAACATCCCTTGCCGTGAACTTCAGGTAAACATCCATATCGATTGACGTCTACTCTGTGTAAACGGCAGTAAACCTTGACGTCTACTTCTTCCTGAACTGACAGCAAGATTCTCGCAGTCCAGCTCTGGTGGAGTTATGGTAAGGGGCTAGAAATTAGGAAACGTTGCGGGTTACGTATCTTACCTCGTGGGCAGAGTTTGGGGAGGCCAATCCCTTATAAAAAGGGTGGGTTAGCTTCTTGGAACCGATTTTGGGGAGTTTTCTCCAAGTCTCAAAGAAGGATGAAGAATTCGGTGATTTGATCATCGTGGAGGCTAAGACCAAGCATCTACAAGTTGAAGAAGGTGTGCTTTTGAAGGCTGAAGGCGTCTCCAAGGTGTTCTTACCATTGGGGACCTAAAGATCAAGGATTTTACTCGGAAAGAGGACTATCTTGGTTGGCCAAGGCGGGCTTCATCGACTAAATCTGTTGATTCTTGGTGTTTTAGAGGCAAGTAACCTAGGGATCGGGTTCTCAACCTTATATTTTACATTTTTATAATTTTTACATGATTTTTAAAATTTACAAACAGTCGGATTTGGGGTTTATACGAGTCTCAGATGAGTTCTGGTTTCCTATTAGGTTAGCTTCAATATTGACTGCCGTCAAGGATGAACTTAACGTCAACCTTCTTACCGTCAATTGAGGTTAACGGCAACAGGGTTGCTGTCAAGTTCTTCTGTTCACTATTTTGACCTGTTCTTACATCTGGATTTATATTTTAAGTGTTTAAACTTCGAATGGACCTTCTGTGAAATGTGTAGTGTTAAGTAGAACAACTTTTTGACACATTGTAATTTGGGTTAATTTATGTCGTCACCATGATTTTAGGGCAATTTTTTGAGTTTTGGAATTAAGCTTAGATTTAATAGAAAAATTTATATTTGATGCATGCTCGTGATAAAATTGTGATTTCTATGTAGAAATATATGAAAGGGATATTCCCATACTTTGTTAAATCTGAAATCTGGAATTGACTATTTTCTATAATTTCCATGACTGAAGGACATAAATCAGTAGTACTATTTTAATTTGAAAAATAGTTTCTAGATTCCAAAAGTCATGCAATTTTAAAAAATGGTTTGTATGATCATGATACACACACAGCAAAAATGTTGAACTAGTTTGACAGATGTTTTCATAGTAATGAATATTTCTCTATTTATATCACTGGTTTGATTACTGTTGAAATTAGAATATATGCTAGAAAATCATGAAAAGTTCCTGATTTGATTTATGATAGCAGAGGCATGTTTTGATAAAATTTTATGATTTTTTGATGACTGTAACTATTTTAGTCTGATTATCATCATGAGAATTGTGTTCTTTTGAAATGAATTGTGGGAAAATGTTTGGAAAACACCGCATGTGATAAATCAGAAATATGTCTTTGTCAGCATCTGAATATATGTATATGATTTGGCAGCATGTTATGTTGCATTTGAATCCTGAGAAATTTGTATATGAATGTGTATATGGCCAATAAGACACTGCCACCATAGAAGTAATCTGGAATAGGACCATAGTAATACCCCTATGGAAATGTTCAATATGTTATATGTTCCCGAGGGCATGGGTAGAAATTCTAGAGGTGGACAAGTACCACTGGTTAAGGTGGAGAGGGCTTCCCCCAGTATTGCGCAATAACCAAGACTCTATCACTAATTGCCTAGGTGATGAGTATATGTTCATATGTCTATCTGACTTCTAATAGGTGGTTTGGGCTGTGTCTTGGCAAAAGTTTGTACATATGTATATGTTATGAACAAAGTTTGTTTTTAGCTCTATAAAGATTTCATGTAATACTTGTTTTAATTCCATTTGGGTGAATGTTTTGTAATCATGCTTAATACTTGGAACCATGTATGATAAATGTACCATGTTATTACTTGAATTCATATCATCATGATCAGATCTGAAATCTTTTAGCAAAGATAAACATTGTGAAGTTAAGATCATGTATTAAACTCATGCTTATTCTAGTAGCAATTGTACTCATTTTTGACTTAAAATGTGGATGATAAATGTATATATTGCAAGTAGTATGTTTGCTGAATTCTATATGTAATAACATGTTTTGAAACCATTATGTATATGTTAGATTGCTAATCTATTTTTGAGTTGCTTGCTGAGTCTTCGTTGTAGGCTCATACTTGCTTAACATTTCAGGTGAGACAACGGATCATGAGGCTTTGATAGCAGGATCGGATTCGTAGTGTGAGGATTGATTGTGATTGTGTGATTGAGAGATAATTGTATGTGAGGATTTGCTTATGTTATGAATATTGTAATTGAACTGTATATAGCATTGTAGACTTATTTGATGGACTATGGACTTGATTATTAAAGTTGATGAATTGTGCTTTATTTCCACTGCATTATTATTTATTTGTGAATGAATGAACCTACATTTGATGTATGTTGGGGTGTGTTCCCCATGTAACACATCCCTTAGTGTGACGGACCAGAGTATTTATGCCCATTAAGGCTCCATATCCAGATCCGCCTCCCACGAACGGACCGAAGTCTCGCAAGGGATATCTCACACAAGTGTCCAGTAAGAATGTAAAAGACAACTACACAGTATAAAACACAAGAAAGTACATATGCTCATACTTGTGTATAACAATTTACAACTGTCCCATTACATTAATTACATGTCCAATTAAAAAGTACAACTACCTGGGGCATACCCCGAGAGAGCAAAAGCTCACACAACACTACTACAACACAACTGCTAGTGGTACAAGTCTGCCACAACGCCACTGCAAGTCAAACACACGGCAAGCCCTAAAAAGAACTGTAGGGAAGTGAGCCTCAACAAGTCACAGGCTCAGTAGGGGCCACCCAAAAATCTCAACAACTAAACAGAAGAGACCTCAACCTCAAAGGGTCTCACTGGCCACACCAATAGACAAACCATTTCATGCTCACAACAATTGAATTTAAACTGCAATTAAATATAAACACATTAACTATTCACAACCTCGGAAAGTAAGAGGGAACAATAGGACTAGCTCCTCACCACTAGTCCGCTTAACAACAGTAACGCCTAGGCCTCAAGCCTCACAGGCAAACCACGGTCACAACCAATCATTTAAGCTATAAACCGCACAAGCAAACCACTGCCTAGGCTATAAGCTTCACAGGCGAGTCTCAAGTACGTGGGTAACAGGACTGCTAACCAAAAGCTGGTCCTTTATATCTCAAACCACAATATGTTGGAAGCCACACACAGAATGGCAAGGTTGGCTACAACAGCCAATCCATCACACACGAAAACCATATACGGAAGCTTACCCGGGGAAGGGTAAAGCACATTAAGTGGAAGGTCACACCACACGACCTCCACGAAACACAGTTCCACGTCAATACCAGAAAAGACTGGTATACGACGTACCACCACAAACCATTACCCACACGGGGTACAAGTACCTATTACCACAAGGTACCAGCACGGAAACCGCAAGTAAACCAGTGCCGTAACAGGGCACACCATAGCGAGCTAAACCACATTTGGTGAGTCAATACTCACCAATCATAACCAAAACTATGCCACCACTCGGGCACACCACAAGCCACAACCGCAGTCACAATTGTGCCAACACCAGGGCACACCTCGAATGGGTCAAACCTCGACTACGAGTTACAAACTCACGAGTCACAGCCAGTGGCAAAGCACGAGTCGAAAAGGAACGACGCCACCACATGGGAACAGACTACTGGCTGATCAGGCCAGTATCCAACCCGGACAACACAACATAAGAACAACCTCTCAGTCTCGTAGCCATGGACCCTCAGTCCAACTACGGCTCCACAAACTCACAAGTCAAGCAACTAACTGTGGAGACTAGTAAACACCACCACTACCTGCAGTCACACACTGCAGGCCCATGCCTGGAACCTTTAGGGACTCAGGCCTGAGCTCCCTAAAGTGAGGCACTGGAATAGGACTAGCTGGGCCCAGTACGTCTACTGGTGTCTGTACCCCCAACCACGAGCGCGCTACATGCAACTGCACACCCACAAACACAAGTCGCTGCCCTACTGTCATCTTTCCCTCAGCCGGACGTACAACTCAAACACAGGAGTGAGGGTGTCCAGGACAGACGACACAGTCCTCAACGGTACCACGCAAGTACCGGGACAAACCTCGAGCACAACAAACACACGTGCCTGGCTCACAAAGAACCTGGGGTACCCGACTAGAGAGGCATTCCGAAATAGGCACCGGACCACCACACTCGGCAAGCTCAAACCACGGTATATACACAAACACTTTCTATTACCAATTACGGTAAATATGTTAGGAATAGCTTGTTCCAATCACCTTGTGACTTACAAGCTAACCTACACAATCACACACATAAACCATATTAATAATAACACCATGGCCTGTCATCAGTCACCTTGTGACCTCCACTGCCACACTAAACACAATACATGATAATCACATAATAACCATACTTATACTTTACTAATTATCCATCTAGGATAATCTATAAAAGATCCTAAAAGATCGAGGTTAGGTTCCAACGTGAACCTCACTGCCACAACACCACGGACTAACACAATAATTAAGATACAATAAACACAATAACGTACGATGTGCCATGCACACACAAACCACATGCACGGCGTTCAAACCACGTAAACACCACGCTAATTATATAAATAACACATTGGCCACGTAAAACCAGCCCACCTTGTGAGCAACACGCTTCATGAACGTGACAAGTGCACTGGCTCCACCTGTCATTGCCATGCACAACAAATACCACTAACCGGATATTCAAAATACAGAAAGCATGCATAACGGGACCTCTTAGCTGAGGTTGCGACAAAGGGCCAGGTCGCCTTCAGAATGCGACCCATCGACTTGTCGCATTCATAACATGAACGCGACGGGTCGGGCTATCGTGTTCAGGACGCGACACTCTGGGCCATCGCCTTCACAGGTGCAAACCCAAATCCGGGAGCAACTCCACGGATCACCATTCCGGAACGTTCAAACCACGATTAATTCACATTTTCCATGCTTTAATGGATACCCTAGCATGGTATCTACTATTTGTAAAGCGATAAACAAGCTAACATGCAAGTCACAATACAAATCGAGGTAGAACACCCTACCTTCGCGAAGAACGCAAAAACCGGAGATCCCTCGGTGTTTCCTCCCCTCCATACGACGTCCTCGCGGCGAGAACACGCCCCACGCACCTCCAGAACCTCGAACTACTCAAAACCGCCGCAGCAGCTCCTCCTGGGCCGAGCAGAGCTTGCCCTAGCTCTGTTCGGCCAAAACTCTCTTAAAAATGCACAGCGGTTGGGATCGCGACGTGCACCCCCGTCGTGACCTGATCGCGACCTAGGTGACCGTCGCCTTCCCAAGGCCGACGTCAGCTGACTGCCCGGCGAGCGACACGCGGCAGCCATGCAGACGACGTCTGCCAAACAGCGGTAACAGGAACGCGACCCCAAGGGCCATCGCGTTCAGATCGCAATGCAAGCCTCCGTCGCGTTCACAGCCACAAGACCTGTGAGCACTTTGGGCCCAACGGCCGGCCCACCAAGCCTCACAATGCGCGAACACCTGAAACACAAGCTAATGGGCCACACATTGGCCACCAAACCCGCTAAACCTGGATCCACGGGGATCCGAAAAATACGCGACGTTACACTTAGACTCGATGAGAGTTGGTATAACTGGACCGGGTCTAGGTGGGGTGTTACAATGTGACACAACGAAAGTGCTAAACTTAAACGGCAAAACATGACGTAACCGGCTATCCTAGCATGTGTAGAATGGAGGTAGAAAAGATAGATCAAACCACAATGTACACATAAGATTTTAGAGTAGATCGACAACACCACGTGCGCGCCTACGTCCATTACCTCACACCCCCGTAAAGATTTATTCCTAACTTGTTTGTCGGGTACAAGCTGATAAACCCCTCTACACAGACACTGTTGTTTCCTGAGGACAACACCAACCCCACCTCTCTCACACACAATGTTCTTAGATTCAGATATGTACAAATAAAGCATTTCATAGGAGAAACAACCAGCTAAAACTGAAGTGTAGATTCCCCTTGTCACAAAGATGAAGAGTCATTGTAGAAGGATGTACGTCGATGAAGAATGCAGCTTTGACTCTCCAACAAAGCCTCTTGGACATTGCTTGGATGTAGCATGACCCTCTAATACTTAATAGCAACTCCACACAAATAGCTAAGACGATTTCCATACTTGATCTTGAAGTCTGCTGCAACCTTCTTCAGAAAATCGTCCAAAACCCTAGCTCCACAAGATTGAACCCTTGTTGCACGATTGGGGATCTCTTTAGGGATTGAGAAAGGTGTTTTATTTATAGACCAACCCAAAAGATCGTGACTTGGGTGAATTCTTGGATAGAAACCTAATGGATGAAAGAGTTCATGTCATTTAAGAAATTGTGTTGATGGAATCAGTTGACTGATTTTAGTGGTTCAGTTAACCGTTCTTCAAAATTATAGCGTCGTGGCCGTTCAGATCCAGATTTAATGGTTCCAGTGTGGTGCTCATGGCCAATGTGGGGTCATTGAGCCTTGGCTGAGGGTACCATGTGTGGTGTGGGCATTGTGGGCCAGAAATCCAGACCCATATAGCCCCTAAGTTTTCTAATGAAGAAGGCGACGGAGTAGGTCATCGAGTTTTGAACGCGACGGCTACCCTTATGCATTCTTCAAACCACCTTTGTAACACGTGGCACTTTGAGCTTTGATTGGTGACTGTGCAGTCGGTCGCGTTTTATATGTTGTGAACACAACGTCTGCCTACGTCGCGATTTACACTTGGGTTTAAAGCGGTGGTTGTGGGCCAGACAAAGCAGAGGAAGCTCTGTCCGGCTGGGGAGAGGGTTTCTGCGATGGTTTTCGGAAATTTCAGCTTCCTGGTGGCTGGTCCGGCGTGGGATCCATGGGAGGAGGGCGTCCGGAGCATGGGCATGCCGACAGTGTGGCTTTCTTCACATTCTTTGAGCTCTTCTAGTTGGTAGGGAGACTTCCCCTTTGTTTTTGAATTGATTGGATGGTTTAAAGCTTCAGAAATCATGCTAAGGTGGTGTGCTATGGTTTATCTTTCATTTTAGAAGTTTAAATTGTAGTTTAAATACTATTTACATGGTTTTTTGGAGGAAGATGGGGGTTCGACTGTTTGCCTGAGAAGGCGATGGGTCGAGCCGTCATGTTTTTATGAGAACGCGACGGGCTTGTCCGTCGCGTTTTCTCGACCAATTGATGTATTCGTATCGATTGGTTGGAACGCAACACTCGGGTCCGTCCCATTCATGCGTCTGATTGGATTGAAGGCATCGGGTTGTCCCGTTACATTCATGAGTTCCTGTACCGATTGGTGGAGAGGCGACCGGTTGCACCATCGCAGTTTGGGTTCGACTGGGTCACTTAGCGTATTGGTGATGTGTCAGGCTGTCGCGTTCATGTAGAAACACTGGGCCCTGTCACATTCATCTTATTGACGCGACCGGTGGGGTCATCGTGATTTGGAAGGCGACATTTGTGTCCATCACGTTTCACCTTCCGAAGTGTGTTATGTTGTGTGGGTAGTGAAGGTCCTGTAAGGGGCTAGCTTTGGTTTAATGGTAATGTTTGGTGGTGTTTTAAGTTTGGTTAATGTTAACAAGCATGCTATAGGTTTAATGGTATGACTAGTTAGCGAGTTATGTTAATTAGGTTAATCATGTTAATTATGATAATCATGTTAATTACGTTGTTATGTTAAAGTTATGTGGTTTATGTGCTTAGTAGTGTGTGGTTGCTATGGAGGTCAGGTAATGACCAATGACAAGCAAGTAGAGATTGTATAATATCATGATTTATGAATATAGGTTTTATGAATATGTTATGTGATTGGCGTGACTTGTGTGTTTGTCGAGTTTGGTGGTCCGACGACTATTCTGGAATGCCTCTTGAGTCGGGTACCCCAGGTTCATTGTGATCCAGGGACGTTGTGGTATGTTGTGCTCTGGGTTTGTCTCGGTATTGTCTGTACCGTAGAGGTCTGTGTCGTCTTCATGGACACCCTCACTTTTGTGTTTGAGTTGTACGTTCGGTTGAGGAAAAGACAACACTGGGACAACGACTTGTGTGTTGTGGTTTGTGTTTTGTCGCTTGTAGTGCACTCGTGCTTGGGGGTACAGACACCAGTAGACATACTGGTCCCCAGCTAGTTCTGTGTTTCCAGTGCCTCACTTTAGGGAGCTCAGGCCAGAGTCTATAAAGGTGCTAGGCATGGGCCTGCAGCTGTGTGGTCTACAGGTGTGGTGATGGTTGGTCTCCACAATTCTTTGGCTTTACAGTGTGATTATGGAGTGGCAGTTGGACCTTCCGTCTTTGACTGCAAGACTGAGAGGTAATTCTTGTGTGGTGTTGATCAGGTTGGATACTGGTGTCATGAACCAGTAATCTTTACCCGTATGGTGGCATCGTTCCTTCAGACTCGAGCTTTCCTATTGTTGTGGTGCGAGTGGTGACTCTTTGGTTGTGGTTTCATTGTGGTACCTTGTGGTTTCAGGTACCTATACGCTTCGTGAGTAGTTGGTTGTTGTGGCACTCAGTGTGCTAGCCTTTTCAAGTGTTGAGGTGGATCGGTTTTCCATGGAGGTCGTGTTGTGTGATCTTCCACTTGTAGTGTTTTTACCCTCTTTGTGGATAGCTCTCTGATGTGTTGGCTACCATGGGTTGTGTAGTGGACTGGCTCTTGGTTATCAGTCCTGTTACTTCTCGTTGGTGGTTTGTATTAGTTGGTTTCAGCGGATATGGTGGACTGGAGTTTTTGTACCAGTCCTGTGGTTTCTTTTACATTTTGCGAGTTGTGATTAGCTAGTGTGTTTATGATTTATGCAATTTAATTATGTTTATTGTTAGCATGCTTTTACTCTAGCAGTGCTCTTGTTAGAGTTGCCAGTGAGACCCTAGAGGGTTGAGGTCTCGGTTCTTGTGTTGTGGTACTGGTTTTGTTGTTGTTTTTGGGAGGTCCCTACTGTGCCTGTGACTTGTTAAAGCTTACTCCCTTATAGTTCTTTTCAGGGTTAGCCGTGATTTTGGCTTGCAGCAGCATTGTGGTAGACTTGTACCACAAGCAGTAGAGTTATAGTTGTAGTTGTGTGAGCTTTGCTCCCTTGGGTTATGCCCTAGGTAGTTATATTTTTCTCTTAGACATGTAATAATGTATTGGGGCAATGTAATTTATTGTAAATGAGTATAAATGTATGTACTTTTTTGTATATTATACTATTGTGGTTGTCTTTATATTCTTACTGGACATGTGTATGAGCTATTCCTGATGAGACTTCGGTCTGTTCATGGGAGGCGGGTCTGGATATGGAGCCTTATTGGGCATAAGTATCCAAGGTCGCTACAGTTGGTATCAGAGCATGGTCCAGTTAGAAAATGAAAAGGCATTAAGGTTACAATGTCTCAAAACATGGTTTAATGTCCACTGCTGGTAGTAAGTCTATGGTTTAGTGTGGTTTTTGCATGTGTTTTCTGAGTATGTATCAAATGCATGTGTTATGTAGTGTTAGTAGTTGTTAGCGGCTTGTTGTGAATTGGTTTAGTTAGCAGCGGAAGTTGAGAAAGAATTGGTGAATTCAATTGTGGTATTCAGTAAAGGTAGAGTTGTTTTCTGAAAGGGATGTGATTTAGTGTGATGAAGGTGTTTTTAGTGAAGCAGAGGATCAACAGAGACTGTATATGGCAATGGTTGTGTATATATGTAAACAGAATTTTCTATGAAGGTAACAGTGTGATAGAGTTACAGCAGAAATACTATGACTGGTGGAGCAGTGTTGTGTTAGAGATTGTTCAGATGATAATGAGGTCAATGATGTGGAAGATTTTAGATGATTAAATGATTTAGATCAGCTTCAGAGGAGGTATAGTAAATAAAGGAATAGTGACATGTGGCAGTGGGACTAAGTGTGTTTATGGTCAGAAATGTTTGTCAGTATTAGAAGGATTGGTTCAGGGTTGTGAAAAGTGCAGGAATGAGAATTGTTGATTAAAGAAAGAATGAATGAAAAAGGTGTTGAGTTGGAATGGATTTTTGGGTGATGAGTAAGCAGTTGATAGTTCTGAATGGCAGATTGTTGTTGTTAGCAGAAGTAAAATCGTTATACGCTATGGTGTTGCAGTGAGATTTTGTGATGTTTTGCAGAAATGTTTAGTATATCGTAACAGTTGAGGTAAGTAAATGTACAAAGTCAGGTAACTGGAGTCAGTGTTATTTTGAGTAAGATTTAGAGATTTAGGATTAAGAATTGTCAGTAAGAGAGAGTGAATGGAAGGAGATAGAGAAAGGATGATTCAAGGAAAAGAGGAATGCTAGTGTCAGCGGATGAGGATTTGTAAAGAAACAGATGTGTTAATGGTAATTGAATCAAGCTTCAGGCAAGATTTACATGTGGAATACAAGATTGTCAGTGTCAGCAACAGGGTTATGACTGTAATGGTTTCAGTGAATAAGAATAGTGATGTGGCAGTAAAGTACCTTAAGGGGAGAAGAAAGAATATGGAATTTATAAGGATTGTTTAATTCAGTGGAATAGAGTTTAATTGAATAGTGCAGACTATGTAATGGAAGGGAAGAAAGTAGAATGATCCAAGGAATCAATATTAAAGATTTTGGAATTTTCAGTATCTCAGTTAGAAATTTGTGCATGGTAAAGGAACAGTTAAAGGATTTTACTTAGTTGATTATGACAGTGATCATAAAGTGTATTTGTGGCCAGTTAGTATGATATTTAAGAAGACATTAAATAATGATCAGCAGAATGTCAGAAAATATGGAAAGGCAGTCATGGTAATTGTAAGTGGAAGCAGATCTCAGCAAATATGAAAGTCAGTAAGGGTCAATTACGAATCAGTAAAGTAAGCAGAATGAGAAAGTTTATAAATTAGTTTCGCAGAGTTAAAGGAATTGTAGTTAAATGAGTACGAATAAGTAAGCAGAGCGTGTTCTAAGTTATTGGTTGGATAATTAGAGCAAGTTAACAAAGTTCACAGTGGAATGTGTATGGTATCTTCTGGGCAGTTTAGTTCAGTAATCAGAGAAGTGTAGAACTGCAATATTATGGTAATGTTAATTGAGTGTATGTTCTGAAATAGATGGTAGAAAGATTGAAAGGAAACAATACAAATGAAAGAGTGCATCGAAGGATTAAAGATTTAGTTTAATTTATGGATTAGAGAATAGAAATTGCAGTATTAAAGATTTGATTAATTGAAAGAGAACTTGATTTCAGAAAGTGTGAAGAAAATATGATTGCAAATTGATATGTCAGTTACTGGTAATGCACAAGTAAAGAAACAGTGTAGGGCAGATAATTGTTACAGAATGGAAATGCTATCTCAAAGAAATGAACCAATTAATGGAAGTCAGATATGTCAGTGAAATATAACTAAGATTAAAGCAGAGTTATAGTTAGTCAGCATAGAAGAATATGTATTACAAAATGGCAGAATAATCAGAGGCAGTGGGATATGTTAGAGGATTTTTAGTAAGTAAAATGGCACAAAAAGGGATGTTGCAAACACAGCCAGGAAAATGTGAAAGCAGGTTGAGTCCAAGGAGATAAAGCGTCGACGGTAGAATATAATTGCTTCAGGGATAAAGTAATTATCCAGTAGATTGAATCAGTTAGGGTAGGAAAGTTGTGAAATGAATTAAAGAGAAAGGAAAGCAGAATGAGTAAGGGAATAAGCCAAATCAATCAATTAAAGCAGAGCGGTTTGAAAGGCAAGTGCAGAGGAAATGTATCCTTCTTGTTTTGTGAATGACTTTATTCCTTTTAGGTGGTAGTCTGATTTACCGTGGTTATTTCCTAAATGTCGAGGACGACATTTCTTTTTAGGTGGTAGTAATGTAGCGTCATGGCCGTTCGGATCCGGATTTAATGGTTTTGGTATGGTGCTCATGGCCAATGTGGGGTCATTGAGCCCTGGTTGAGGTTACCATGTGTGGTGTGGGCATTGTGGGCTGAAAATATGGACCCATATTGCCCCTAAATTTTCTAATGAAGAAGGCGATGGAGTAGGTCATCACATTTTGAACGCGACTTCAAACCACCTTTGTGACGCATGGTGTTTTGAGCTTCAATTGGCGATTGTGCAGTCGGTCACGTTTTATATGTTATGAACACGATGTCTGCCTACGTCGTGATTTACACTTCAATTTTAAAGGGGTGGTTTTGTGCCAGACAGAGCAAAGGAAGCTCTGTCTGGCCAGGGAGAGGGTTGCTGCGGTGGCTTTTGGCGATTTCAGCTTCCTGATGGCTGGTCTGGCGGGTCCATGAGAGGAGGGCGTCCGGAGCATGGGCATGCCTGCAGTGTGGCTTTCTTCACGTTCTTTGAGCTCTTCGAGTTGGTAGGGAGACTTCCTGTGACGAAACACCTCGTCCAAGTCCGTTAAACTGATAACGTACTTGATTTGAGTCCGTCTCCCGCGAACGGGCCGAAGCCTCGCAAGGGATACCACACCATAGTCTGTGAAACACAAAGGAACGCGCCATTTTATATATTTATATCACAAGTTTACATAGCCATATCTCCAAGAAAAGAAAATAAAGTACAAGAGCCTGGGGCATACCCCGAGGTACAACTGAAGGAAGTAGACAACTAGCTACACTAGCTACACTACACTGCTGAAGGTGCTGACCCTGCACTGCTACGACGCGGCTCCGAATTGGATGATGGCTGAGAAACGTCCTCTTCGCCCTCACCTGTGGGGGTAGGGGTGAGCCTCGCTAGTCACTGGCTCAATAGGGAACTCCCCCAACACCGAGCAAACCAAAAACACAGGTACAATGGCGATAAACTATACTAGCAGTTTATAGAACAACTAAGCAGGATATTAAAGCTGTAAATATACTCACCGTCTGCCGACTAGATAAAGAAATTTTAATAAATAAATGGCAAAACCAAACAGGTATATGAGCTAAAGTAGAGTCCGCCACACTCGAGCCACGTGAACTGGTTCGCGACACCAGTGACTGACTGGACAACACACACAGGTCTACCTCTCAGTCTCGCAGCCACGAACGAAAGGTCCAGCTGCTGCTCCACGTGAAAAGGTCAAGCAACTGTGGAGACCAACTAAACACCACCACCTGCGGACCACACGGTCCCAAGCCCATGCCTGGCACCTCCAGAGACCCTGGCCTGGGCTCGCTAGAGTGAGGCACTGGAGAAGGACTAGCTGGGGACCAGTGTTGACTACTGGTGTCCGTACCCCCAACTACGCGAGCGCGCTACAAAGTGACCAAAAGACAAGTACACAGCCACTGTCCCACTGTCGTCTTTCCTCAGCCGGACGTACAACTCAAGCAAAGGAGTGAGGGTGTCCATGTCACGCCCCGATATTTAGCAGCGGAATAAATACCGGGGGACGTGAACGATACAACAGACGTATCACAGTGAATAGCGCAGAGTCACAATGAATATAACACACATTCGAGACTATAATATGGTCACCAAAAGTATACTTATTCTATTCAATTCAACTAGTTACAACCTTACATAAGAAGAACTCACTGAAAAGGGTTCATTATTCAAATAACAATGTTTCTCTAATACATCAACTACTCAATTGTCTATTTCTAAACTGTCATCTACTCATATGGCGGGTGCTCATCACTCTTGCCCTGTCCCATCGGACTCCACTGGTTCTTCATCACTTCCTGAAAAGGGCAGGATGATAGGGGTGAGCGAACTAGTCAGTAGGATTTACATCTCAATTTGGTGGGCACTAATATACATGATTAACATTTTAAATAGGCAGATATGCACATGAATATGATGACAATGTATGCAATACTAACAGATTGAATAGCAGAATAGAACGGATATCATATCAAATCAAAATGTCGAGTTGCATATACAATGAACAGATATTTCAAGAGTAGAATCGTATCAAAAGAGATTGCCATATTCAGACAGATATCATGCGTTCACATGATCGACGTATCATATCAAATCATATCATATCAGATCAAATCAGACTTATCATATCATAAAAGGCACATTCACACTAATCTTGCTTATTGTTTGTGCTATGCCAAGCACCAGAAGTCCATACTCCCGCGGTTAATAAGTACGTTGGGGTGCTCCCCCAGGACCGAACCATGCCCTTTTTTGCACAGGCATTGGATCAAATTTAGACCGGAGTCCCCGTTGTGCTGAACAAACAGATTCATATTATGGCCACAGAGTTTCAATAACAAGCTCGTAGTAAAAGGAACATGATCATTCATAGAGTCAAGGAATGACAAACAGCTCAAGAGAACAAGGCAGGATAATGACGTATCTTCTGTTTCATAATTCATTAATGTCTTGACATGAGGATGTTTCTAAAGACAGATCGTATGCAGAACATGTGCTCTCAATTCCCCAAGTGGGTGTGCCTATTCGTATAAAGGTGTAAGTGATGAGTCACGGATTTTCTAGCATGTATGCATTTGACAAATAATAATTGAACATCGAAAACATAAAAACTATTGAAACTCATGTGCAAATCATGATATTAACTCCACTAACAAGTCCATACTAACATGTATTCACCCCACATTTATATCATATTCTTATCTTATCAATTGACAATAAGTAAGATCACAAGATAATCTAATGAACATAAGGACAACCACAATTACACATTAGAATCGTATTCATATCATTACTATTTTTCAATGGGTTGATTTATTTTAGGTCCATGCATACTATATAACATTATGCACATGCTAGTAGACATCATGAAATGATCAGACCCAAAATATGCAAATTTTTGTAAGGGTAGTGTCGACAGACCCCTTACTGGTGTCGACACAATGCTTCAAACACAAGACAAAATAATGCAAAACTGGTCAAGTAGTGTCGACACTAGATCAGGTAGTGTCGACACAGTGCTTCAAATACAAGGCAAAAGGTCAAGTAGTGTCGACACTAGATCAGGTAGTGTCGACACTAGAGACAGCTCCCAGAAAACCTTCTCGCCAATCTGGGACAGTGTGTCGACACTAGCTCAAGTAGTGTTGACACTAGAGGCCTTCCCAGAACACCTTTTGGGTTGTTTTGGGACAGTGTGTCGACACTCGTCAAGTAGTGTCGATACTAGAGGCCCTCTCAGAACAAAACCCATAGGTCAAGTGTAACCCGAAAACACATCTCATGTAGAAATTTACTTGCTCACTTATAACTCTCTAACGAATGACATTTAGACAAAACGTCCAACATGAAAGATGACTAGGACAACTAGTAGAATAACTTTGATGTTGGGGGTTTGATCTAATTCGGTCTCTAAACCCGAGAAAACATATGAAGAACATAAAGCTAAGTGCAGCCCGAAATCGCAGTATCGTGCAGCGACTCTCTTACTATGCCTATAAATCTCTAAGGAAAGGCTTTTAGATAAAATGTCCAACATAAAAAATTATTGTGACTACAAGTATAAGAACTTTAATGAAGGAAGTTTAGTCTAATTCGGTGTCAAATCGCGTGCATAGTAAGAAGAACGGGAAAAGCCCTAACTGTGTGAGACTTCGGGAAAACCACGAATACACAATGTATACTCCATGAAAACTAGTCAAACCAAGTGCAGATGAACCTAGACTCAAAGAACTACATGATGGTGTTGGTTTTATTTAATCTCGGCCCGAGAACACCTACCTTCGAATGCTAAGAACTCTCTGCAGATTTCTGGGTTGATGCAGAGCAAAGTGAGGAAGACCCCGATTTTCCCCAGCCGTTCTCCACTTCCCCAGCTCTCCAAACTTGCTACTCTCGACCCCAACTTGTTGCTAAACCTTTCCCAAGAGTTTAAGGATGAGTTCTTATAGATTTAGGGTGTAGCTATGAGTCCTAACGACTAGGAAAGGAGGCTGCGAATTCTGCTTCCTTCTTTCCAAAATCTGGGATTCTCACCCAAAGGAGGTAGCAACGGTTTAGGAAACCACCAATTGGGTTGGGTTCAGTTTTGGCTTACCTGCATGATTAATTACTTAATTTTAACCCTAACTTGCCCTCTCTAATTATGGCATAATACATACACGAATTTCTGGGTAATTTCCTGTCCCAATTTATTTTATCTCCTTGGGCCAAATGTGCTCCATTGGCCCAATCTTGTTAATGGGTCATTAACACATGGTGTTGGAAGTCTCTCCAATATGTTTATTTAATTTATTCTCCTTTTTCCAAAATTTTTAAATCACTAAATTTCGGGGTGTTACATCCACCCCCACTTAAAAAAAAAATAGTCCCCAAATTTACACATAATGGCGTAGTTCGTACCTGAGAATAGTTTGGGGTGATTTTTCTTCATTCTTTCCTCTGTTTCCCAGGTAGCATTAGTAACTTCGTCTCGACTCCATTGGACCTTCACCATTGGTATGGTATGATCCTGAGTCGTTGAATCTTTCGATCTAACAGTTGATCGGCTTCTCTTCATAAGTCAGGTCCTCCCGAATCTCCAAGTCCTCATGGTTGATTACATGGTCGGCATGAATAAGTACTTCCTAGCATGGATATGTGGAACACATTATGCACGTTCGCCAGCTGTGGAGGTAGTGCAAGTCTATACGCCACTGACCAATCCTTTCTAGGATTTCAAATGGCCCTATGAATCTGGGACTTAGTTTTCCTTTGATCCCAAATCTTTGTATTCCCTTGAAGATGAGACCTTCAAGAAAATATGTTCGCCAACCTGAAATTCTAGTTCTCTCCTTCTCTTGTCTGCATAACTCTTCTGCCTGGATTGTGCTATCTTCAGACGTTCCCTGACAATCTGAACCTTCCTGACAGTCGCCTCAATTAAGTCGGGTCCAACCCATTGGTTCTCCCCAACCTCTTCCCAAAAAAGGGGTGATCTGCAACTCCTGCCATATAAGGCTTCAAATGGAGCCATCTTGATACTTGCCTGATAGCTGTTATTATATGCAAACTCCATCAGGTACAACTGATCATCCCATCGACCTCTAAAATCTAGCACCAGAGCACGAAGCATATCTCCACAATTTGATGGTCCTTTCGGTTTGTCCATCGGTCTGAGGATGGAAAGCAGTACTAAAGTTCAGCTTAGTACCCATTGCTGCTTGTAAACCCTTCCAGAAGTGTGAAGTAAATCTAGGGTCCGATCCGATATTATGTTAGATGGAACCCCATGCAATTGACTACTTCCTTAACATATAGTGTAGCAATACATCCACCAACCAGGTACTCTTAATTGGCAAGAAGTGAGCCGACTTAGTCAATCGATCAACTATTAGCCAAATTGCATCCATACCACCTTTAGTCTTGGGCAATCCCATGATAAAGTCCATACCGATGCTATCCCATTTCCATTCCGGGATTTCTAGTGGTAGCAGTCCACCAACTGTACGGAAATGCTCGGCCTTGACTTTCATACATGTTAAACAGTATGACATGATCGCACATGGCACATCCTCTTCAGGTTGGCCACCAATACGACCTTTTCAAGTCTTGGTACATCTTTGTTGATCCCAGATGAATCGTGTACTTGGACTGGTGAGCTTCATTAATAACCTCTTCTTGAGTTCTCCATGATCAGGGACACATGTTCTACCTCGGAATAGTAATCTTCCCTCAGCTGATAGAGTAAAGTCAGGTCTTTGTTTAGCTTCTCCTGATCTCAACTAAGAATGGATCCTCTCCCTGTTTCTCTTGATTTCTGTCAGTAGATCAGAGTGTATCTGGAGATTGGAAATCATTACCTGTTTCTCCTTCTTTCCCATGTCTAAGTGCAAGCTTGCAAATTGCTCCAGTAACTTCCATTCGCCCAACATCATACTAGCTAGCATAGCTCCTGGTTGTCTACTTAGAGCATCTGCCACTACATTGGCTTTCCCAGGGTGATATTGAATGGAAAAGTCAAAGTCCTTAAGGTACTCTAACCACCTTCTTTGTCTCATGTTAAGCTCCTTCTGTGAGAATAAATATTTCAAGCTCTTGTGGTCAGAAAAGACTTTAAATTGCTCACCATAGATATAATGCCTCCAAATCTTCAAGGTGAATACTACAGACTAACTCCAGGTCATGAACCGGGTAGTTCACTTCGTGGATCTCAACTGTCTTGAGGCATAAGCTATTACTTTCCCTTGTTGAATTAAGACGCATCCCAGACCTGTTCCAGAAGCATCTGAATAATTTCAAATCCTCCCTCTGCAGTGGGTAAGGCAAGGACATGAGCAGTAGTTAGACACTTCTTCAAGTTGTTAAAGCTTTCTTCACATTCATCGGTCCACACAAATAGATTTTCCTTCGGGTCAGCTTGGTTAATGGCACTGCAATCTTTGAGAAATCCTTTATAAACCTTCGATAATATCCTGCTAATCCGAGAAAGCTCCTGATCTCTGTGACACTTCTCGATCTTTCCCATTTCAGTACGGCCTCAACCTTTGATGGATCAACAACGATACCATCTTGGTTACCACTGCCCTAAAAAGGATACATCCTCAAGCCAGAATTCACATTACTTAGCTTGGCATATAATTATTCTCCCTTAAAATCTGTAATGAAATCTCAAATGCTCCTCATGCTCTTCCTTGTCTTGGAATAAATCAATATATCATCGATGAATACCACCACAAATTTATCAAGATATGGGCGATAAATGCTATTCATCAACTGCATAAAAACTGCAGGGGCATTCGTTAGTCCAAAAGGCATAACAATGAATTCATAATGCCCATACCTGCTTCGGAAGGCTGTCTTGTGAATGTCTTCTCCTTTGATCCTCAATTGATGATAACCAGATCTGAGATCTATTTTAGAGAAGTATCTAGCTCCAGATAATTGGTCAAACAACTCATCAATCCTTGGCAGAGGGTATTTGTTCTTGATGGTTAACTGATTTAGTTGTCTGTAATCTATACATAGCCTCATCGACCCATCTTTCTTCTTGACGAAGAGGATAGGTGCACCCCATAGTGATGTGCTTGGTCGGATGAAACCCTTCTCTAACAGTTCCATCAGTTGCTCTTTTAATTCCTTCAGTTGCGGGGGACATCTATATGGTGCCTAGATACTGGTGCTGCTCCAGGGACCAACTCGATGGTAAAATCGACCTCTCACTCAGGAGGAATTCCTGGCAAGTCTTCGGGAAAAACATCAGCGTATTCGCTGACAACATGGATGTCCTCAACTTTGACTTCCTTCCTTGTGATGACAACAGCAGCAAGAAAGGCCATACAACCTTTCTCATCATCCTTTGGCTTGTAGTGCAGAGATAAGTGACAATCTCCCCGGTTTCTATCCCCTGTGAACACTAGTTTGGGTAATGGCTAAAGGTTACCCGACTTCTCCTGCAGTTAATACTAGCCCATGTTCAGACAACAGTCTGCTCCCAGTATCACATCATACCCTCCATATCCATACATATTAAATTTGGGTAGGTTTTGAGTTCAATCAACACTTCACTAGAGGGTATGTGGTTTGTAAGATTGTGCCAGGACCAATCGGGGTTGAACAAAATATTCCGGATTTCATTGGGACGGTTCACAGGTAGGGTATCAACAAATGTTTGAGATATAAGGAATGCGTTGCTCCCGTATCAAAGAGAACATATGCGGGTCGGGAAAGAATAGTGAGTGTACCTTCCACGATACCTCCTTCTTCAGCAGCTTCCAGTTCCTGAATAGCTTGCAATCGGCCTTGCCTCTTCTTCCATTCGGATGCTTATCCTGAGGGGTTTGTTCCTTCATATTGGGCAGTCCGAGATCCTATGGTCACGACTACCACAGCACAGACATCTCCCTTGTGCTCTCCAGCATTGTTCAGACTGGTGATTAGCTTTGTCACAGTTTGCACCTTTCTCCTGTCGTCACCACTATCTGTTTACCTATCTCCTTTGGCTTTTTATCAGTGGTTCATTCACCCCGCCACTGGGCCTTTCTTCCCAATGGTCAGTTGATACCTTCTGTAGAAGACACTTGCTCCCTTTTCGCGGGTTTCCCTAATTCTTTCAGCAGTCTCCATGGCATCTTCCAGTAACTGAGCCTTCTTTACCATGTCAGCATAGGTTTGAATGTCCATTGGTGCCAGTGAGTGATGAACTGGGGCCTCAAGCCATTCAGAAAGTGTTTTGCCTTCATCCTTTCTGTCCAATTAAGTGAACAGCATATCGGGACAGACGAGAGAATGGGGCCTCATACTCAGCCACATGAGTCCTCTCTGCTTCAAAGCCGCAAATTCGACTGCTTTCCGTTCCTGGACCCTCTCAGAAAAGTACTTGGTGTGAATTGCTCAATGAATGAGACCCATGTTAGTTGCTGGCCATTCAATGTTGCTTCTAACGACTCCCACCATGCCCTGGCATCCTTTTCCAATTGGAAAGTTGCAGTAGTACTTTGTTCTGGTCTGTGCATTGCATGACCTGAATATCCTTTCAATTTCTTAACCAGTGTTCAGCAACATCTGGGTCAGTACTCCCTTCAAACCTAGGCGGATCCATATTCAAAAAATTCTGATAGAGATCACGGCTCCGCGGTTACCTCCACCTGGGTGGCTTGTAGGATAGCCTGAGTCAAGTTCTGTATTGTTCGTTGCATGTCCCTAGCCTGGGCATGTTCAGCGGCCATTAAGGTAATAAGTACCTTCAAGATAATAATATAAGTCAGTCATCTAAATATATATCACATGTGACTTCTATTCCCATGGTTCTACCCAAGCTCACATTAGGTACGACAGATTTTGACTCGTGTGATCTAGTTCCATTCTATGTTCTTATTCCCTTGGACCTAAAGTTTAAGGCTCTGATACCAACTGTCACACCCCGATATTTAGCAGCGGAATAAATACCGGGGGACGTGAACGATACAAACAGACGTATCACAGTTGAATAGCGCAGAGTCACAATTGAATATAATAACACATTCGAGACTATAATATGGTCACCAAAAGTATACTTTATTCCATTCCATTCAACTAGTTACAACCTTACATAAGAAGAACTCACTGAAAAGGGTTCATTATTCAAATAACAATATTTCTCTAATACATCAACTACTCAATTGTCTATTTCTAAACTGTCATCTACTCATATGGCGGGTGCTCATCACTCTTGCCCTGCCCCATCGGACTCCACTGGTTCTTCATCACTTCCTGAAAAGGGCAGGATGATAGGGGTGAGCGAACTAGCTCAGTATGATTTACATCTCAATATTGTGCGGGCACTAATATACATGATTAACATTTTAAATAGGCAGATATACACATGAATATGATGACAATGTATGCAATACTAACAGATTGAATAGCAGAATAGAACGGATATCATATCAGATCAAAATGTCGAGTTGCATATACAATGAACAGATATTTTAAGAGTAGAATCGTATCAAAAGAGATTGGCCATATTCAGACAGATATCATGCATTCACATGATCAGACGTATCATATCAAATCATATCATATCAGATCAATCAGACTTATCATATCATACAAAGGCACATTCACACTAATCTTGCTTATTTGTTTGTGCTATGCCAAGCACCAGAAGTCCATACTCCCGCAGTTAATAAGTACGTTGGGTGCTCCTCCCCAGGACCAACCAGGCCCCTTTTTTTGCACAGGCATTGGATCAAATTTGGACCGGAGTCCCACGTTGTGCCGAACAAACAGATTCATATTATGGCCACAGAGTTTCAATAACAAGCTCGTAGTAAAAGGAACATGATCATTCATAGAGTCAAGGAATGACAAACAGCTCAAGACAAGGCAGGATAACGAGTACTATCTTCTGTTTCATAATTCATTAATGTCTTGACATGAGGATGTTTCTAAAGACAGATCGTATGCAGAACATGTGCTCTCAATTCCCCAGGTGGTGTGCCTATTCGTACAAAGGTGTAAGTGATGAGTCACGATCTTTCCTAGCATGTATGCATTTGACAAATAATTAATTGAACATCGGAAACATAAAACTATTGAAACTCATGTGCAAATCATGATATTAACTCCACTAACAAGTCCATACTAACATGTATTTACCCCACATTTATATCATATTCTTATCTTATCAATTGCCAATAAGTAAGATCACAAGATAATCCAATGAACAAAAGGACAATCACAATTACACATTAGAATCGTATTCATATCATTACTATTTTTCAATGGGTTGATTTATTTTAGGTCCATGCATACTATATAACATCTTGCACATGCTAGTAGACATCATGAAATGATCAGACCCAAAATATGCAAATTTTTTGTAAGGGTAGTGTCGACACACCCCTTACTGGTGTTGACACAATGCTTCAAACACAAGACAAAATAATGTAAAAATGGTCAAGTAGTGTCGACACTAGATCAGGTAGTGTCGACACACTACTTCAAATACAAGGCAAAAAGGTCAAGTAGTGCCGACACTGGATCAGGTAGTGTCGACACTATAGACAGCTCCCAGAAAACCTTCTCGCCAATCTGGGACAGTGTGTCGACACTAGCTCAAGTAGTGTCGACACTAGAGGCCTTCCCAGAACACCTTTTGGGCTGTTTTGGGACAGTGTGTGGACACTAGCTCAAGTAGTGTCGACACTAGAGGCCCTCCCAGAACAAAACCCATAGGTCAAGTGTAACCCGAAAACACATCTCATGCAGAATTTACTTGCCTCTCTTATAACTCTATAAAGAATAACATTTAGACAAAATGTTCAACACAAAAGATGATGAAGACAACTAGTAGAAGAACTTTGATGTTGGGGGTTTGATCTAATTCGGTCTTGAAACCCAAGAAAACATATGAATAATATAAAGCTAAGTGCAGTCCGAAATCGCAATATCATGCAGCAACTCTCTTACCATGCCTATAACTCTCTAAAGAAAGGCGTTTGGACAAAACGTCCAACATAAAAAATGATTTTGACTACAAGTAGAAGAACTTTCATGAAGGAAGTTTAGTCTAATTCGGTGTCAAATCACGTGCATAATAAGAAGAACGGGAAAAGCCCTAACTGTGCAAGACTTCGGGAAAACCACGAATACACAATGTATACTCCATGAAAACTAGTCAAACCAAGTGCAAATGAACCTAGACTCAAAGAGCTACATGATGGTGTTGGTTTTCTTTAATCTTGACCCAAGAACACCTACCTTCGAATGCTAAGAACTCTCTGCAGATTTCTGGTTATGATGCAGAGCGAAGTTGAGGAAGACCCCGATTTTCCCCAGCCGTCTCCACTTCCCCGCGCTCCAAACTTGCTACTCTCGACCCCAACTTGTTGCTAAACCTTCCCAAGAGTTTAAGGATGAGTTCTTATAGATTTAGGGTGTAGCTATGAGTCCTAACAGGACTAGGAAAGGAGGCTGCGAATTCTGCTTCCTTCTTTCCAAAATCTGGGATTCTCACCCAAAGGAGGTAGCAACGGTTTAGGAAACCACCAATTGGCGTTGGGTTCGGTTTTGACTTACCTTGCATGACTAATTACCTTAATGTTAACCCTAACTTGCCCTCTCTAATTATGGCATAATTACATACACGAATTTCTGAGTAATTTCCTGTTCCAATTTATTTTATCTCCTTGGGCCAAATGTGCTCCATTGGCCCAATCTTGTTAATGGGTCATTAACACATGGTGTTGGAAGTCTCTCCAATATGTTTATTTAATTTATTCTTCTTTATTTCTAAAATTTTTAAATCACTAAATTTTCGGGGTGTTACAGTCCAGGTCAGACGACACAGACCTCGACGGTACAACACAAATACCAGGACAAAGCTCCGAGCTAACAGCTTGGCTTACAGAGAACCTGGGGCACCCAACTGGAGAGGTAACCACGGTAGGCATCGCACTACCCGCCACGTATACAAAACTACGTGCACGTCACACAAACCACGTGAAGACTCACGTAAACCGCGTGCACTAATAGTCCACTACATGTGAACACCACGTGAATACATAAAGATCCAGCTAACTGCGTACCCAGTATGCTAATTTCAGAAACCACGTGCACTAGGTACACCACAAATACCAATGCACCGCTCAATATCATTAAATATATAATATAACAACATTTAAATATAAGCATGTTGGTGGCAACATCGACTGCCGTTGATGAGATATAAACGGCAAGGTATCTGGCCGTCAATCTCCAACTGAAGAACCTGGCGTCAATCGATATTGACGCCAAGATCCTCGGCTATCAACTTCACAGAAATCGTGGGTTGATATCTCAGGTATTCTCATCCCTAAATGAATAGAAAAATACGAGGAAACACTTCCTCTAACATGCAAGTACCTTAATCAAATTGAAACACATGTTTCATTTATTAAATTGTTCAAACCACCCATTTACCCCACATGGATACCTTTACCCAAAAACATAATTAACATGCAGATTCCTACGTTCCAGATGCATTATCACAATCTGAAGGAACTAAAGGGATCATTCCCTACCTCAAGACGCACTTAAACTCCTAAATCCTCCCGTTTCGCACCAAATCCTCGCGAGCTTTTATGAAGATTACACCCCACTCCGACGATTCCTTGCCCGATTCGTCACCACCTCACGCTCCACGATCCTCCAACTAGCCTTCTGCAACCATTGGAAGCACTGGGGGAACAAGGGCATGAAAATAGGGTGAGGGAGAGGGAGAACAGAGTGTGGTAACTGTCCTCGGGTAGACCTATATTTTGCAGGTCGCACAGGTTGGCGTCAACCCTGATGTCGCTTAGAGAACCGCCACAATAAATGTCCACAAAGTCCGACGTTAAGTTCATAAGGTTGACGTCACCTTCGGTGGACGTCAAACCAGTCAACGACCACACCTGGCCGTCAACCCCTAATTAGCTACAGTAGGTCCCATCTTGTTTCAGGACCAAACCTACGCCAAACCTGCGCACACCACACGTCCAAACCACACTGGCCTCACAATGACTACTACAACTATTACACACATGATCCATAAGGATCCGAAAAGCATGCGACGTTACACTTCCCCTTTGTTTTTGAATTAATTGAATGGTTTAAAGCTTTAGAAATCATGCTAAGGTGGTGTGCTATGGTTTATCTTTCATTTTAAAAGTTTAAATTGTAGTTTAAATACGGTTTACTTGGTTTTCTGAAGGAAGATGGGGGTTCAACCGTCTGCCTGAGAAGGCGACGGATCGAGCCATCGTGCTTTTGTAAGAATGTGACGGGCTTGTCCGTTGCGTTTTCTCTTCCGATTGATGTATTCATATCGATTGGTTGGAATGTGACACTCGGGTCTGTCGTGTTCATGCATCCGATTGATTGAAGGCGTCAGATTGTCTCGTCGCGTTTCTGAGTTCCTGTACCGATTGGTGGAGAGGAGACCGGTTGCACCATCGCAGTTTGGGTTCGACTGGGTCGCTTGGCGTATTGGTGATGTGTCGGGCCGTTGCGTTCATGTTGCGACATTGGGCCCTATCACGTTCATCTTGTTGACGCTACTGGTGGGTTCATTGCGATTTGGAAGGCGACGTCTGTGTCCATCGCATTTCACCTTCCGAAGCGTGTTATGTTGTGTGGGCAGTGAAGGTTTTGTAAGGGCCTAGCCTTGGTTTTATGATAATGTTTGGCGGTGTTTTAAGTTTGGTTAATGTTAGCAAGCATGCTATAGGTTTAATGGTGTGGCTAGTTAGTGAGTTATGTTAATTAGGTTAATGACATTGTTATGTTAAAGTTATGTGGTTTATGTGCTTAGTAGTGTGTGGTTGCTATGGAGGTCAGGTAATGACCAATGACAAGCAAGTAGAGATTGTATATTATCATGATTTATGAATATGTTATGTGATTGGCATGGCTTGTGTGTTTGTCGAGCTTGGTGATTCGATGTCTATTCTGGAATGCCTCTTCAGTCAGGTACCCCAGGTTCATTGTGAACCAAGCACGTTGTGGTACGTTGTGCTCAGAGTTTGTCGCGGTATTGTGTGTACTGTAGAGGTTTGTGTCATCCTCCTGGACACCCTCGCTCCTATGTTTGAGTTGTACGTCCGGCTGAGGGAAAGACGGTAGTGGGACAATGACTTGTGTATTATGGTTTGTGTTTGGTCACTTGTAGCGTGCTCATGGTTTGGGGTACGGACACCAGTAGACATACTGGGCCCCAGCTAGTCCTTTGTTTTTAGTGCCTCACTTTAGGGAGCTTAGGCCAGAGTCTCTAAAGGTGCCAGGCATGGGCCTACAGCTTGTGGTCTGCAGGTGTGGTGATGGTTGGTCTCCACAGTTCTTTGGCTTTACAGTGTGGTTGTGGAGCGGCAGTTAGACTTTCCGTCTTTGACTACGAGACTGAGAGGTAGTTCTTGTGTGGTGTTGATCGGGTTGGATATTGGCGTCATGAACCAATAGTCTTTACCTATGTGGTGGCGTCGTTCCTTCCGACTCGAGCTTTCCTGTTGTTGTGGTGCGAGTGGTGGCTCTTTGGTTGTGGTTTCGTTGTGGTACCTTGTGGTTTCAGGTACCTGTACCCTTCGTGGATAGTTGGTTGTTTTGGCACGCAGTGTGCCCGCCTTTTCATGTGTTGAGGTAGATCGGTTTTCCATGGAGGTCGTGTCGTGCGACCTTTCACTTGTAGTGTTTTTACCCTCTTTGTGGTTAGCCCTCCGAGGTGTTGGCTACCATGGGTTGTATAGTGGACTGGCTCTTGGTTACCAGTCCTGTTGCTTCTCGTTGGTAGTTTGTTTGTGTGGTTTGTGTTAGTTGGTTTCAGCGGTTGTGGTGGACTGGAGTTTTCTATACCAGTCCTGTGGTTTCTTTTACTTTATGTGAGTTGTGCTTAGCTAGTGTGTTTATGATTTATGCAGTTTAATTATGTTTATTGTTAGGACGGTTTTACTCCAGCAGTGCTCTTGTTAGAGCTGCCAGTGAGACCCTTGAGGGTTGAGGTCTTGGTTCTTGTGTTGTGGTACTGGTTTTGTTATTATTTTTGCGAGGTCCATGCTAAGCCTGTGACTTGTTGAGGCTCACTCTCTTACAGTTCTTTTCAGGGTTAGCCGTGGGTTTGGCTTGCAGCAGTGTTGTGGTAGACTTGTAGTTGTAATTGTGTGAGCTTTGCTCTCTCGGGATATACCCTAGGTAGTTGTACTTTTCTCTTGGACATGTAATAATGTATTGGGGCTATGTAATTTGTTGTAAATAAGTATAAATACATGTACTTTCTTATATATTATACTATTGTGGTTGTCTTTTATATTCTTACTAGACATTTGTATAAGCTATCCCTGGCGAGACTTTGGTCTCTTCGCAGGAGGCGGGTCTGGATATGGAACCTTATTAGGCATAAGTATCCAGGGTCGCTACAAAAATGGTCCTGGAAGTCAAAGTAGGTCGATCGTTCTCCTTAGGGCTCAGAATCTGGATCCATTGGAAGGTTCGGTCGACTGACACTTTGGTCCACCTTTTTCCGGTCTTGACTTCAGATGCCAGTGCCCTGGATGGATTGATCGACTGATAATTAGAGTTCGGTCGACTGACACTTCAGTCCACCTTTTTTCTGTCTTGACTTCAGATGCCAGTGCCCTGGATGGATCGATCGACTGATAATTAGAGTTCGGTCGACCGTTTGTCTCTGGACTTCTAGACGGGGTTCATTGGGATGTTTGGTTGATCGATAATCAGAGTTTAGTTAATCGACTATCAATTTTCAGTCAGTCTTCCCTTCTGTCTTATCCAAGCCTTAGTCTTTGTAATGTCCACATACAAGGACGAGTTGAGCCTATTTTGCTACACAGTTAGCACACAAATTAGACTCTCATATTAAATACGAATAAATCAAATATTTGGGTCATTAATATGAACATAAATTAGTCCTATGTGATCTTATCAACATTATTAAGAATTTGTGTTTTGTGATCATTAAAGTACAGCAAAGCCATCTCCTTGAAACTTTCTATGGCAAAAAAACTCCTTGTGTATAAGTTAAGGTGCAAATACTTATGGCTAAGAACACATTATTACAACAATTAGGGGGAGTCAGTCTGAAATCATGTGTGTAGTGGCTCAAATTAATCCTGATCTTTTATTCTTTGGAAATAGATGAGCTTGTAGGGTTCAAGCCTTAGCAGCATTGATGTTGATTGGTCACGAAAATCCCTCTGATTAATTGATCCTATGGCCTAGGCCAGTTTACACTAAATTGCCTAAAAAAAATCTTGATCTGATAGGATTGGTCAATTGATGCATTAGTATCAATTGATTGATTCTAGAATCGAACCAAAATAGTTCGAAATGAATCGGTCGATCGGCCCAATAGTTGATCCACTTTATATAAGCAAAGGATGCTATAGAGAGACCTCTCTACACCTCCAACTTCATTCCTTCACCTTCCTTGCCTCCTTGAAGCCCCATTTGAGTTCCTCTTCCTTTCTCAAGGAACTCCAAACCCTAGGTGAGGTTTCATCTTGTCTCTGCCTTCCTTCATGTTCTCCCCACCAATATATAAAACCCCCACCTGGCCATTTGTGTCATCCTTGTTGCTAGCTACTTTGAGCTCACTCTCTTCCTTGACATGGGAAGTCCCCATTTTACTATATAAAATGCACATTCTCATCTTATTCATGCTTCTAATGAGGAAATTCTTGAGCACCCAAGTAGTTGAACTAGTGGGAAAGTCATCATACCTTAAAATGAAAGGCTTAACCTGTTTGACTAGCAAGAAATGCATCCACAAAGATATCTAGAATGCATCACTCGGCACTAACACTTTCACCTAACACTAACATCTAACTAGTGCACTAGCAGGCACTTCTATTTGACCAGACATATTCTTGACAATGTAATCTGCCACCTGTTATTTGGGTTCAGACATCTGACAGTTGACTAGCGTACTACAAAATTATGTCATGTCGTCCAAAAACGACTATTCGACAGAGGTCTGACATTTTAATGAGAACACTCTAGTGGAGCAGATGTGTTTAAAGAATCTATAGCCACACGTAAGATACGACCACACCCAGACAATTTGAAGAGAGAAGCCGCAAGAGATGTGTCAACAACCGATCGACATATGACTTCACACTGAGAAGTCATGGGACAGCCTCTCTTATGGGCCGAAGGGGGGGTTGTTGGCCTTGTGGCCCACTAATTCAGCCCACGGTGAATGTGAATGATCCATTAATATTATTTTAACCTTTACTTGATGAACGGTGGTAATTGGTTTTCTCGTTAAAAGGAAAAGAAATCCAAATGGACAGCAAGCGGTTGGATAAGAAAGAAAAAAGCGGGGGGGGGGGGGGGGGGGGGGGGGGGTTGGAGGAAAGAAAAATGAAGAGAAAAGTGGCTGTTCGGCTTGGATACTTTGTGCTGGTTTAATCACTTATTTTCTAATAAAATACTATCAAATAAAATTTAAAATAAAGTATTAAATGTTGATGATCATATTACCCTCCATAATATATATTTTTACGTAAATATATTAAATAAACTTAATAGATATATATGAATTAAAACTTATTAATTATTATAATTCAATTTAATCATTTGATTTGGTTTGATTAGAGTTCAAAAAATTGAATTAAACTAAATTTTCTTTTTCAATTTGATTTGAAATCAAACTAATTTTTTTTCATATTCAAACCTAATCAAATCAAATCGAATCACTCGATTCGATTTAATTTTTCAATTTGAACAGAATAATAAACACATCTACTCTCTTCTGGTCAGGGAGAAGGAGAAGCCCAGAGAAGAAGGGAAGAAGACAAGGGGCTGTTCTTCGTGATACCTCGTGCACAGTGATGACATGGATTTGTACTGTTAGAAGAAATGATGAAATATATTCTTGTCATTCCATTCCCTTTTTTTTTTTGTTCTATAAATAAAGAATAAAAAAATATACATAAAAGGGCATGATGTGATGCAAAATCACACCCAAAATCAATTGACGGCTCATGGCAACTGCATCAACTCTTCAAGATCACCCCAAAGTACGAGCAATTAAAATTATTGCCACCCAGAAAATCGAGGTTTGAAAAGGAAGATCTAAGTCTCTCCCATGTCTGAAGGTAAAACCACAGAAGCGAAACATCTCTTCATCATATTGTCAGGCTCTCCTAGTGGATGAATGACGTTTCCCACTTGAAGCACCAGGAGTTTGCTGCCTTCCAGCTCGATCAAGCGGTTGATTTGATCCAAGTGAAGCTTTCCACGAGGGCGATGGACCACGGATTTGAACTGGAGTCCTATGTGCAGCAAACAAAACAGAGAAGATAAGTAGCATTTCAATGGGATTTTCGGTGTAGGAGAAACTTTTCGACAGTACCTCGTATCTGGGCTCTTCACTTTCTTACTCCTCATTGCACTCCCAGAGACTATGCTAGAAGTTTTAGGAGGATTGCACTGCCATAATATATCTGCTTCTGAAGAATCACTTGTAGCCATCTCCTCCGACGCATCTGTACTTGCAGGCTCGAACCGAATTCCTTGTGTGTCGTCATACTCGTGTCTATCCTGCCGGATTATCCCGTTTCCGTGAAATAACTGGTCAGAGTACATTTCCACGTTGGGTGAATACCTCTGGCAGAAAGGCAAATCAGAAGCTTCTCCCCAGTCACTAAAATTATTTTCATATCTAATACGACTATCTTGCTTATTGACCATTATCTTGTCAACCCAATCTCCTAAACTGGTTTGTTTTTCTTCAGCACTACGCAAACTCACACTTGGACTGCTGTCTGGCCAAGGAGGTGAGTCAGCTGTAGTTAGTGCCTCTTCCAGATAGAAACTTGGTGTCTTATGCCATGTCGCATAGTTGGGATGTATCTACGAGCAACCAAAATTTCTTCCATTAATCTAATATCACCACCAAGCAAACACATCCAAACAAGGTATGTTATGTTCTCAATTGGACGTTACCACGCCAGATTGTTGGTTTGGAAGCATAGACGAGATTGTACCAGCCTGCAGTCCAACATTCGTTTTATTCACTTCAGGAGTGGACATCATGCTACGGTTGCGTTCAGGTTCTTCCTTTCTTGCAAGTGCCGCTTTAAGAGATGCAATCTAGAACATTATGTAAAGATGTAGACGCTCAATGGTATATGATTAAAACAAAAAGGAACGTACACAGTAAACAGGAAAAGAAAGTGGCACAGGGAGAGAAACCTGTTCCTTGAGATCTTTAACTTCCCCACTTTCTTTGTTAAGACGTGCAGCACCAAGCTCCACAGTAGAAACCCGCTCAGCAAATTTGAGTGTGCTAATGGTCTCCCCGATGGCATCTGGTTCGGGACTTATGTGAACGAACATTAATGTCTTTGCTTGCCCACCTATTCAAAAGGTTAATTATTTGAAGAGAATTGGAATAACAATGAGATATTATTAGCATCCAAATATGTACAAATAAAATCAGTCTCACCTAGCGAGTCCTGCAGAAGTTGGGTGAGTTTACTGTTTCTATAAGGAACGTGGGAATTCTTCTGAGCAAGAGCAGCTATTACATCACCCAAGGCGGAGAGAGATTTGTTAATGTGTTGTGCCTCCTTCAGTCTTTCTCCTTTGACCTCAGATTTATCAACTCTTTCACTGCCTGCCAAATCCACCAGGTGCATGCACCCACGAAGAATAGTCCCGGATGCCACTTCCTTTCCTTGTACATGAATCGTCAGACAGCTGCAGATAGTTAATTTTATCAGCATCAAAAGGGTATATACAAGTTCCAAAAGGAAACCCCATATCGAACAAAATATGCATTCAGACCTGTGAGAGCGACTACTGCGATCATTTAATGCCGTTGCACCCACTGCACGATTCCTTTGCCCTATATTCATCAGCTCTATAACTTCTGACGTTGATGCCACAGGGACCAAGTTCGCATCTGGCACATTCAGACCCTTTTGCGTACTGTTACGAATCTCTAACGTATTTGCTGGTTAAGGAAAGAATGACAATAAAGGTTTAAAAAATAAATACTACAAACCAATTGTTTGAAAACTAAAGAATACAAAGCAGCAAGCATAGAAGGATATCTTCTGTTAAGGCCATCACTAGCAAGAAGATCCCTAACTTGCTCATTATAAATCTCGATCATTTGAACAGCAATATCATAGCAAAATGTGTCCTTTCTCTGTTCTGAAAGGTAAAATAGGTCACTTAATGCTCTGTAATTGACACCCTGGCTTTCTTGAGTGATATTCTTAGGTCCACTCTGCGAAATCAAAAGATAACCAAGCATTAAAAGATTTACATATAGAAAAAATGATGAACATATGCCTATTATCTAGTGAAGAACACACGTCATGTACTTACCATAGTGTATGTTTTCCCAGACCCGGTTTGGCCATATGCAAATATACAGACGTTGTAACCATCCAAGACAGATCGAATCAAAGGTTGTGTATCAGAGAACACTTCCTCTGCAGCATGAATGAAATAGGCAAGGTTTCATCAACTAAAGAAAGAATATCATAAAAAGGGACACAGGGACTGTCAAAACCTTGGGATGCAGATGCTCCAAATATTCTGTTAAAAGTGAATGATCTATGCGCTTCTTTCCCGTTCTTCAAAGAAGTGATGATTGAAATATTTCCATCATCTAGATGGCTAATTGTGCTCACAGAACTTGGCTGTCCAGGCAAAAAGGGTCTGACACGACAGTAGACCCTAATACTTCCTTAAAAATGCCAGACTGCAGATTTTAGATACGTTGAAGATAACATTCACTAGAAATACAAGATGAAGAATGTGTTTGTCTTACCTTTTAAATCTTGTACTTGATTGTATAATTTCCGGTTCTCCTCGAGAACTCTATGATATCCTGAAGCAGCATAAGCTAAGCTGTACAAATGTTTGCCTGTGGAAGAATAAAGAGAGAGTTTAATAATTTGCAAAGAATCAAGAAATAGCCAATATTCCTTTCGATTAATTTTACCAAGAACATGAAGTTCTTCAGAGTACTTAATTTGCATATTCCTCATTCCAGCTTTAGTATCATGAAGTGTGTGTTTTAACCTCTGAAAATAGAGAAAGAATTCAAGAACGCAAGATGGCAATTTTAATTCGTCAGCATTACTATGAATCTCAGTGTAATTTCCAACCTGTATATCTCTCTGTTGCTGGTCAAGTATCGTCTGTCGTCCAACTAAACTAGATTTTGATTCCTTTTCTTGAACCAACATTGTACTAAAGCATGTCCCTTTTTTCGGATGAGTGACATTTTCCTCATTTGTCACCATCTGGATAATCACAAAGAAATTTAGATAGCTTCAGACAAGCCCATTACTGAAAAACCGTACAATATAACAATGAAAAATTATAATGTAGTAGTTGCACTTCATTGTGCCTCTTCCATAATCAAAAGTGCAAAATGAAAAAACATTAGCACAAATGGACTACCATAAACTTCAAGTTCGTGCATCCATAAGTTAAGAAAATAGCACATACCTTTGTCTCATCTGAAGCTACTGGAAGCTCTGCCAGGATCTTCCTCTTTGAAAGTGATTTGCCACCATCACTGCTGAGATCCTCCAAGGTGGTTTTTATCTATCAAGATTATCAACAAAAATATGTAAATACACCTTGGTTTAATAAAAAAGGGTAGCAGTTTAAAAGTAGGCATAGACAATCATTTTTATCATGTGCTATGAATTGGAAAGCAATATCGTCATACTAACAGAGAGAAAGTCTCATCATATTACAGGCCAAGTATACCAGTTCATTTTGGGTTGCTATCCGGCGTTCAAACTCTTCCATAACCTTTTTTAGCATGGACTCCAACATCTGCAGAGTGGCACCAAAAATTTCAAATCCAATCCGTTAAAATCCAGAGAAGCAACACTAAGGTCAAATAAACTTACCGATGGAACTTCTTCGGGCTTCTTTCCTGAGAGAACCGCACGTACAAGCTTATTCAGAGAGCCGGAACCATTCTGTACATTGTAGGGAGTTTACTACGTGAATTTTGATCCGGTTCAATATAACTGACCAAGCTAATTAACGTAAACATGGACCAGGTTACCAACCATTTCAGTTGTGTCCTGATTGGTGTCTCTACAGAAGTTCTGATTATCTTGGAATCTTTCATTTGAAGAGATATTCCTTGATAAGGGGTTCATAAAAGGTTCCGAAGTTTTCCTCATGTAAGTTTTCTCTGAGCCGACAGGTTTATTAGTTCCAGTAAATTTCCACGAACCAGTTCCTCCCATTTGCCTCTTTTCATTGTGAGCCTTAAGAGCCAGAATGCAGTTGACAATTCTGGAACTTTTCCCACCCTGCTCCACCGTAAAAATGCAATTGTCAAGAATAGCAACGAGCAAATCAAGAAGTAACTTTGTTATATTATCAAAAACTAAATAATATAGTTTCCCCGTTAAATCTTTCTAACTAAATTGTCAAATAATTAAATTGTTATTTAACACCAGTCATATAACTAAACTAATTTTTTATTGAATTGTCAAAATTGTTTTTCTGATACCAGTCATATAACTAAAAATGATGTCAAGTAAGTGTAACAGGAAAATCTTTCTAGAAAATCTTCCTACCCGGACCATTTACTTACAAAACTCGGAACAAAAGAAGATGCAATTGCTCAAATTGAACTACTGAAATAAACCGATGACAGTTCTCATAAACCGATGACCTGATTTCGGATTATCCAATGACTACAAGGGGTTGAAAACCTCTGACCACGCACCTCTTCTAGATCAGATAATTCAAATGCAGGGAGGCCCTTGTCTTGCACAGCAACAAGAAAGTTCTTAATATTCTCAAAATATTGATAAGCTGATAAAGCTGCTCCATCTGAAAGAACTGCATCTCCTGAGTTTTCCACAACCTGACAAACGATTCTTTAAATAATGCATACCGAAAGACAAAAACCCAAACCCATAAGCTGAACAAAAAAACCCTCGTTGACGCACCTTAGGAACAGCACCTGAATGGACCTTGTTAAGTGCATTGCAAAGAACTAATCCATTTCTTAGGCCAAGGCGAAATTCTTCCTCTGTAGGCTCGTCAGGCAAATCCTTAGCAACAACTACCCCGACCATCTTTCTCAGCCACCCTGCAGCTTCATACCTTCTGCCGGCTACAATTACGAATGGAACAAACTATCAATTTAAGCACAACGAATGAGCGTAATCTTTCATTATTAAATGAATTAAAGGTTGGTCAGAAAGAACATCTGAAGCGAAAATTGTACCAGTACCTTACCCATTGGTATTGGCACTGACATGTGACAGTGTTTGCTACAATATATTCTTTTTTTCGTTATTTAAATTTCCTTATACATGTATGTTAAATTCAAAGGAGGTTGTTAGAATATACTAAAGATGATTATCTATACCACCTCGAAAAAGGTAATACAGTGACTGACGCTCTTCGTAGGCATCCTGTCGCACACGTCTTCTTTAATGATAGTAGAATGGAAACTTCTAATTCAGGAATTCTTTTTCCATAGATGCTGCTCCAAAGCTACGCTAATCTTGGAGATATTTCGAACTCCACCAAAGAAAACAGGAGCCAGAGAAAGAAGAATGCGCCACATTCTAAGAACCTTCCAGGGAAGAATTTAGTAAAGTCGGAAGAGGAGCCACACAAGGAGGCGATCAAGCAATCTTGCACATTTTGCGGTGGACAAAACAGAGGCGTCAAATCCAAGCCGTCTACTAGGAGAAGCATACGCGACAAAAAACAACTGAAGAGAGAAGAAGTAATAAGGAAGAAGAGATCAAAGAGACGAGCGGCCGAGGCCAATCTCACCTGCTTCCTCGGCCTTCCTGGAGGCCAGATCGTTGTCGCTTAGCCGCGCCTCATGCTGCTGGAGGACGTCCTCCACCACCGAGGCCACCGATATGGAAAGGAACCCTTCCGGCGGCGCCATCTGAATCCGAATGGAGAGGGAGAGAGAGATGGGGGAGGCGGGACAGAAGACTAGGTATAATCTAATCCCGGAGGAGGAACAGAAAACACAAGTCCATCAGATCAGCATTTACATCATCATCACCCCTTCCCAACATCGTCATCACCTCTCATCCACCATCACAATCGAAAGAAATCTTGAACACAGCAACAACCAGAGGAAGCAGAGAGATTAAACACACACTACCTTGTGCGGGGGTGGGAGGGGATGGGGACTGGAGGGGGACGGACAGAAGAGATCGCAATGGAGACGAGCCCTTGCTTTAGGGTCGCGTCTGTCTGATCCAATCTGCAGAAGCACCCCTTGGCGGTGCTGTTGGTCGCTGCTCTTCTGCTGCTGCTTCTCGTGGTGCTGCCGCTCAAAAAGAGCTCCCACGCCCCCTCCGCACAAAAGGGGGGCCCCGCACGGGGTTGTCCGAACCTGATCCCGAGCCTCCAGCCTCGGAGCCCTGAACGGTCGCGTCCCTTTTTTAATGAAACCAAGTTCAAAAAACAAGGAAGAAATCACACGTGCGGCGTTTTATGCTGTGGGCAGAGAACTAGAGAAGAATCCTCACCTGCTAGATGGGGGAACATCTGCCACCCCCCCGCAAGTTCTATTTTTTGAAAATTTGTAAGAATATATCTCAAAAGTGTCATTCTTATATAATATATATATATATATAATTTGTTACATGAATATAAGTATAAAAACTTTACAGTCTGGAAGATATTTTAGTACTTATATTATTTTGGCAATTAATTTATAGAGTAAGATAATTTTTGCACTAATAAGCAAAGGCATCGTAAATATTTTCTAATTGGTTAGATTTTAACTTGAGCTAATAATTTTCCTACTCTGATGCTAAATTACTGCACTTAAACAGAAATTATATATAATTGTTATAAGAAGAGTATTTTTGTCATCTTATCTCTTTTGTTTTTGCAGTCTGTACCAAAATAGATGTCTGAGTTGTGTGCTATTTGCTTCTCCCATTATGTTATCATTCAAACATATTACTTATGTAGTAAAAACAATTTAGGAGATGAGTTAATTAAATCTAAGTAAACCAGAATATCATTGATTAAAGTTGGATGATAACTATCTTGCTTAGTTTGTTGTTGGAAATGCAAAAGAATATTTAGAAGTGGGTAATATTGGACACGAATCAATGAATAAGAGAGATCCTATGAGTATTATCTTCTTCCTTTTTTAGTCAAGCCAAAATGGTTACACGGCCTGCCTGTTTACGCTCAAAATCCATTGTGACATTTATGCACTAGAAGATATATTACCATAATAATTCTAAAAATAATTTACTTCAGATTTTGAAAAGTCTCTCTCTCTCTCTCTCTCTCTCTCTCTCTCTCTCTCACCAAAATGGTTACACGGCCTGCCTGTTTACGCTCAAAATCCATTGTGACATTTATGCACTAGAAGAATATATTACCATAATAATTCTAAAAATAATTTACTTCAGATTTTGAAAAGTCTCTCTCCTCTCTCTCTCTCTCCACACACACACACATCTACTGAAATCTTATCCAATTAAGCTTAAATAGCTTTGTCAACTTTTCATCCAGTCTCTTCTCTACTTCCTCACCACACACACACATTGTAGTTAAAAAGATTACCATCAAAGCCAATATTCCCAAGTGACATGATATATTGAATATTATGTAGTCACTTATCAAAATCGCTACAAAAGATAATCAATGAATGTACTTTATAACATTAACTGACACGACATCTACTGAAATCTTATCCAAATTAAGCTTAAATAGCTTTGTCAACTTTTCATCCAGTCTCTTCTCTACTTCCTCACCACATCACAACATATGTGAAAATGTAAGTTGAACTTTGTTCGGATGCATTAGTATCTTTGATTGAGAAGAAGCATATCCCTTGATAAAGGTTTATTAGCATTGGGGTTTTCTTTAAAAATAGTATGGTTTCAAAAAAAATTTAAGTAAGTAACAGCTCCAAGGTTTGAATTTGTAATTTAACATATTTTTGACTGTCAATGGCTACGCCAACCCACAGGTTGGTGCCACTATTCAAAAATATTAAATTCAATTCTACCCAAACTGACTTGAGTTAATTGGTCATGTCTTGACCGATTAGGTAAATTGGTTAACGGCTAACTAATTTTCTTCTATCACCCAAAATTTGGCCCTCCCCTTTTCCCCACCTCTGTTTGCTTTGTTTCCCTTGTAGCCCTAGCTACAACAATGACGGAGCAAACAGTGTGGCGAAGACTCAAGGTAGCAGATCGAGCGAGCGGCAGCAACGGTGGGAGGCGAGGGGACTAGAGGGGGGCAGACAGAAGTATGGATGTAAACGAGTCGAGCCAAGCCAAGTATTATGTTGTTCAAGCTCTATTTGTTAATTTTTAATCGAGTTCGAGTCGAGATCGAGTTTTATCGAGTATTGAAAATGGTTGTTCAAGCTTGATTTGTTTAAATACTCTCGAGTTCGAATCTTTAACGAGTCCAATTAAATTTATGAGTCTTATGTATATAATATATAAAAATATATATGTATCTATATATGTATATATATAAGCCCAATCCAATCTACAAGTAAAAAACTAATTGTTTATAAGACCCAAATCTATCTTATTTCAAGGTCATATCTCAAGATCCTTCATAAGCTACTTGTTTAATTATTTTAGTATAATATTTAAAATATTTAACAACTATATTTATAATTTTCATAATTTAAAAATTAAACAAACTTCTTCACAAGCTTAAATGAGTCGAGTAAGAGTTTGTTCATACTCGGCTCGTTTATGAAACGAGTTTAAATTTTTGTTTGAGCTTGACTCCTTTACCTTGTTAAACGAACCGAATTCGAGTAACATCCGAACCGAATTCGAACTACTTGTCGAGTGTATTGGTTCGTTTACAACCCTAGACAGAAGAGATTGCAATGGAGACGAGCCCTTGCTTTAGGGTCGTGTTTGTCTGATCTAATCTGCAGAAGCACCCCTTGGCGGTGTTGTTGGTCATTGGTCTTGCTCTTTCTTCTGCTACTGCTTCTTGTGGTGCTGCCGCTAAAAAAGAGCTCCCACGCCCCCCTCCGCACAAAAGGGGGGCCCTGCACTGGGTTGTCCAAGCTTGACCCCGAGCTTCCAGCCTTAGAGCACTGAACGACCTCGTCCCTTTTTTAATGAAACCAAGTTCAAAAAACAAGGAAGAAATTACACATGCGGCGTTTTATGATGTGGGCAGAGACCTAAGAAGAATCCTTCCCTTCGCGTTAGTTGCTAGTAGGGCTGTAAACGAATCAATACACGTGACAAGTAGTTTGAATTGGCTTGTTTAATAAGGTAAACGAGTCAAGCTCAAACAAAAATTTAAACTCATTTCATAAACGAGCCGAGTATGAGCAAATGCCTACTCGACACGTTTAAGCTTGTGAACAAGCTCGTTTAATTTTTTAATTATAAAATTTATAATATAGTTGTTAAATATTTTAAACATTATATTAAAATAATTAAACATGTAACTTATGAAGGATCTTAAGGTATGACCTTGAAATAAGATAGATTGGGTCTTATAAATAATTAATTTTTTACTTGTAGATTAATTGGGCTTATATATATATATATATATATATATATATATATATAACTTATAAATTCAATTGAGCTCGTTAAGACACTCGTTAAGGATTCGAATTCGAGAGTATTTAAATGAATCAAACTTGAACAATTATTTTCATTACTTGATAAAACTCAAACTCGACTCGAGCTCGATTCAAAATTAACGAACAAAGATTGAGTAGCATAATACTCGACACGAATCAATGAATAAGAGAGATCCTATGAGTATTATCTTCTTCCTTTTTAGTCAAGCCAAAATGGTTACACGGCCTGCCTTTTACACTCAAAATCCATTATGACATTTATGCACTAGAAGAACATATTACCATAATAATTCTAAAAATAATTTTACTTCAGATTTTGAAAAGTCTCAAAACTCTCTCTCACACACACACACATTTCAACGTTCAAATGTCTCCTTGACCTTACCATTATTGATGCTCTACATTGTAGTTAGAAGGATTGCCATCAAAGCCAATATTTTCAAGTGACATGATATACTGAATATTATGTAGTCATTTATCAAAATCACTACAAAAGACAATCAATGAATGTACTTTATAACGTTAATTGACACGACATCTATAGAAATCTTATCCAAATTAAGCTTAAATAGCTTTGTCAACTTTGCCTCCAGTCTCTTCTCTACTTCCTCATCACATCACAAGATATGTGAAAATGCAAGTTGAACTTTGTTCGGGTGCATTAGTATATTTGATTGAGAAGAAGGATAAGTTCACTTGATAAAGGTTTATTAGCATTAGGGTTTTCTTTAAAAATAGTATGCATGGTTTCAAAACTTTTTTAGGTAAGTAGCAACTTCAAGGTTTTAATTCGTAAGTTAATATCCTTTTGACCGTCAATGGCACACCAACGCACACATTGATGCGGCCATTAAAAAATATTAAAATCAATTCTACCCAAATTGACTAGAGTAAATTGGTCATGCCCTCACCGATTAGGTAAATCGATTAACGATTGACTGATTTTCTTTATGTCACGCCAAAATAGGCCCTCCTCTTTCCCCTGCCTCCGTCTGCTTCGTTTCCCTTGTAGCCCTAGCTATACTAGCAATGGAGCAAATGGCACAGTGGAGATTCAAGGTAACAACGCGGTAGCAGATCGAGAGAGCGACAGCAAAGGTGTTTTCCCCTTGATATTGTAGTGATGGCAACAACTCACTTGACCGGCTAGGAAGGTATAAACTTTATTTTTATTATTTTTTTATTTTCATTTGGGTCCCCTTGTCTCTCCTAACCCCATATACATCTGACATAGGACCCCGCTCTAATGTTCCCCCGGTCCCAACCCGATCCCCTCCTTTCCTCTAGTTCCTCCCCTCTTGGAGGCGGTCGCAACCCCTCCCCCCCCCCTCTCTTGGTTCCAGCCTCCAATGGTATTCCCTAACCCGAAACCTCACTCCACTTCAGTCATCTATAGACTCCACACTTCCATTTTGGCTCCACTTCTCTCCACTTTGTCCCCTATCCCCCATTTTAGAAATAAATTTAGAATGTTAGAAAATATGTAGAAGAAAGTTTGAAATGATAAAATCTAATTTTATGGAAATAAAATTATTTTTTCTAAGTATAAATTACCTTGTAATGATGTAGTTATAAGATTTTGTACGATGTATTAATTTGTTTAATTACATTATTGACTTGGTATGTTAGCATAAAAAATAAAAATATCATCTTGTTTGTAATCCTCATTTGTTTGGAAAAAGTGCAAGTCAATTTCGAAATGAATAATATTCAAAAAAAATGTTGAGGAGATTAGTTTAATTGCTCTGGTCTTGCAAGTGTGATAGTGTGACACACTTATATTAAATTAATAAGATGTCATCTACGAATATATTTATGGTGATTCTTTATAATGGGTTGTCCAAGAATGGTAAAGTGGCTATGTATGAGAGTGGCAATGAAACTACCATTAGAATATTTTCGCACTATTCTTTCAATAAACTCAATAGTATAATATATTTGGCAACAAAGATTAATCCCTTGGGTTTGAATTGAAAATTTATTTTAAGGTCCCTAATGTTGATGGTTTTCTATTGGGATTTGTTATTTTTTAACTGAACATCATCGTATGTGTGTGCTCGGTTTGTGAGCACTTGGTTGGTGTGTAGTGCGTGTGACGCATACACATTGAGCTATCTTGTCCCTAAAAAATGAGGTGGGATTTGTGTTGTCCCCAGAAACAACCTTGTGTGAGGGTTTGTAAATTTTACCTGAGAAACAAGTTAGTGTAAATCCTCATGGGGTATGAGGTAGTGGACGTAGGCGCACATGTGTATGTTAGCCGAACCACTATAAAATCCTACATGTCTTGTGATTTGATCCTTTTCTCCTATCTCCATTCTACGTACGTTAGGATAGTTGGTATCATTTTTTAATTGTTATTTCGCTGTGCATCTCGCATGTTAGATTTGCTTAAGTAAGTTTAATATACTATATGTTAAAGATTTGTTTTTAAAAAGGCGACAACCAATTCACCCCTCCCCCCTTAGTTGATCATCGCACATACCCGTGTACTTTAGATATGAGGATCAATTGCTTTTCTTTAGGTAATTTAATTATGTTCAGTTTCGATTTTGATCAGTGAAGTCATGTACTACTCAATATGAATTGATGGGAGTTGTATTAGAGGATATTATTAGACTTCTTTAATTGAATATTTGAGGATGTGAGTGTGCATGGTTGTATATGATGATATTCTCCTATGTTGGGTTACGTTTGGTTGTTCCCACTAGTATGTTCTGATTATGAAAAAAAAAAAATCAGATTGGGATGTGACAACTAGCACTTGCATCTAACGAGAATGATCAGGAATCTTAAGAGTGATCATAGAAGTATAGACGGATCTAGTGAAGAACCAATGGGGTCACGTGACCCCACTGGAATTTTAAAACCCTATGGATGAGTTTAAAATTTTCTATTAAATTAATTTGATTGAAAATTTTTCTAAAGGGGTGACCCCATTGAAAATTTTTCTGGATCTGTCTATGCATAGAAAGACACCCTCTGATGCTTAAATCAAAGAACCAGATGGTCTCGCAGAGATGGCCCATTCAAAGACTACACATCTGTCTTGAACAGGAGGTGGTTTTCCATGAGAATTGATCAATCTGCAAGACACCAAAGACTATTGGAAGATTGAAGGTGCAAGCTTTTGATTACACACTGGCATGCACACAAGAACACTCAAGCTCTCCACCCTGATTAATTCTAACTGGCTCCCTAAGGTGAACATCAGATAATTCTCCTCCGAGGTCACTTTTGGATCGAGTCCCCTAATCATTCTCATTGGCTGAAGGGGTAAGTGGCATCTCTCTCATCAACAAATTCAAGAGTCTACAGAGATTGGGCAATTGGTGACTACAAAATGGAGAAAGAGGACATTGCCATCAGAGAAAATATAATAGGCCAAGGGAGTGTGCATGATGAAGATGACAAAGGAGGACGAAGGGGGGCAAGGGGAGTTCCTGGAGGGAGTTCTCCCCACCCATCAAGCTATCGTTGGAAAAGATCTATTGGGAAGATAAGAGGCCCACCAGTGCGGCGATGAGCATTGTCGGAAGATGGAAGACCCACCTGCACATCGATGAGGTTTGCTGAAGACGGGGAGGCCTACCTCAGCAACAATTCCTTCAGCACGAACCCAGAGATGGCAGCACTCGGGTACCAATGCAAGTACTGTCTAGTTTGATGGCATTTCTGAGATCATTATATGATTAATCTTGCTAGTTCCTTAACAATTGTAAACTAAGAGCACCTGTCATGAAGAGGCATCAAGTTTTGGAGGTAAACAATCCAAATAGGTAAGACACATGGACCTATGTTAAACTTTAGGAGGATGACCTAAGGGATTGAAATCTAAGAAAACCCTAGAAAGATTCAAATATAAAGAACTCTAATAGGCCCCTTGGACCGAGCTCATCTGGGCTTTTAGCCTAGGCTCAATGGGATCACCTCTTGCCTAATCCCCCTAGAGAGAGAGAGAGAGAGAGAGAGAGAGCAAAGAGAGGAAGAAGGCAAGACTGAGAAGCATTTATCCCATATCATATGATCCACACATACCTAATCTCCCTGATATCTTTAAAGGAAGACTAACAGTTACAGAAGATAGAGAGATCCACATGTCAAACTAGCACTAGTCCACACTTCCTTTCACTCAAACTCTTTATCTCCATCCCTAGATTGAGCTCAATCAAATACTAACTTGACTGTCGAAAGTTTGATCTCTTCTCGAACTTCTCATTCTTGCAAGTCAGAGTAGCATCGCTGGTTAGTAGGCCCTTGTTCACCTTTGGCTCTATGTACTGAAGCCTCATCTCATGTTCTTCAGTGGTCGACCATTAATCAAGATCTTTTGAATCGGACTAATTTATAAATTTTAGATGATAAAAGATCGTCAAGTGAAGTTTTTGCACTTTGATAATAAAAAAATGTGAGCTTTCAAGGAATTTACAGAAAAATTTCTACATAATGGAGGAAAACTCAGAACTCCAAGTCCATCTTCTTCTGGTAATTGGGAGGTTGCGTACGGTTCTTCCATCTCTCTCAAACACACTCGCACCATCTCGAAGCCAAATGGTAAAATATTGCGATCACCTTTTTGTAGTTAATTAGCATCTCGCTTCTAATGCAAAAAGGGACTTCCTTGCCATATTCCTTACCTTTTCCCTAGATTAACACTCCGAGCCGTAACTCACAAACCAGCACAATTTTAGATCGCAAGAAACCACACCCTGCATCTAATTAATGCGGCCAACACACGCACACGAAGCAGTGGAGGCAACAACCGCACCCCTCAACAACGGATGACCAACTAAACTAACTAATGATCCCTTCCTTCTTTCCCGTCAAAAGCCACATACAACAACAGACCACCCCACACAGCGTGCTAAAGTAGGACAGGAAGAGAGAAAGGGGGGTTTGGAAGACAGACTTGCTTATTACTACTTTGATTTCACTAAACTCCCGTTTCAAGTCAACGCCATTGCTTTAACCAGAAGCGGATTGTTTTGTTAGATCTTTGTGTGGTAATAATCTCCAGGGTTTTGTCGCAACGATCTGAACCGTCCGATGGAGGGACGCCGGACATCGTCCGCACATGGCCAATCACGTGCCTCCCCGCCTCTGTGTTTCTAACGTTCAAAAAATTCGAATCCCAGGTTCGGACGAAGCCTGTCAGGCTCGGACTCGCACGACAGCGACTTTTTTTTTTTCTCCTTTCTCTTCGGCGGCGTTTGGTCGAGAGAGAGAGAGAGAGAGAGAGAACAAACAAAGTAAAAAGGACGGCCGGGGCCGGGCGGGCGGGCCCACGTGAGAGGGCGGTCGCTCCTTTTCGGCAGGCCAGACCAACAAAGAAGGCCGCGCGCATCCGGATCCAGAAGGGAGGTGGGCCACGACATCTGGAGACAGGCAGCCGCTACAGGGAGAGGGGAAAAAAAAGGCCAGGTTTCTTCCTATTTCCAAACGTAAAGGGATAGTCTCTGTAGATTGTAGAATATTATATATATATATATATACATAATATATATATATATGTTTTTTTTTTTTTTGTTTGGGTGGGGGTGGAGGTGTGGTGTTATGATGTGCACAGGTGGATGGATGGGTTATACTTGTTAGAGTCGTCGATGGGTGTAAGGGGAGTAGAGATATGTGGAAAGTGCAGCGCCAGCCCGATGGAGTCTTCAGATGATTAGTTAGTCTCTCTCTCTCTCCTCTCTCTCTCTCTCTCTCTCTCTCTCTCTCCTCTCTCTCTCTCTCTCTCTCTCTTATTCCCGCTTAGGAGAAGGGGATTGGATTAACAGCACCTGCGGTAGTGGGAAGGAGGGCTGTTTAAGAACAGCATGAAATGATAGAGGACGAAGAGGCCTAGGCTGGCTTCTTCCTTTTTTCCCTCTGTGTTTTCCTTTTTTGGGGTTTTTTTAAAGCAGTCTGTTTTTTTTGTCTAAAAATTCTCTTATTGGTAGCCCAGATAGACGATGTAGTAACTATGAGAAACAATATTTGATTTTTTTTTTTCATTTTAGTGTTCTAAATCAATTAATCTAATCTTTGAATATGTGCAGAGAGATCTTAGGTATGAACCTAAGACCGGCACTTAAATTATGAATATATATAAATTTTGAGAACATCTCTTTAAATTATATCTAATTTTGATATTGAACTCTCTATGTTTAAATGTACTACTGAGCGTCAAAATACAGTAAGAGATGAGGTGTTATTTGAATTAACATTCTATTGGTGGGTCACCTATCACTATTACTTGTCACAACCGTGACACTGGCCCATTAGATGGCCAATCAAAACCTATCACTATTAGTTGCGGGTCACTATGTCTATCTAAGGTTGCCAACAGATCTCCGATTTTTATTTAGTCGACTCATTTCCGTATTTTTATAAGATGTGAAACTCTGAAGAGAACTCTTCGATAGCTTAACATAAGCGAAAATAAATATCTGAATTCTTATAGGATGCAAAAACATAAACATCTAATTTTACATCTACTTTTTCGTTTCTGTTTTTGATAATTTTTTTAATATATATTATATAATATTTTATAATAAAAACTCCTCAACTTCAAAATCTTGACTCTTAAATTTTTAACTCATTGTCTTTCACCTTCATTCTATATGTTAATGTCATCTGTCATTATCTAAATTATTGGTTAGTGGTCACTCTCTCATTCCATCATATATGGTAGTTTTTTCTCTTATAGTCTTCATATCTACATATATTGATTATTTATTACTCAACTATTATATATAACTATATGAGTTTACCATACTAATTTGATATGTCATACTTCATTTAGTAAGTGTCATTATAATTTACGTGATGAAAAAGATATGGTAGAAAAGATTATTAAATTTACATTTAAAATTATTTATAAATTTAATAATCAATGCACTTATAAATGTATCAATTAATTCTAATTATATAAATGTTACTGCATTGGAAGTTTTCATTTTATTTTTGGTTCTGATTTTTCAACTCAAAGTAAAAATAGATGCAAAAGTGAAAACATCTTTTTCCGTTCTGTTTTTAACTCTAAATTTTTTTATAAAAAATAAAAATAAAAATATTTATTTTCGATTCTGACTCGAACTCATTGACAGCCTTACATGTATCTTGTTGCCATCATCACCTCTCATCCATTGCATCATTTGTAACTGTTCACCACCTTTCACTATTTCACCGGTGCACCCAATTGTCATATTATCACCATTTTATATCATATCACATTCATATAAGACATGATATAACATTGGAACAATATTAGGCATACGAACAACAACTATTTGTCATTAGTTAATTATGAGTCAGTACTAGATTAATATACGAAGTCAATATGTGTTGGAACATTTGACTCGAAATTATTTGAGCATGAGTGGGGAAACATTAGTTTTTCTCTACTTTTCCCCTCGGGCATATCAATATGGTAACTTTAATGGCATATTAAAAGAAGGCGATCTTTCTGAGAATTGATTTGTTCAGATGATTGGAGAGGTTCACTTCTGATTAAAATGATGTTTGATAATATTTAAGTCTAAATTTTAAAATTTTTTTTTCATCTATTTTTTAAATCTAAAATTTTAAAATATTTAATATATATATAATATTATTAAAAATTATTTGATAATCAACTTAAATAACATCTGATCGAACTAATATTTAACCAACAAAATTTGTGACATAATTAGTTAGTATGTTATTTTTCTACTCATAAAATTTAGGTTCAAAATTCGGAACACTCTAAAAATTAAGTTTTGGAATCAAGTCGTCGGTAGCCGACAATTGCAAGATTTCGGCCGGTTGTCGGTCGTCGACGGCCAATGCCAGTCGTCGACGGCTAGTCCAAATTCGGCAACTATCACCGAAATCCTGCAACTGTCGTAGGATTTCGATCGACTGTTTATGACTGACCGTCGTGCTGAAAAAAAATGATTTCTCATAACTTAAAATTAAGTGATTTTCATATTTAAGTGATTAAATCAGATAGTATTTCATATATTTTATCAAACAATTTTAAATCTTAAAATAAACACTTTAGACATAAGATCTATTAAGTGTTATCAAAAGAGGAACAAACCCCACTCATTTCATGTTGGGGTCTGATAACTTGGTAGGCATATTAAATTCGCTGAATAACTAGAGAAGAAATAGGACGTTATCGATCCCCTTTGATTTGATAGACTCTTACCTTCTAATACAAATTAGGGTTTTAGCAGGTCGTGGTCATTTTTACATATCTTTACATGACATGAAACAATATAAAATATTAGCTCTAAAATCATCAAATTTTGAAGTGTAAGAAATTAGAGCAGTTGAAAATGAAACTTAACTAAAAAGGATGCGCCAAGGGTCAATTAATCAATCAATTTTGAAATCTAGCAATTCGCTGCACTAAAAAAAACATAGCATCAATTTATTTGTGCATGTAAAGATAAGAAAACTGCTAAACATAAGAAAACTGTTGTTTTATAATATCTTACAGTAATTTAGGACAACACATCAAACAAACCTCTGAACAAAATCAAATGAGATCTCACATAGAGCTAAGAGCAAAGTTGCCATGTAATGTCTCGCTCCTGCCCAGCACGGCTATATTGATCCACGTCGAATAAGAGAAAAATGTCACAGAAAAAAAAAAACCTAGACACTTAGGTTGCGAATTACACAAATAAATAAAAATATTACAATGGAAAAAATAATGAATGTCTATCAACTTAATAATCTATAGAAAATAAATACAAATATAATAATCAATCCTTTGTTACAAAATAGCTAGAAGTTCAAACTATAATTATTCAACATATACTAATACTAAGAAAAACAATCCAGCAATCTCTACACCTCTCTATCCAAGTCGGATCTAACAAACTCCTCCCCTTGGTCTTCGGCCTCTCATGAAATAGTCAGCAAGTTTAAATCTATATAATAGACTCAATAAATAAATGATAATCTAAATCCACAATTCACACTATAGCATATTTTTAAAAAATATGGTAGTTCATATTTCATGTCAACATATACATATATCATATATATAAAGCTCTTATTCACATAACTAATCAAGTACATTCCAATATACTAACATTCTTTAATAAACAATTCTCATGGATATCAAATTACATCTACAACATGTAACATTTTAACATGTGATCCAGTTTAATCCATTTAACAATGATAATCAATATTTAACATGAAATCTTATAAAAACATAAGCAATAACAATAATGGTGATGATGCCAATGGAAATAACATTAGTGCAGTAATAGTAAGAATGCAATATCAATAGCAGTGATATGTTCAGTAATAGTGGTGATAACAAAGGCAGTAATAGTAATAGTAACATAGATAGTAAATCGAGAGAAGTCTTCTTCACCCTAATCAGTGGAACGTACAAATATATTTACCTCTAGAATCTCATCTCCGTTATCCTCGGAGTCAATAAATAGTGTGAGGATTCCTATATGAACATTTTTATATTATAGCTCTCATCTCCCCCATAGTGTCAATGTCTTTTGGCGCATGGTAAAGCGATAACATGTAATGCACACGATCACATACATCATTCATGTAAGAACAATATTAAAACATATATCATACTATTCTAGACATCTGTATACAAAGGTTTCAGGAACTTAAACATGTTGTTAATTTTTATAATTGTAGACACGCGAATTTGGCTCCATCGCGGGTAAATTTCATATTGCGCCGTAACGCCACAAAATAGCCCTTATTTTGCCTCGTAAGAGTGTTTTCCAATATTTCAGGATCTCACCCTTTCTTTCTCAGTGCTTCCCTAGGTGGTTCGGACGCGGATCGACTTGCGCGGTCAGGTCGCGGGGGGCCGGGGGCAGTGCCCCGACGGGGGTCTCCGGGGGCAGCACCCCTGGAAGCTAAATTTGATTAAGGCACAGCTTCATTGATTCGCATCCACTACAGTGGATGCCTTTTAAACGTGGCGGTCTTGGTGGACGCATTTAGGTCCCTTGATGCGGCGGTCAACACCGACGCGTTTAAGGGCCTTTTTTCGTCACATGTTCAAATTAGAAAGGCGTCTGCTAAAGACGACGTGTTTAAAAAGTCAAAAAGCCTATGGCCGCGCACGCCGTGTAATCATGACAAAATCCCTGAATCGCGTCCTTGTCAGTGGATGCGATTTAGAAGGTCAAATCTGAAATCTCGCGTCAGCAGACAGTGCATTTATGAGCCAATTGCCTCGAAACCATGCAAATCTTAATCGCGGCAGACAAGGCAGATGCGATTCAAATCGCGGCAGACAAGGCAGATGCGATTCAAATCGCGGCGGCCTGGCCCGATGCGATTCGAAGGTATGGTCCAGATTGCGCTCATCATGCGCCTGTCACATCGGTTTGACTTTCTTAATCGCGGCCTGCCACCCGGACGCATTTCAATTCATAATCGCGGCTTCCTGTTTGGACGCGATTTAAGAATCCAGTGCCTATAAATAGACCCCCGCGGGTAGCCATTTCACCCAACCCTCTCTACACCGGCGGAGCCCTGCCGGATTCTCCCCGCGACTTCCCCACGGCGGAACCCTACTGGATCGGCAACCCAACTCCTCCACCGGTGTTCGGAGCCGTCCGTCTTCCTCACGCGCGTCGGAGCAAGCGGGAGCTTCGTCCTCGTCTTCTTCTGTCCGTCCAATCGGCATCGCCGCCACGACACACACCACTCGGGGAAGCACCCCCCTCCTCCTTTTCTATTTGCATTTCCACTTCCTCCGGGCCCCACGTGGCTCTTTATATTTTCTTCTCCTCTGGGCCCCGTGCGCCCCTTTTACTTCTTTCATACACACACATACATGCATACACACACACACACACACACACACACACACGCACGCCTAATTTAGGGGTTTAAAGGCCACCATCCGGTAATTAGTCGCCCCCATGTCCTTTTTATTCTTTTATTTCATTCTTTTAGAATTGCATACTACACATTTTTGGGCTAATCCCCTTCTTTTCTTTGTCTTATTTTTAAGGGTAATCAAACGGAAAATGTCCTCTGCCACGGCCGACCGTGCTCGTAGAGGAAGAAAGGACTCACACTTCCCGCACAATATTTTCGCTAAAAAGGTACGTTTGCGATCACTCCTCCATCTCGCACCCTCCGCGTGCATCTCCATTCGGCACCCTCGCGTGCCTGGCGATCACGATCTTTTTATTTTTATTATCTTTTCCGCTTTTCCACTCCATCTCCACACACCACGCATATAATCCACCCCTATTTCTCTTTGTAGAGGACCGCGTCCCTTAAAAAAGGACGAGATCTGTGTCTACAATAATCACATAGATTTAACTAATTTAAAATATAGCATTTAAATAGGTTTAATAGTTCATAAAAATATACAGTGCTCACAATTTTTTTTTAAAATTGATGGAACATAAATCTCATCTAGTAGATCAAAATATAAAATTGTCATGATATTTTGACAAACCAATATTTTATTGTGAATTACATACTACTGTCATGCATATAAAATATATTCTGAAAAATGCAAAACAAGCACAAACAATCATATTTTTTTGGGTACTCCGACACAGTGGTCAGAGACCATTGCGCCTGTGTGCGAAATTCATAGACCGGGTGTCCACTCCGCCACTAGCGGGGGACAAGCACAGACATTCATCTTTATAGTACCACGTGATAACATTACTAACAAGAATAATCACACAAAATATCATGATTTATCTTGACATAAATAGTGCATATAAGAATTTTCTTCTATTTCCTACCCTAATTTTTCTGCAAAAGTCCTCATAAATAATAAAAATATATAGCCTCAATATTCAGGAAATTTACCTACATATTACATGATATCACAGTAGCATTAAAACAACTTAATTTGCATGCCAGAACAATCAACACATCAATTTTTTACCAAAACACCAAATTCTTGCTTTAAACAGAAGTGTAGCAAAAAATTACAAATAAGAACTCAACAGTAAGATCGACTGTCGTTAAAAGAGATAGACGACACAATCTTGTGCTATCAAGAAATTTTTGACATCACAATCTTGTGCCGTGTGGACCTTCTCGATAGTATCTCATGCCGTCAAGTTCCAGCAGACAGGAAATTCCAATTTTCAAAGTGACAATCGAACATGAATTACGTTCAAGTTAAGCCATATAAAAATATGAGAAAATAGAAAAACCTAAAGGGTATGATTACAGATCTAAACTCTCAATTACTTACCTAGATTACACCGTATTCAAAGCAATTAAAATCGAAGAATACCGTTTCATCCCTAAGCAGTTCTCCTCATGAAATCACCTCAATGCCGTGATCCCCTTGCACAGTCACACCTTCCTGAGTCAGGGAAGCAAGGCCCTTACTAGAGACACTATGATCTGGCTGAACAATCACAAACTCTCTTTCTAGACGAACACACACACACACTCTCTCTCTCTCTCTCACACACACACCCCCCTCTAGATTAGGCTAAAAGATCTTCTCTTACATCTATGGCTTAACCCCTCTATTTATATAATCTAAACAGGCTATAGGTTAGATGAAGTATAAGTGTTCATTCGATGGGTAACCAAGAGGGGAGGGGTGAATTGGTTATCACCTAATTTAAAAATCTCTTAAACAGAATAAATTAAACTCAATTAAGACAATCTATAAAACGATGTGCACAGCGGAATATTACAATAGAAACTGTGAAACTAACAATTCTAGCATGTATAGAACAGAGGTAGAATATATAGATCAAACAATAAGACACGCAAGATTTATAATGGTTCAGCAAACACACCCATGTGTACACCTAGGTCCACTACCCCACACCCCGTGAGGATTTCCACTAACTTGTTCGTAGGTATAAGTTACAAGACCTCACACTCACACTGTTGTTTCTGGGGACAACCACAACCCCACCTCGTTTCCTGGGGACGAGATAACCTAATGTGTATGCACGCACGCACTACACACCCACAATGTGCTCACAACCTGAGCACACATACACACAATAATATTTAGGGTTCTAAAAATAACAAAAGAAAAATGTGAACAGGAGGACAACAATCTAAACAAGCAAGTATAGAATTCTTCTGTCACAGAAGGTCGGCCTTGTGGTCATCTTTGCCTGACGATGTCTCAGTGTAGAACTGGCCGATGTAGAATGCTTCAGAACGAAGCCTTGCAAGTAGCATGACCAAGTGCATGTCTTTCTGATGGAGAACACCTTCTTAGAACTTCTGGAAGGCTTTTGGATGATGGAGACTTTGTTTTTCAGGCATCTACAGGTGAAGAGCTTATGTTGACTCTTCCTAGGGCTTCATGAACCTCTCTTGAACTCTAGGACATGAGATGATCTTTTGGAGGCATGTAGAACTCTCCCAAATCATAAGAACATGTTGTATTTATAATCCTTAAGGATTACTCAAAGTTTGGAAAGAGTTGGATCTTTGTACGACTATGTTTAGGAAAGTCAGTATGCAGAAACACCGGAATCGGTCGACTAAAATCTTTAGATTGGTCGTCCGATTTCTAACTTAACTTCAACTGGCGCTTCAGCTGGCCAATCGATCATCCGATTTTGGAGAATCGATCGTCCGATTTCTTAACTGTCCTAGTGCCAATCTGTACTGGCTAGGTCAGTTGTCTGATTTTGCCAAATCAGTCACCTGATCTTTCCTTCACCAATCAGAACCTTGGTCATCAATCGATCGGCCTTTTCACCATCAATTGATTGGACTGAACATCAATCGATTGGTCCATAATCGATCGATCAATTCTTGAAAGTCGGTCATTCAATCTCTTGATTTGTCGACACCTCCTGATAATCAATCAACTGATTTACTAAGGTCGGTCGTTCGATTGTCTCAGTTCTGCAGTTCTTCTACCAATCTTGTCTTTTCTTTTTGTCCAAGTCTTGGACTTTGTAATGTCCACTTCAAGTACAACTTGTGACATACTTTGCTGCACATTTAACATACAAGTTAGACCCTCAAATCAAATATGAATGAATCAAATGCTTAGATCATAAAGATAAATATCAAGTGTTGCTTTGTGATCTTTTCATCATAATTGAGAATTAATATTTTTGTGATCATCAAAATCTACAGAGTACAACAATAGAGTCCAAGTAGAATCATTATTTCTATGGTAGAGATCATGCTAAACCCCTCATGTAGACGACAATATATACTACCATCAGGACAATCCTAACCGCACACACTATTTCCATCGGGAGGATCTCAATGGCAATCATTCATGCCATCAAAGACCCTCCAACTAGAGACCATAAAAATGTAAAAATTTAGTGGTTTAATCCATAAAAAAAATAATTACAAAAATAAAATGTAGGGTATCACATCATGCTTCCCTTAAAATAAACTTTGTTCTTGAAGTTTAAGTTAAGGTACCGGTGGTGACGTCCTCTATATGCCCAATGTCCTCTCTGACTAGCGCCAACTCAGGCTTGAGCTTAGGGTCTTTTGTTTGGCTTCACTGCTGCTAGGGCTGCTACTACTACTGATGCTATAGCGGTCCACGCTGTCTTCGGACAATTCTTGACCTATGATCCCTATCACCAACCAGAGACACCTCCTGATCACAATCAAACACACGTCTCCTCTGTGTTACTTGCCGTAATGTGCAAACTCTAGATTGTCGTTGGCTGTAGAACTTCCTACCTGGAGCATTGTCTCTGAAGGCACAAATGCTTGAACCCATGGTCTTCTTCTTGTTGTCTTGCTTGAGGAAGGGTTCTGACGACCTCTTCAATGCTGCTTTCTTCTCCTCTAGGTATAGCTCTATCTTATTTTCTTATCGACATGTTGCGCTGAGTGCTGCTTCCATATTCCTGTGGTCAAGAGCAACTAACTAGGTTTTGAGTGACGGCTTGAGTCCCATCACGAACTTTCTCACCTTCCTCCGCTCATCAACTACTATAGGTGGTGCATACTTGGACAACTCTGCGAACCTTGCCTCATACTCTAATAACAACTTCGGTCCTTACGTCAGCGCTAGAAACTCTTGCTCCATTTTATCCTGCATATGCTCTAGAATGAACTTGGCATCGAACAATCTGATAAACTCTGCCTATGTCACGCCCTATTTGCTGCCCTCAAATTGTGTGCACAAAATGACGTCCACCATATATCGGTTCTTTCTTGCAGTAGATATGTAGCGAGACTGACTTAATTTATCATCCTCCACATAATGAATGACCTGAAAAATCTTCTCAATCTCCCTCAGCTAACTCTCAGCAACCAACGGCTAGCTCTCCCCCTTAAAACAGGGTAGAGCCATCCTCTTAAATCTCTCCATAATGACATTTCTCCATAACCATGCTCCTGATGTGCTGGTGCTTGAACCTGAGCCTGTGCTTGCACCTAAAAATTGTGCCTGAATAGTTGCTTGAGTTGGTATATAGATCTGCATTGCCTAAACCAATCCTTGCATGAACGTATCTTGTCTACCAATGGTGGCAGGGGCAGTTCTAGTGGTCCTTGTGATGTTGGTGCTCTCTGTTCTTCCCTCACATTCCTTCTTGGTTCTTCATTCTGAGTGGGTAAAGTCGAATGGTGAGTCCTACTAGCCATAGCCTATAAAATAAACACTTGGTTAGACTTCATTTATTACTACACCTAGTATTTATTTATTTATTCTTCTTATCACTTTTCTATTTCTATTCAAGTTATCCAATGGATTTGGCTTTCTTTTATAAAAATTTTAAGATATGGATCAAGTTGATGGCTATTCAAGTACATCTCTAGAACACCTCACTCTGGCCAGGTACGGCCATATCAACCCACGTCGGACAAGAGAGAGAACTCACATGGGGGAAAGACCCTGACACTAGACACTTAGGTTGAGAATTACATAAATAAACAATGGTATTACAATGGAAAGAAATAACAAATGTCCATCAACTTAATAATCCATATATCAAAGTCTATATAGTCCAAATATAAATGCAAATATAATAACCAGTCCCTTGTTAAAAAATAACTAAAAGTCCAAACTGCAATTGTTCCACATACGCTAATGCTAAGAAAAATAAATCAACAATCTCTACTCCTCTCTATCCGAGTCGGATCTAGCAAACTCCTCTCCTTGGTCTTTGGTCTCTCTTGAAATAGTCAGTAAGGGTGAGTCTATGTAATAAACTCAGCAAGTAAATAGAATCTAAATCCACAATCTACAATATAACATATTTTTAAAAAATATGGTAATTCATATATCATATCAATATATACTGTAGAGGCTATTTTCAACCTCCTAGGCCCATAGGCCCATCATGACCCAACAAGACGGTCAGGCTTTGGACCTTCGGCCATGTGTTCTCAGGTCCAGCCATAGGCTTCCGAACACACCTCAGCCACTAAGCGCCTAAGGGTTTCCAGATAGTCTTCGGACACCACCGACCCTGTCTGAGCAGGACGGGTCCGACCGAACAGACCTCAGGGTTCCTTTTCGGACCATCTGCGGCTCTAGCATCAGAGCATCGTGCACCAGACAGCTACACCGAACAGGCCCATTCGCCCCTGTTCGGGTTTCAGTGTCGGGGCATCAGGCACCGAACAACCCCACCAAGCAAGCCACTACCCCCTGTTCGGCACCTCCATGATCAACAACACTGAGCGGCTCTTCGCTTACCATAGCAGTTAATGGGATGGCATAACGCGCCTCCCCATGATCTAGAGCAATGCAGCATGAGATCTCAAGGGGCGTCTCAAACAGACAACCCCCGTTTTGGGAACTCGACTGACGCATCCCTTTAGTTATCATTGGAGAAGGAAGCATCTGAACCCTTCAGGTCCCTAGCCTATATAAGGAATATGTAATCTTCATGCAAAGGTACGAGACATCTCTCACACAATCGCTGTGACGGAACGCCTCGGCCAAGCCCGTTAAACCGATAATGTACTTGATCCGAGTCCGCCTCCCGTGAACGGGCCGAAGCCTCGCAAGGGATACCAAACCACAGTCCGTGTAAACACAAAGGAACACACCATTTTATATATATAATTCACAAGTTACATAGCCAAATTTCCACAAAACTGAAAAGAAGTACAAGAGCCTGGGGCATACCCCGAGGTACAACTGAAGAAAGTAAACAACTACAAAGCTACACTGCTGGAGAACTACACAGCTGGGACTACACCGCTGGAGGTACTAACCCTGCACCGCTACGGCGCGGCCCTGAGCTGGACGACGGTCGTGAGACGTCCTCCTTGCTCTCACCTGTGGGGGTAGGGGTGAGCCTCTCTAGTCACTGGCTCAGTAGGGAACTCCCCCAACACCGAGCAAACCAAAACCACAGGTACGAAAATGGTAAACAGTACCAACAATTTATAGAACAGCTAAACAGAATATTAAAGCTGTAAAAGTACTCACCGTCTGTCGACTACGTAAAACAACTTTAATAATTAAACGTCAAACCAATACAGGTGTACAAGCTAAAGTAGAGACAGCCAACACGAGCCACGTGAACTGGTTCGCGACACCAGAAACTGACTCGGACAAACTAGCACAGGTCTACCTCTCAGTCTCGCAGCCACGGACGAAAGGTCCAGCTGCCGCTCCACGTAAAAAGGTCAAGCAACTGTGGAGACCAACTAAACACCACCACGTGCAGACCACACGGTCACAGGCCCATGCCTAGCACCTCCAGAGACCCTGGCCTGGGCTCGCTAGAGTGAGGCACTGGAAAAGGACTAGCTGGGGACCAGTGTCGACTACTGGTGTCCGTACCCCCAACTACGAGCGCGCTACAAGTGACTAAAAACAAACTCAAGTGTCACTGTCCCACTATCGTCTTTCCCTCAGCCGGACGTACAACTCAACACAGGAGTGAGGGTGTCCAGGTCAGACGACACAGACCTCGACGGTACAACACAAGTACCGGGACAAAGCCCCGAGCTAACAGCCTGGCTCACAAAGAACCTGGGGCACCCAACTGGAGAGGTAACCACGGTAGGCGTCGTACTACTCGCCACGTACACAAAACACGTGCACGTCACACACAAACCACGTGAAACCTCACGTAAACCACAAGTAATCATGGTCCACTACACGTGAACCCAACTGACTCGCGTAAACAACACGCAGACACTGAAGTAAGCAACTAACTGCATACCTTGTATGCTAAACACGAAAACCATGTGCACTCAGTGCACCTCATGTGTCAACACACATGCATTATCGATAAATGTTGTAATTAGTCATTTCTGTTCATAATCAGTAGGCGGCAACATCGACTGCCGCTTACAACAAGTCAACGGCAAAGGACCTGGCCGTTAACATCTGGCTGAGGAGCTTGGCGACAAACGATGTTGACGCCAAGTTCTCGGCCTTATACCCTGCAGAAACCCTAATCCGGCTCTACGGGTTCTAACCGTTCTAACTACAGAAAAAATACAAATGCAGTTCCTTTAGCATGCCAGAACCCAATACAAACCACTACAACATGCTTCGTACATTAAACTACTCAAACCACCCATTAACCCCGCATGGTGCAACTTGATCCGAAAACGCATTATCATGCTGATTCAAGTGGTTTGTTATGTTTTAATGTTTCTACGGAGCTACCAGGGTTCGTCCCCTACCTCAGAACATGCTAGAACCTCCCGTAATCTCCCGGTTCCGCCGAGCCCTCCGCGAGCTCCCACGGGAATTGCACCACGATATGGCGTTTCCTCGCGCAATTCGGCGACGCCACGCGTTCTACGATCGTCCAACACTCCTCAGAACCTGTTAGAAGCTTCAGAGACACGGGGCAGCAAGCTGGGGCAAGAGGGAAAGAGAGTGAGCTGAGAGAACTGCTCTCGGGTGAGCCTATAACCTGCAGAATTCTCAGGTTGGCGTCAACCCCTATGCCGCCAACACACAACCGCCACCCTTAGCGTCCACATCTACTGCCGCCAAGTTCAAGCAGTCAACGTCCACTAACCTGGACGCCAACCAGTCAACGGCCACCCCTGGCCGCCAACTCCAACTGAACAGCAGCAGGTCCTGTTTCATTTCAGGACCAACCCTGCTCTTCACCTGCTCAAGCCACACATTCACATCACACATTCCACACAACTAGCTCACATTGGCCTCACAACGGCCTACACAACCAACACACACATGATCCACATGGATCTGAAAGGCACGCGACGTTACATTACTATCATCTAAAAAGAAAATTTCGACCTCGAAATTCATAACACAATTCAAAGTTAAACAACTTATACATACAACACTTTACAAGTACTATCATCTAAAAAGAAAATACAAAGCTTACTCAAAAGATAGGGATACCCTTTAGCCATTTCCGCGGCCAACTCCCAGGTATCCTCACCACCTAATCTATTTTCCCATCTCACTTTAACTAGCTCAATTTCTTTATTCCTCAGCTTCTTCATCTTTCGATCTGTGATTTGCACCGGATACTCTGGCATAGTCATGTCCGTCTCTGGTCACCACCTTGATCTAATTATTTGAGCTGGATCTTCAATACACTTCTCAACATGGAGACATGGAAAATATCATGCACATCGGCAAAATCAGCTGGAAAATCCAGCCTATAAGCTGCTTCCCCAATTCTTTCAATCACCTGGAAAGGTCCCACATACCTTGGACTCAACTTCCCAGACTTGCCAAATCTCATAATACCTTTACTCGGGGAAACTCTCAGAAAAACAAAATCTCCCACCTCAAACTGAAGTGGTCTCCTCCGCACATCTGCATAACTTTTCTGCCTACTTTGAGCTGCCTGCAATTTTTCCTTAATAAGCTTCACTACTTCAGTGGTTTGCTGAATCAATTCAAGACCCACCAATTACCTTTCTCCCACTTCATGCCAGTTTAATGGGGTTCTACATGGCCTTCCATATAAAGCTTCATACGGTGCCATCCCAAGACTGGTATGATAGCTATTATTGTAGGCAAATTCAACCATTCCCAAATGATGCTCCCAATACCTCCCCAAACTAAACAACAAGCTCGCAACATATCTTCAATTGTCTGAATAGTCCTTTCTGTCTGACCATCTGTCTGGGGATGATAAGCGGAGCTATACCTCAATTCAGAACAATCACTTTCTGCAAACTTCTCCAAAAACCAGAAGTAAATCTTGGATCTCTATCAGATACAATAGTCTTTGGAATACCATGCAGTGGAACAATTCTTTCAACATAAATATTTGCCAATCTGTCCACTGTCGAAGACATACTCACTGCCACTAATCTGCATACCTTAGTCAATCTGTCAACAAACACCCATATTCCATTATGCCCGGAACTCGACCTTGGTAGACCTGCCACAAAGTCCATCGCAATATCATCCCATTTCCACTGTGGAATAGGCAACGGTTGCAATAGACCTCCAGGCTTCTGATGCTCTGCTTTAATCTGCTGACAGATAGCACACCTTGCTACAAATTCTGCTATTTCTTTCTTCATATGAGGCCACCAAAAATGCCTTCTTAAATCATGGTACATTTTAGTACTACCTGGATGAATAGTGTACCTAGATTATGAGCCTCTTCTAGACTCGCTGCTTCACCTCTCTTTCTGCAGGAACAAACAACCTGCCCGAAGCCTAACCACACAATTATCATCAATAGATACTCCTTCCATTTTCACAATTTCAGGTAAACCTGCATCTGCTCTCTGAGCTTCAATGATCTGCCAATATAAAGACGGCTCTACTGCACTAGCAGCTAGAATTGCCCTTCGCTGACTGCTGGGCACATACAAGAATTCTCTGCTACTTCTTCATATAACTTCCATTCTTAATCATCATCAAATTCATATATGCCTTTTTGCTCAAGGCATCAGCTACAACATTGGCCTTACCCGGATGGTAAGCTAAACTGAAATCATAATCCTTCAGATATTCAACCCATCTGCGTTGGCGAAGATTCAAATCTTTCTGCGAGAAGATATACTTCAAGCTTTTATGATTTGTAAAAATCTCAAATCTCTCGCCATACAGATAATGCCTCCACATTTTCAAAGCAAACACAACTGCTGCCAATTCTAAATCATGAGGGGGGTAATTTTCTTCTGCTGGCTTCAATTGTCTAGACGCATACGCTATCACTTTACCATGCTGCATAAGTACTGCGCCAAGACCTCTCTTGAAGCATCAGTATACAACACAAAACCACCACTCCCAGCCGGTAATGTCAATATAGGTGCTGAAGTAAGTCTCTTCTTTAATTCCATGAAACTTCTCTGACATTCACCGGACCACACAAAAGGCACTCCTTTTCTGGTCAACTTAGTCATAGGTGCTGCAATCTTAGAAAAATCTTGAATAAAACGCCTATAATAACCTGCTAATCCCAGAAAACTTCTAATCTCAGTTATTGTCCTAGGCACTTCCCACCTAGACACAGCTTCCACTTTACTCGGGTCCACTGCTATTCCTTTAACTGAGATAACATGACCCAAAAACTGAATTTCCTTCAACCAGAATTCACACTTACTGAATTTAGCAAACAACTGGTTATCTCTTAACAACTGCAGGGTAAACCTCAAATGAGCTGCATACTCCTCTTCAGATGCTGAATAATTAGAATATCATCAATAAAGACCACAATGAATTGATCTAAATATGGATGAAAAATCTATTCATCAGATCATAAAACCTGCAGGAGCATTAGTCAACCCAAAAGGCATTACCACAAACTCATAGTGACCATATCTGGTTCTGAACGCTGTCTTATCTATATCCTCCTCTTTGATTCTCAAATGATGGTACCCGGACCTCAAATCAATCTTAGAAAACACCTTTGCTGATTGCAACTGATCAAATAAACATCTATCCTCGGCAACGGGTACTTATTCTTGATGGTCACATCATTCAACTTCTATAATCAATACACATCCGAAAACTTCCATCTTTCTTTTTCCCAATAGAAACGGCGCTCCCCACGGGGAATGACTCGTCTAATAAAACCTTTTTGCAACAACTCTTCTAATTGCTTTTTCAATTCTTTAAGTTCTGCTGGTGCCATCCGATATGGAGCTTTAGAAATCGGTATGGTACTGGCAGCAACTCAATAGTAAAGTCCACCTCTCTATGTGGAGCTAAACCAGGCAAATCTTCCGGAAAAATATCAGCAAATTCCCTAACCACGGGAATTGCTTCTACTGGCTGACTGGCCTCTACCAAACTCACCGAGGCTAAATAAGCCACACACCCCCATTAATCAACTTTCTAGCTTTAATTGCAGAAATTAGAAACTTGGAGGTATAAAAAGGCATACATTGATATTCAAACACTGCACCATTAGGATGACAAAATTGATCCTTTTCTTTCTGCAATCTAACATTGCTCCATACATTTCAAGCCAATCCATACCCAGAATGATATCATAATCTGACAACTGCAGGGCATACAACCGACCCGGCATCTGGTTCCCTTAATCATAACAGGAGCTTCATCTATATAGCTCGAAGTGAGCAAGAACTCACCTGAAGGAACCTCCACCACTAACTCACAAGACTTCTCTTCTAAAGGATGAGCTATGCAATCCAGAAATTCTTCGGAAATAAAAGAATGAGAGGCACCCGAATCAAATAAGACTCTTGCTGAATATTCATAAAGAGGTAAAGTACCTTCTATCATATTTGACGCCTCTGCCTGGGCTCGGGTGATAGTCATAACCCGGCCTCTCCCTCGTTGCTGCGGTGCTCCTCTGCCACGACCTGCCTGTGGCTGCTGGAACTACTGAGGCTGCTGCTGCTGCACACCTCTGCCATACCCATATTCTCTTGCATAGGGACAATTGCGGATCAAATGTCCCGGCTGATTACAATTATAACATCTATACCTTGGAGGAACAATAGGCTGCCTGGCAGTGCTCTGCTGCGACTCCTCCACTTCAGGCCTACCACGGCCTTGCTGGAACTGCGGACGACCTCCCCATCCTCTTCCTTTTCCTTTAAGCGCTTGCTTTAATTTCTGGCCCCATTTACCAAAGCCTGATGTAGAAGGTCCCGCTGGTGCTTTACCCTTGCTTGCACCTACTGTCTGCTGCGGTAGCCGGAAACTACCTGAACCTGATTCACCTGCCTGGCGAGTCCGGATAGACCTCTCCAAAGTAGCTGCCCTCTGAGCTGCCTCTTCCACTGTCTTGCACATAAGAGGTACTACCGCATCCTGCAATTCCACTCTCAATCCTCTGATAAAATACTCAACCATCATGTTATTATCTGAAACCACATATGGCGCATAATGGCTAAGTGCCATAAATCTCATCTGGTACTCTAAGACTGAAGAGTTACCTTGCTGGAGAGTTCGGAATTGCTCTCTTTTTACTTGCTGCACTTGGATCTAAAAGAATGTATCGTTAAATACATCAAGAAACTCCGGCCAAGTGATAGCTTCCTCTGTCCTGCCTGCAAAGGTGGTTTGCATCTTCAATCGCCACCATTCCAGTGCAAAACCCCTTAACTGATAAGCAGCTAATACCACTCTATCCGCTGCCGGACACCTCATAGTCGCAAAGACCCTCTCAATTTCATGAACCCAATGCTCAGTTGTATCTGGATTCGGCCCTCCTGAATAAGTAGGCAGCTGCAATCTCAGAAATTTCTCCACCTGCATCACTGGTTCTTCTGCTATCAACACTGGTGGTGGTGGTGGCACAGGTGCTACAAAAGGCACCTCCACTCTCGGCGGAACTGGAGCAACAGGTACAGCCTCTCCATCCCCAGGTGGCACTGCAACTGGTGGTACTGGCGCCTGCTGATCCATTCTTGCTCGAATATCCGTGAGGCTCTCCCAAATTCTTTCTATCATTCGCTGGGTGCTTTCCTCCGGATCATCTCCTCCACCACCCCAATCTCTCCTATCAGCCATTTCATAAATTTCTACATACACAAAACACCAGGCAAAAAATCAAAACCATAAATGATCAAAAACCAGGGTCCCTACCAGCAGTGTATAAAGACCGAAATGAGGCTATGTATCTTTCTAATTCCCTTATATTAACACGGACCTTGCTCTGATACCAACTGTGACGGAACATCTCGGCCAAGCCCGTTAAACCGATAACGTACTTGATCCGAGTCCGCCTCCCGCGAACGGGCCGAAGCCTCGTAAGGGATACCAAACCACAGTCCGTGTAAACACAAAGGAACACACCATTTTATATATATAATTCACAAGTTACATAGCCAAATTTCCACAAAACTGAAAAGAAGTACAAGAGCCTGGGGCATACCCCAAGGTACAACTGAAGAAAGTAAACAACTACAAAGCTACACTGCTGGAGAACTACACAGCTGGGACTACACCGCTGGAGGTACTGACCCTGCACCGCTACGGCGCGGCCCTGAGCTGGACGACGGTCGTGAGTGTTGCCCAGCTAGCTAGCCCAGAGGGGGGTGAATGGGTTATTAAAAATTTGATCTTCGATTAAAAACCTGTTCATTAAAAGGATTACACAACAACTTAAATGAAGGTTAGAGTTAGAGGAAATGAGATAGCAATCACACAAAATACAACCACAAGACAGTAGGATTTTTATCCTGGTTCGGAACTCCTTTCCACAGGAGACCTACGTCCAGTCCCTGAGCAATACCTCAGGATTTCACTAATCAAGGGTACACTCCCCCTTAAGGACACAACAACACCCAGCTCATCTGGTCTTCCTTCACACCCGAAGGGAACAACACCCTGGATACCACCAGGTCTTCCTTCACACCAGAAGGGAACAACACCCTGGATACCACCAGGTCTTCCTTCACACCAGAAGGGAACAACACAAAGAGAGGTTTGAAAGACAAGCCCCTAGATCAAACTACAACAAGCAATGATCTGAAGGACCTAGCACTGAGAGCAAAGAATCTAAATCTAGGCTCACTCTTAGAACTACACAAGCTCTCTTCAAATGATCTTTCACTAGCTAGTAGAGAGCAAAAGAGCAAAAACTAAGAGGAATGAAGTTTTCTGCTCTAAACTTTCTTCAGAAGAATTTGAATGTTTTTCTTGAACGTTGTCTCTTCTTCTGTTCTTCTGACTTGTATATATATCTTCAATTTGAAATCTAGACGTTAAAGAGTCCGTTGTCTCTCTTTTGAGTAGTCGTTAGACTGAATGACATCTGGAGTCTTGGAAGCTTCCTGTCCTCAGTCTTTTGATTACTTGAGCACGCAAAGAGATGAGATCTTCAAAGATATCCGATGGCTTCTATTTGTTTAACGTTGTACCATGAAGCTAGTTCAGAGATCTGCACAGATGTCAATCTCAAATAGCAGACAGATAAGCTGTCTCTGATGTCAGTCAACGTCAGTAGCAATAGTAATGCCAAATAGCTTAAGTCTAAAGGACGTTATCAGAGTAGGCACGATAAAGGATGATATGGTCTGCATGCATGCAGAGATATATTCAGATCTCATAAATGCAAAAGCGTCAGAGAGATATCTACGTGGACTTTGACTGGTCAATGCTTTAAGATGAATAAGATATAGATATGAAATCGATGACTGTATGACTTATGAATTCGTTATGAGTCATGGCAAATCGTTATGAACACTTATCAAGTCGTTATGAACTCTAAAGAAATCGTTGCGCAAAGTAAATTGTTAGAACACTTATCAGTCGTTATGAGTTTCAAAGAAATCGTTACGAGAACTAAAGAAATCGTTACGGCTACCAAGTCGTTACGAGTTTCAAAGAAATCGTTACGAGAACTAAAGAAATCGTTACGGCTACCAAGTCGTTACGAGTTTCAAAGAAATCGTTACGAGAACTAAAGAAATCGTTACGGCTACCAAGTCGTTACGAGTTTCAAAGAAATCGTTACGAGAACTAAAGAAATCGTTACGGCTAGAAAGTCGTTGTGAGTTCTAAAGAAATCGTTACGAGAACTAAAGAAATCGTTGCGACATCTTTAAGAAATCGTTGTGGTATCGATTTGATTGAACTTTTCGGTCAGAAGGAAATCGTTCTGCTTATCAATAGAAGTCGATACAAAGACTTGGACAAAGCATGGAATGAGACTTACCTGATTATCTTGAACTTTCATTTTTCTTTTATTTCCTGTTCTCAAAGCTCAAGTAATTCATTAGTACTATTTTGTTAATCATCAAAATTAATGTATATAAAAGTGAAGCAATTTATATGGGAAAGTTTGGTCATCAATCTCCCCTTTTTGATGATGACAAAATATACTAAACATTATACAACACAAACATGTTTTTCAGAATAGTTAGTTTTCTCCCCCATTTTGTCAATAAGCAAAAAGATAGTCTATGAGACAAAGAAGAGAGAAATCATTGTATTAAGTGGGAGGAAGATAGTACATAGGAGACAACAAAGAGGCATGCTGTGAGATGACAGCCCATGCCTTGATCTCAAGGTCTTCAAAAGTCTGTTGGAAAACCCCAGAAGCAACTGAAAAATTAGGACCCATGGATGGAATGGCCTTTGAATGTAAAGTTGCCGTTGCTTTTCCAGGAATTCTTCATACTGATGTGGGTCCAAGATGAATCTGAAGTAAGTGCTCTTTCCAAAGCTGGCACGATGGAGAAATCTATCCAGAGAGATTGGATAGAAAATCTTCTGATCAAGCAGATCCTGCTTCAAAGCATAGAAGGTTGTATATCTGGCTGCCCACTGAACATAGATCTCTTGAATTGGGTTTATGGAGTTGAGATCCATGAAGGCTTCGGCTGAGAGAATGGGCTTAGCTTGACGAACCAAGGAACTGTTGATTGCCTGTAATTGAAGATGGGGTTCCTTGTAGAGAGTTTCCCATATGGTGGGAGTAAGCCTTTCACATTCAGAAATGAGTGGGACCAAGGTTTGGGAAGAGATGCGGCCAGAGTGATATTCTCTGAAAATGAACCACAAGAAGGAGGGTAATCTGCCCAACTTGGTTGACAAACGGCCCATCTGCCTAGCAAACATATCCAGTGCATGGGATCCAGCATCTGAGTCAAACACTAAAGAGTGTAGCTTTGGCAGAAGAATTGGAGAGTCAACTTTGAGATTGGCAAAGTCCACTGTGAGGGGAAGATTTACTGGACGTTCTGATCTCAACATCACTAAGGCTGAATGAAATTGATAGAACTGTACTTCAGGCAGCTTGTTCAAATAGCAAAAATCACTGTACAGCTGAAAGTTCTTGGCAATCTGATCTCTTTCAAGATGAAGGGTCCCCACGAGTTCTTATGCTGAATAATGAACCACTCAGAAAGAGTGAGTGGGTGAGCTCGATGGGTAAGAGATTCTGCCCTGGCAGTCAATATTTGCTGAATTGAGCTTTGTTGCCCTTGACATTGGCCCACTGATCTTCAGTCTTGAACTCAGTGCCCTCAAATATTTTGGATTTTTGAGGGTGGGACAGCTGGGTAAAAGGGAGAACAATGCTTAGATGCTCAGAGAGGTTGAGGAAAGGAATACCATAGATGGTGGACAGGATGCACTTTTGAACATATTCCTTATAGAGGAATCCTCTTTGAGGCTCGAGGGTAAGAGAGTACCAAAGAGAAGGAAATAATGGTGAGGAGGGGATGCTGACAGAGGATGATTGTTTCCTTTTTCTTGGCAGGACTGGGAGGATCAGTCCTGTGGATATGAGTGGCAGTGGAGAGAATGGTGATAAGGATATTTCTCTCAAAATCATCCGGCAGATTTGTGTCAAAGACACCAAGTAGTGAAGGTTTTTCCGGAATGATAGTGACAGAGGAAGGAGGAGTAGGAGGATAGAAAAGGTGTTTGGGATTGAAGAAAGAAGGTGGTGAAGGTTTGGAATTGAATGATGATGGAGCTGAGGTGTGAGAAGGAGTGAGTGGAGAGAAGGAGGGTTGAGATGAAATGAGAGAGGAAGATGGGGGGTGCGAGGCACAGGGTGTTTTTCAGTTGGTGGTGCAGGAGGGGCTGTAGAAGGAGATGAAGGTGAAGAGAGGGTTGGAGTTGCAAGGGTAGAAGTGTCAGGGGCCTTAGTAGCTGTCATGGTCTCTTTCCCTTTATCTTGACCTTCTCTGACAACTGAAGAGGGTCCTGATGACCCTGAAGCTGGCACTGGTGGCCCTGGTGGCCTTGCTTGAGCTGATGGCCCTGCTGGTCGAGACTCTTGAACTGGAGGCCCTGGTGGCTGGGGACAGCAGCTGGTCTGCTCTGAGTAGCTGCAGGAGAAACTTCACTTGACCTTGAAAGACCTGCTAGCATCGACTTCATATCAGACATTTCTTTATTAAACCACTTCATTGCATTTCTGACTGAAGAGAGCTCAGAGGTAGTCGAAGCTTGACTAGCAAGTATCCCTTGCACACTGGACTGCACTGCTGACAGAATCTCTCCCTGAGCCTTCAACAATTCCAAAACCGGGTTCAGATTGACTTTCCTGTGGCTCTTTCTGAGTTTTCTGTGAACTATCCTTTTGCCTTTCCTTTGAGGTGCTGGTTCTTCAATAGACTGCTCCCCCTGAGCAGGAGCTTCCTCTTCAACTTCCATTTTCTCCCCCTGAGCAGGAGCTTCCTCTTCAACTGGTTTTACTGGAGCACTAGACTGCTCCACAAGAATTGATTCTTCAATGTGGCCTTCTGCCACAGCTTCTTCCATTTCAATTTCACCAGACTGTGAGTCGATTCGAGTGGAGAGAGCTGATTCAATTAAATTCCTAAGAATTGAGCCAATGTGAGGTAGGCGAATCACTGGCTTTATGCCACTTCCTCCTCAACTACAGAAGCTGTAAAAGATTCTGGCTGAAATGCTGGTGCTACTCCCTGCTGTTCTGCTGCTGATTGAGCTGCTTGCTGCTCTGCTACTGACTCTTCTGCTTGCTGCTGCTCTGCTGGTGCTACTGATTGCTGGTTTGCTGATGCTACTGCCTGGTCTGTGGTGGTGTTACTACTGCCATTTCCTGAACATCAGGAATTTCTACATCACCGATTATGGCCTCTCCTTCGACCACAGTGGTCTTAGACCATACACCTTCAATACAGAGAAACCACTTTTCTTGAGATTTCTAGACCTTATACACTGGCCCATCTTCTCCACAACTGCCCCAGATAAATCTATTCCAAAGTGTTTGAAGATCTTTGTAAGCAGATGAGCATAAGGCAATGAGACATTTAACTTACTTTTTGTATCCCATATTTGATCTCTGGCAAATTTCATCCTTTCCAACATGACTTGTGCCATATTAATCTCCCTTGCTGAATCGCCCAAAACATCATATCAGAATCTGCCCTAGTGCACGTTGAGAAGGTGGCACTGCGAGGAACCAAAATTGACAAATAATAAAATGAAGAAGACGGTTGTATGCATTCATCTGATTAATATCCAATTTTCGTCTCTTAGCCTAAACCCTGGACCTATAATGCCAAGGCCTTTTGCTTTATCGTTCACTGCATGAACCCCTGAATCCAGACGTCTTCACTCCAAACAACATGTGCAACAGCTCATGATCGACTTTATTTGGATTCCCTTTACCGATGATACAAGGGACCCATCTGCCTCTGACCTTAAGCACACATAAAACGCTTTCACCAGGTCGGGATAGCTTACCTCGGTGAAAGTGGCAATTTCCATCCACTGCATCCTTCTCAGAGTTTCTGCAATACTTCCCATGCCATTTTTCTCGAGATTTGGAACATCCACTGCCTTGTTTCCGCAAACCTTTGTCTTCATGAAGGTGAACCTTTCTTGCTGTTCTGCGGTCAGGTACTCAGCACTGTAGCCCCCTACACTTCCGGAGATCATCGGAGCGGCCATGGGTAGAAAGGAGAAGAACTGATCTGGAGAAGGGAGATGATGGAAGAGATGGAAGCTTTCGAGGGATTCTTCGCGGGAAGAGGGGAAAGCTTCAAATCTTGCAGAGAGTCGATGCGGAATCGTTAGGGCATCGGCTTTGGGTGAATAGATAAAGGAGAAAGGGTAAAGGTAGAAATGATGTCGTTCCCAGAATGATTTGACTAAATAGGATTATTTTATCGAAAACAGGAAGCGCCAAAAGGCGGTAACGGCACAAGGCGACAAAAGGGTTTGACGAGTCAAACTGCTTTTAACACAATAGCGGTCAAGGAAGAGTAAATAAACTGAGTTTTGCTTAAAGTGAGAGAGAGAAAATCTTCATTTATTCTGAAAAATTTATATGCCATTTAAATACAGGAATCTTTTCACAAATTGCACATCCCTAATTCCCTTCTAAGAGATGTAAATCTCTCTTCAGGTAGGGCTTTTGTGAAGATATCTGCTAGTTGGCTATTTGTATCAATAAAGGATATTCTATATTTCCATTTGCAACATGATCACGAATAAAATGATATCTAACCTCAATATGTTTTGTCCTTGAGTGCTGAACTGGATTCTTGGTCAGATTAATGGCACTGGTGTTGTCACACAGCAATGGAATTGATTTGATATTTAATCCAAAGTCTTCAAGTTGTTGCTTTATCCAAAGGAGTTGTGTACAGCAACTTCCAGCAGCTACATATTCAGCTTCAGCTGTTGATAGTGCCACTGAGTTTTGTTTCTTTGAAGACCATGATATCAAACATCCTGCAAGAAATTGACAACAACCACTGGTGCCTTTCTATCTACCTTGCATCCAGCATAGTCAGCATCAGAATATCCTACTAAATCTATTTCACATGATTTTGGATACCAAAGACCTAAATCATGAGTTTTAGCTAAATATCTAAATATTCTTTTTACAGAAATTAGGTGTGATTCTCTAGGATCTGCTTGATACCTAGCACACATGCATACACTAAACAAGATGTCTGGTCTACTTGTTGTTAAATAAAGTAAAGACCCTATCATACCTCTATAGTTCTTTTGATCTACCTTTTTACCATTTTGATCACTGTCCATTCTGGTTGATGTGCTCATTGGTGTTGACAGTGGTTTGGCATTATCGAATCCAAACTTCTTCAGGAGTTCCTTGGTGTATTTGGCTTGACAAATGTGGGTGCCTTCCTTCCCTTGCTTGACTTGCAATCCAAGGAAGTAGTTTAGCTCTCCCATCATACTCATTTCAAATTCTCCCTGCATAAGCTTCTCAAATACTTGCAAAGAGATTTGTCAGTAGAACCAAAAATAATATCATCTACATAGATTTGAACTAATAGTATGTGATTGGCCTTTGACTTTATGATAATGTGCTATCTACTTTGCCTCTATTGAAACCATGATTTAACAGAAAAGAGCTAAGCCTTTCATACCAGGCTCTAGGTGCTTGTTTTAAACCGTATAATGCCTTATGGAGTTTGAAAACATGATTAGGAAATTCGGTGTCATCAAAACCTGGAGGTTGTTCAACATACACTTCCTCTTTTATAAAACCATTTAAGAATGTTGATTTAACATCCATTTGAAATAGTGTCAAGTTTAGAGCTGATGCATATGCAAGTAAGATTCTAATAGCCTCGAGTCTAGCTACAGGTGCATAGGTTTCATCGAAATCTATGCCTTCCTCTTGAGAATAGCCCTGAGCTACCAATCTGGCCTTGTTCTTAGGATTACACCAGTTTCATCCAATTTGTTTCTGAACACCCATTTGGTGCCAATAACTGGATGATCTGATGGTCTAGGAACAAGTGACCATACTTGGTTTCTCTTGAATTGATTTAATTCATCTTGCATGGCTATTATCCAAGATTCATCAGTTAAAGCTTCATTGACTGTCTTAGGCTCTATCTGAGAACAAAGGCTAAAAATCACAGGGGATTACATTACCTCTTGTTCTTACCCCTATGGATGGATCACCAATGATATTCTCAAGTGGGTGATCTTTCTTGTATCTCCATTCCTTTGAAGATTTTCATGAGTAATTTCTTCTTGTTGTAATTCTTCTAGAGGTGGATCATCCTTGTCTCAATTGATGTATCTTTAAGCTTTTTGGACAGTTCATCTGCATCATCATTATCACTATCTACTTCCTTTCTCAAGGAAGGGTTAGTTTCATCAAAAATAACATGCACAGTTTGTTCAATTAATAGTGAGCGTTTATTGAAAACTCTATAGCCTCTGGGTTTAGAAGTATACCCATAAAGATGCCTTCATCTGACTTGGCATCCAACTTGCCAATGTCCCTTTTTCCGTTGTTGTGAATAAAGCAAGGACATCCAAAGATTCTGAAATGACTTACCTTGGGCTTCTTTCCTTTGAACAACTCATATGCAGTCTTCTTAAGTATTGGCCTGATCATTACTCGGTTGACAATGTAACTGGCTGTGTTGACTGCTTCAGCCCAAAAATATCTTGGTAGCTCATATTCAGAGAGCATGGTTCTTGCCATATCCAAGAGAGTTCTGTTCTTCCTCTCAGCTATACCATTTGCTGTGGTGTCCTTGGTGCTGAGAAATTGTGCTGAATTCCTTGATCATCACAGAATCTAGCAAACTTTTCATTTTGGAACTCACCACCATGGTCTGATCGAATGGACACAATACTGAACTTCTGATCTTTCTGGACCTTCTTACTGAAACTGACAAAATTATCAAAACTATCATCTTTATGCTCTAAGAATGATACCCATGTGAATCTTGAGTAATCATCTACTATGACAAATCCAAAATTCTTTCCTCCAAGACTGGTAGTCCTCATTGGTCCAAATAGATCCATATGTAAGAGCTCTAAGGGTTTTGAGGTAGTCACCACTGTCTTTGACTTGAAGGAACTCTTTGTGTGCTTTCCCTTAGCACAGGGTCTACAAACACTTTCCAATTTTCCATTGACTTTTGGTAGACCTTCCACAAGATTCCTCTTTCTGAGCTTGTTCAATCCGTCCAAGCTGCAGTGGCCTAGTCTTCTGTGCCACAACTCAGTTGATTTGTCTTTGCTGGCTGCCAGACACACATTTTGCTCTTTGAGTTCTTCAAGGTAGAGCACGTACAGATTCTTCTCTCTATTTGCTTCAAAGATTACTGCTCCATCCTTTAGTATGCTGCACTTTGATTCTTGAAACTTGATTTGATGACCTCTATCACATAGTTGACTTATACTGATGAGGTTGTGCTTTAATCCTTTGACTAAAAGCACATCTTCTATGACTGTTTTTCCTTTGCTATTTACTTACCCACTGCCTACTATAGTTCCTTTCCCGTTATCTCCATAAGTGATTGTTCCTTCTTCAGCTTGGAGATGGGAAAACAGCTTCAGGTTTCCTGTCATGTGCCTTGAACACCCACTATCCAGATACCATTTGGATGCTCGAGGATTAACCTGAAATTAAGACATCAAGCTTTAGGTACCCAAGTTCTTTGGGTCCTGATGGGTCAGTATCATTATTTTTTACTTTCATTATCCACTTCTTGTGTCTTGTTGGACAGGTGGATTTTAAATGACCTAGCTTATTACAGTGACTACAACATGATATTTTGTTACTCTTTCAATATACTTAAAATTAGCTTTATAGGCTGTATTCCTCAGGAACAAATCTTGGAGTTGGATACACCTTAGGTGGAATTATAGTTTCTGCATTTTCAGGTGGTGTGTAGCCTACACCATCTTTTCTCTTACCTGAGCGTCTAGCTCCTTTTAATATTAAGGGATTCTTACCATTTGTAAAGTTTTTCTAATGTGCTTGCTAATTTCTCATTTTCTTCATTCAGATTTTTAATCTCTTTACTTAATTCATCTACACTTTCTGTTTTTCTAATTTTGTTATTTGTTTATTCTTAACTTTTAAGTCTTCACACAACAATTCATTTCTTCTTTTTAGTTCGATTAATGCTTTTCTAGTTCTTCATTTTCTATTTTAAATCTGAGTTAGTGTTTTCTAAGCATGTATTATTCTTCTTACTAATCTTAAGTAATTTAGACACCTCTTTATATTTGTTGTAAAGTTCATTAAAGGCGCTTTCCAAATTGTCAGAATCTGAATCAGAATTATTACAAGAATCGAAGAAGAGTCAGAGGTTACCTTTTCTTCGATGTTGGCCATGAGAGCCAGGTTGGCTTCTTCTTCATCACTGCTTGAGCTTGACTCACTGTCTGAGTCACTGCTGTTCTCCCAAGCAGCTGCCATTGCCTTTTTCTTGTATCTTCTGAACTTCTTGGAGCTATCCTTCTTCTTGTGATCATTTTTCTTAGCATTGGACAATCTGCCTTGATATGTCCAGGCTTCTTACATTCATAAAGATGGTCTCCTTTCTTCATTTCTTTGCCATCTGATCTTTTGAAGTCTTTATTTTTCTTAAAGTACCTTCTGCCGGATTGAAATTTTTCTTCTTGGCCAGGATGCGTTGCAATCTCTTAGAGAGCATTGCTTCTTCATTTTCGCTGTCTACCTCACTCCCGCTAGAGCTTGCTTCTGATGACTCTTCTTCTGCTTTCAAAGCATTGGAGTGCTTCTTTCTGCTAGATGATTCTCCTAGCCTTTCCATGTTGATCTCATGGGCCATGAGGGACCCGATGAGCTTTTCTACTGACATTCTCTTAAGGTCATTAGCTTCTTCAATAGCTGTAACCTTTGGTGTCCATGAAGATGGCAAGGATCTGAGAATCTTTCTTACCATATCTGCAATCATAGGACTTTCCTAGACTGGCTAAACCATTGGTGATGTCAGTGAATCGACTGAACATCTGGGTGATTGACTCACCTGACTGCATTTGAAATCTCTCATACTGAGTGACAAGAATGTCGATTCTTGTCTCCTTTACTTTGTCTGTACCTTCGTATGTGATCCTTAGCTTTTCCCACATTTCCATGGAGGATTTGCAGGCTGAGATTCTGTTAAACTCCTTCTTGCTTAGAGCACAACATAAAATGCTCTTGGCTTTACAGTTCAAGGAGATTTTCTTTCTGTCTTCATCTGTCCATTGTGCTTTCTCATTTGTGACAACCAGGTCACCTTCTTCTACTACCGACCAGATTTGATAGTCGTGGCCTTGTAGAAAATATACCATTCTGGTCTTCCAATACGGATAATCTTCACCATCGAACAAAGGTGGTCTGTTGACTGACTGACCTTCGAAGTTGCCTTGGGCTGCCATTGATCTTTGCTCTTCAGATCGTTGGATCTTCTTCTTTGTCGAAGAGACTTGCTTGATACCACTTGTTGCCCAGCTAGCTAGCCCAAAGGGGGGGGGTGAATGGGTTATTAAAAATTTGATCTTCGATAAAAAACCTGTTCACTAAAAGGATACACAACAACTTAAATGAAGGTTAGAGTTAGAGGAAATGAGATAGCAATCACACAAAATACAACCACAAGACAGTAGGATTTTTATCCTGGTTCGGAACTCCTTTCCACAGGAGACCTACGTCCAGTCCCTGAGCAATACCTCAAGATTTCACTAATCAAGGGTACAATCCCCCTTAAGGACACAACAACACCCAGCTCAGCTGGTCTTCCTTCACACCCGAAGGGAACAACACCCTGGATACCACCAGGTCTTCCTTCACACCAGAAGGGAACAACACAAAGAGAGGTTTGAAAGACAAGCCCCTACATCAAACTGTAACAAGCAATGATCTGAAGGACCTAGCACTGAGAGCAAAGAATCTAAATCTAGGCTCACTCTCAGAACTACACAAGCTCTCTTCAAATGATCTTTCACTAGCTAGTAGAGAGCAAAAGAGCAAAAGCTAAGAGGAATGAAGTTTTCTGCTCTAAACTTTCTTCAGAAGAATTTGAATGTTTTTCTGAACGTTGTCTCTTCTTCTGTTCTTCTGACTTGTATATATATCTTCAATTTGAAATCTAGACGTTAAAGAGTCCGTTGTCTCTCTTTTGAGTAGTCGTTAGACTGAATGACATCTGGAGTTGGAAGCTTCCTGTCCTCAGTCTTTTGATTACTTGAGCACGCAAAGAGATGAGATCTTCAAAGATATCCGATGGCTTCTATTTGTTTAACGTTGTACCATGAAGCTAGTTCAAAGATCTGCACAGATGTCAATCTCAAATAGCAGACAGATAAGCTGTCTCTGATGTCAGTCAACGTCAGTAGCAATAGTCAAGAAAATAGTAATGCCAAATAGCTTAAGTCTAAAGGACGTTATCAGAGTAGGCACGATAAAGGATGATATGGTCTGCATGCATGCAGAGATATGTTCAGATCTCATAAATGCAAAAGCGTCAGAGAGATATCTACGTGGACTTTGACTGGTCAATGCTTTAAGATGAATAAGATATCAAGATATGAAATCGATGACTGTATGACTTATGAATTCGTTATGAGTCATAGCAAATCGTTATGAACACTTATCAAGTCGTTATGAACTCTAAAGAAATCGTTGCGCAAAGCAAATCGTTATGAACACTTATCAAGTCGTTACGAGTTTCAAAGAAATCATTACGAGAACTAAAGAAATCGTTACGGCTACCAAGTCGTTACGAGTTTCAAAGAAATCGTTACGAGAACTAAAGAAATCGTTACGGCTACCAAGTCGTTACGAGAACTAAAGAAATCGTTACGGCTACCAAGTCGTTACGAGTTTCAAAGAAATCGTTACGAGAACTAAGAAATCGTTACGGCTACCAAGTCGTTACGAGTTTCAAAGAAATCGTTACGAGAACTTACGAAATCGTTATGGCTAGAAAGTCGTTGTGAGTTCTAAAGAAATCGTTACGAGAACTTACGAAATCGTTACGGCTAGAAAGTCGTTGTGAGTTCTAAAGAAATCGTTATGAGAACTAAAGAAATCGTTGCGACATCTTTAAGAAATCGTTGCGGATCGATTTGATTGAACTTTTCGGTCAGAAGGAAATTGTTCTGCTTATCAATAGAAGTCGATACAAAGACTTGGACAAAGCATGGAATGAGACTTACCTGATTGTCTTGAACTTTCATTTTTCTTTTATTTCCTGTTCTCAAAGCTCAAGTAATTCATTAGTACTATTTTGTTAATCATCAAAATTAATGTATATAAATAAGTGAAGCAATTTATATGGGAAAAGTTTGGTCATCAGTGAGACGTCCTCCTCACTCTCACCTGTGGGGGTAGGGGTGAGCCTCTCTAGTCACTGGCTCAGTAGGGAACTCCCCCAACACCGAGCAAACCAAAACCACAGGTACGAAAACAGTAAACAGTACCAACAATTTATAGAACAGCTAAACAGAATATTAAAGCTGTAAAAGTACTCACCGTCTGCCGACTACGTAAAACAACTTTAATAATTAAACGGCAAACCAATACAGGTGTACAAGCTAAAGTAGAGACAGACAACACGAGCCACGTGAACTGGTTCGCGACACCAGAAACTGACTCGGACAAACTAGCACAGGTCTACCTCTCAGTCTCGCAGCCACAGACGAAAGGTCCAGCTGCCGCTCCACGTAAAAAGGTCAAGCAACTGTGGAGACCAACTAAACACCACCACCAGCAGACCACACGGTCACAGGCCCATGCCTAGCACCTCCAGAGACCCTGGCCTGGGCTCACTAGAGTGAGGCACTGGAAAAGGACTAGTTGGGGACCAGTGTCGACTACTGGTGTCCGTACCCCCAACTACGAGCGCGCTACAAGTGACTAAAAACAAACTCAAGTGTCATTGTCCCACTATCATCTTTCCCTCAGTCGGATGTACAACTCAACACAGGAGTGAGGGTGTCCAGGTCAGACGACACAGACCTCGACGGTACAACACAAGTACCGGGACAAAGCCCCGAGCTAACAGCCTGGCTCACAAAGAACCTAGGGCACCCAACTGGAGAGGTAACCACGGTAGGCGTCGTACTACTCACCACGTACACAAAACCACGTGAACGTCACACACAAACCACGTGAAACCTCACGTAAACCACAAGTAATCATGGTCCACTACACTTGAACCCAACTGACTCGTGTAAACAACACGCAGACACTGAAGTAAGCAACTAACTGCATACCTTGTATGCTAAACACGAAAACCATGTGCACTCAGTGCACCTCATGTGTCAACACACATGCATTATCGATAAATGCTGTAATTAGTCATTTCTGTTCATAATCAGTAGGCGGCAACATCGACTGCCGCTTACAACAAGTCAACGGCAAAGGACCTGACCGTTAACATCTTGGATGAGGAGCTTGGCGACAAACGATGTTGACGCCAAGTTCTCCGGCCTTATACCCTGCAGAAACCCTAATCCGGCTCTGCGGGTTTTCTAACCGTTCCAACTACAAAAAAACATACAAATGCAGTTCCTTTAGCATGCCAGAACCCAATACAAACCACTACAACATGCTTCGTACATTAAACTACTCAAACCACCCATTAACCCCGCATGGTGCAACTTGATCCGAAAACGCATTATCATGCTGATTCAAGTGGGTTTGTTATGTTTTAATGTTTCTACGGAGCTACCAGGGTTCGTCCCCTACCTCGGAACACGCTAGAACCTCCCACAATATCCCGGTTCACGCCGAGCCCTCCGCGAGCTCCCACGGGAATTGCACCACGATATGGCGTTTCCTCGCGCAATTCGGCGACGCCACGCGTTCTACGATCGTCCAACCACTCTTCGGAACCTGTTAGAAGCTTCAGAGACACGGGGGCAGCAAGCTGGGGCAAGAGGGAAAGAGAGTGAGCTGAGAGAACTGCTCTCGGGTGAGCCTATAACCTATAGAATTCTCAGGTTGGCGTCAACCCCTATGCCGCCAACAGCAACCGCCACCCTTAGCGTCCACATCTACTGCCGCCAAGTTCAAGCAGTCAACGTCCACTAACCTGGACGCCAACCAGTCAACGGCCACCCCTGGCCGCCAACTCCAACTGAACAGCATCAGGTCCTGTTTCATTTCAGGACCAACCCTGCTCTTCACCTGCTCAAGCCACACATTCACATCACACATTCCACACAACTAGCTCACATTGGCCTCACAACGGCCTACACAACCAACACACACATGATCCACATGGATCTGAAAGGCACGCGACGTTACAATCGCCTACGCGCGAATCCACACACCAAGGAACCTTTTTTCACGCCATCTCTAAACAGTCTGACTTGACTTAGGCATCGGAGGGTTCCTCCGGTTCTTCAACGGGACCCCTTGACGTCCTTTCTGGTCTTGCAGGCCTTCGTCCGCACCGGATACCTATCGTTCCCTCTCTTTTAGTGGAGGCCTGTTCGACCCACTATCGAATAGGAAACACCACCACATATACATAGTATCATATACATAAAGCTCTTATTCACATAATTAATCAAGTACATTCCAATATACTAGCATTCTTTAATAAACAATTCTCATGGACATCAAATACATCTAAAACATGTAACACTTAAACATGTAGTGCAATTTAATTAATTTAACAATGATAGTCAGTATTTAACATGAAATCTTATAAAAACTAGCAATAACAATAACAGTGATGATGTCACTAGCAATAGCATTAGTGCAGTAATAGTAAGAATGAAATATCAAAAGCAGTGACATGTACGGTAGCTGTCACGCCCTGACGCGGAATATCAGAACGAGCAATTTGATAATGGTACCAACATATAAAAAATATGTGTAATATCAATAATATAATAATGTTATTAGTGAACACAAAGGCAATGAAGCCAATTAATAAATTCTATTCCTTTCAATTCATGATTCAAAAGTCTCTTACATTTACTATTTCGGCCAAAACTTAGGGCCCATCAAGACTAGTACAATGCGAAAGGGAAATTTAACTCTAACAATAACTAGATAATCTTGACTCGGTCAACTATTCTTGTATTGTAGATAATTGGGACGCTCAAATCACTCTTGCCTGTCCCCAAGCATCTCGTCGAATTCCTCATTACCTGAAATAGAAGTAGCAATTGCGTAAGAGAATGCTCAGTAGGACTTAAATCTCTTAAATTGAGTAGGCTTTACATGAATTAACATTTTAAAGCAACAGAATATCTAAAGATACAATTATGGCAACAAGTGTTCAGACAACAGTAACATGTAAAGAGCAAGGGTACTGAACAAGTATCAAGACAAGATATGTTCACAAGAGTTTATCATGAACGAGAAGTCAGGGACATGTCACGAATAACAAGTACACGATTTGGCCATATCACGATCACGATACAACTAGCACGATACACGAGTATATGATTTAATTGTGATAGACCAATTTAACATGATTAACACGATTTTGGTACTATCCCAACACCATGGTCAAACAACCCCTGCAGGTACATGATATTCAGGTGCTCCTCTTAGGACGTGACCAGGCTCCATTAATGCCTAGCACTATTAGTCCAACAGTTCTGAAGATTCATACGATTTTGTCTAGACAATTATTTAATGGCCACGAGAGAGCTATAGCATAAGATGAGACTTCAACAAGAGGACGATATGAGAACTTGCAATCCAAGAACCAGTCTGAGTTTTGGCTTACCAACCACAAGAAACGGCTTCCACCTAGCACATATATGTACTGACAGTACTAGATTAAGACAAGATGATAATAGAAAGAACGATCGACACACAGTTGATTGATACATGTTGTATAGTTCTCCGACATAATCGGAAGGGTATAATGAATTTTCATGGTACAACCAGCTCGACGACCTTGTGAGAATTCAAGGCCAGCGGAGACTTACGAAGGTATTACATGAAGAGTCCTAATACGACAAGAGGAATATCCAGAGGAGAGTACGTCAGTCATTGAGAAGTGTTCCTATCTACATCACGGTGAGTACATGCCACACAAGGCGACGGTCTCAGAAAACGACGATAGAAAACAACAGGCGATATGTTAATATTTTATGATGTAACACGAGAGCATTCAGTTTTCATTAAGACATGTTTAAACAGCTTAGTTACTGGATTACAGTGTATTAAAAGATGTCATTGAAGTATATTTGACATGAGTTCGCAGGTTGTGACATGATTCTTAAGAAATCAATTATTTTCTAGTGTTGTTCAGAGAACATGACGTAGGGACAATAGAACGTGACATGACACAACAAGGAACCTGACAGGGTGTCAGCCAAAACACGTCAAGCTTTCCTAGCTGAGGTGAAGATCACATTTGATCATTCCATCGTGTTAAGGTCATGTTGGAGCGATACATCGTGACATACTGAGATCATGACGTATTAGGGCGTCACGATCAAGTGGTCTTTGTCTGATCCTGAAATAGAAACCAGACCACCTTGGATTGCGGTTTGTAGTCCAAGGGGACTTGACACAATAGGCTTAAACAACAAAATTCTCAACATATACTTGACGGGAAAATGTAAAACTTGGATAGAACGAAACTAGACTTTTTAGAGAACAAACAATAGCCTACAATTGGGATTTCATCATGGTTTTTAACATGCTATATCGAAACTCTTTATGGAAGATCAGGATTCATGGCACAGTAGACATGGATTCAAAAATTCACAAAAGATACATCATAAAAATTGGAAAAAAAATGGTACCAACGTGTTCAAGACATCAAGATGTATCTATAATAGCATTTTCACATCATAAAGTGAAGAAACTAAAAAGATCTAGTTGAAATATGAAGGGTCAAGTTGAACATGACAAGAAATTTGTAACACAAAATATGATCAAATGGCATGATAGAATTTGTGAAAAATATGCTTATGAGATTTTTGACATCAAGAAGTACTTATAGGGTCATTTAATTAGATTGAGCTCGAGAGAATACCTACTTTTGGTCGTTTTTGTCTCTTAAGGTTGCTACAGTAGCAATGGGATTGCAAAGACAGTAATAGTAATAGTAACATGGACAGTAAGCTAGATATAATACTCAAATCACCACTAGAAAGATAGTCAATTAGTCAGTACTCAATCACTTAGGTAAATAGTGAGAAATCTTAGTTATTGCATAAAACTAGGAGAAGTCATTTCCACCCTAACTAGTGGGACATGCCAGTGTGTCCACCTTCAGAATTTCATCCCTATTACTTTCGGGGTAAGTAAACAGCGTGAGCTTTTCAATAAGGACATTTTTTATAGTATAGATCTAGTCTCCCTTATGGTGGCAGTGTCTTTTGGCGCATAGTAACACTATAACTTGTAATGCACACAGTCACATAAATCATTCATGCAAGAACAATATTAAAACATGTGTCATGCTATTCCAGTCATTAGTATGCAAATGTTTTAGGAACTTAAACATGATGTTAATTTCTATAATTACATAGATTTAACCTAATTCAAAACATCGCATTTAAATAGCTTTATAATGCAGAAAAAAACTACAGTGTTTAAAAAACTATGAAAAATTGAATAAGTGTAAATCTCATCAGCAGATGAAAATATAAAATTTTCATAATTTTTTGACAAACCAATAGTTTACTGTGAATTACACATTACTATCATGCATATAAAATATATTCCGAAAAACACTAAACAAGCACAGCAAATCCTATTGATAGTACCACATGATAACATTAATAATAGAAACAATTACACAAAGTCTCACGTTTTATCTCGACAAGAAAAGTGTATATAAGAATTTTCTTCTAGTTTCTACATAATTTTCCGACACAACTCCTCATGAATAATAACATTACTAAAATTCTGAATTCTTGCATTAAACAAAAATACAGCAAAAATTTGCAAAAAATAATTCAATGATAGAACTGACTGTCGTTGAAAGGGATAGATGACACAATCATATGCTATCAAGAAATTCTTGACGTCACAATCTTGCGTCGTCAGGACTTTGACGGCAATATCGTGCCGTCAAATTTCAGTAAATAGGAAAGCCCAATTTTCAAAGCAGTGATCGATCCCAAATTACGTTCAAGTTAAGTCATATAAAAATAAAAAAATAGAAAATTTAAAGGGTCTGATTATAGATCTAAACCCTCAATTATTTACTTAGATTACACCCAATCTATAGCGAATAAAATGGAAGAATCCCACCTCCGGTTCTCCTTACGAAATCACTTCTCTTTCACAGTCACACCTTCCTGAGTCGGGAAAGCAACGCCCCTGTTTGGGACACCATGATCTGGCCGAATGATGATATAAACTACCTCTCTCTCTCTCTCTAAACTCTCTCTCAAGCTATACCCCCCTATGGAATCTAGATTCGAAACGGAAGCAGGAATTCTGACAGCAACATAATCTATCGTTAGAGAAGGATAGACGACAATATATATATATATGTTGCCATCAAGATAATCTTGATGGCACACACTATTACCATCAAGCGGATTTCAACGGCAATCGTTCATGCTGTCAAAGACCAGAGACCATAAAAAAGATAAAAATTCAGTAATTTAATATACAGAAAAAGATAATTACAAAAAAAAACATGACATCACATGCCAAGATTTATTGTCCAATCATCGTCGGTGAAATAATATCTGCACATGCATCTAAATGAAATGTCATGACATATTGTTAAAGTTATCATTCCATTCGCCCAACGAAGATTTCTATCTTCATGATCACTAGATGCAACAATCATTATTATGAGATAACAAAATACCCACCAAACACATAGAATTGACATCGTTTGTAGGTTGAAGGAGATCTTTCGGTTTGGAGTATATATGGTGAATTGGGAAGCACCACAAACCCTGACGACTTGCATGACACTATTTTTCTGAGTCAAAATATCTATAAGAACTCGATCAATTTTTAGATTTTTTGGTAAATTTTATTTAATTTTTCTGCCTCCTGGCCCCTGGGCCCTGTATGTTTTCTTTAGAACCCATCATATGAGAAGGGGCAGTCGAACATATATAGGCCTCACATATTTGTTAACTTTCTCCTCTCACACAACTGAGGAAGTTGAGATTTGAGCCCAAAATCTCCCTCACATATGACACTTATGTTAATGAAAATTAACTTATAAATATGTGAGAGAAAGTTGTGAAAGATCATGCAATTGTTTTAGTTATGAACCAAAGATTTTAACTTTGAACTTTTCTTAAAGTTGAACAAAGAAAACTGCCGTTTTGGGAAACGGAGATGAAATAATGTGAGATTAATTGATCGTTTGTCTTCATTATCTACGTAACTATTTAACTCTATTATATAAGATGAACAGAAGAATACCTATATATAACTCCATTATCCATGTAATCTATAAAATGGTAAACCAGTTTCTGTTCTTTTTTGGACCTCAAACGCAAATCATTTGTCTTCTCTCTTAACAGTTTCTTACGTTTAGCGAGCTTTCTTGTCTAATCAACTGGTTACTTGATGTAAAGTAAATAACAAATAGACTAAAAAATTGGTTTGGCATGTTAATACGTAGTTATTTTTTGTGAGAAATATTTATTTCCTTCCTTGTAATGTAAAAATTACCCTCCAAATAATGTTATTGGTTGAAAATTTGACAAGATTTCTCTTTTTTTTTTTTTCAACTAATAAAATTATTTGGAAGGCTATGTCACGTCACATTTATGATCCTTCTTAAAGACTAATAAATATTTCTCTATTTTTATACATCGTTTTTTTAAGTTTCTTAGGAAGTTGCTGGCTTCGCTACTTTTTGTCCCTGTTTTCCTCTGACGCAGAGCAGCATGTAGTTGCCTTGTTTTGTTGTATCCTTCTTTTTTCTCTCTCTGTTTCTTTTGCCAATCAAACAAAAAAAAAAAAAAGTCTTTGCCTATTTATCCTTTTTCTTCAATAAATTTATCGAGTCTGATACAAATGTATGCCTGAAAGCTTCATGTCCTGGGTCTATTCAGACTCGTACCTCTTACAGCCTCACACACGCCCAGACATGTACAGAAACATATAAATATATGTCTAGAAAGATGCACATAAGATCTTCCCCAAAACTTTTGAAAGCATCAACGAGCTTGTTCTGAAGATCCAGCCAGTTTGGATCAGCCACCCAGTTGGATCCTCACACAAGAATATGATGATGTTTATTTTAAGGAGAAATATTTCATACTTAATTGGTCGGATAAAAAACTCATTTATCGGTCAAAAGATTGGCTGCAGATGGCAGTTAGCGGCCATGTAGTAGTAAGAGGCAGGACTCAGACCGTAACTAATTTTATCGTTAGTCGGATATATATATATATATATATATATATATATATTTTATCTGATCAATTAAATATTAAAATGTTTCTCTTATTTTAAATAGAGAAAGACTTGTTGCAAACCGCCAACCTGACCATTTGCAACAAACTCAGCTTCCCATTGGGGGAGCTGAGGTCATTGGGGGTGGGCCAACCCTAAGGGGTGGGTGTGTCCACCCCCAATGGGGTGGTAGTTTGCATCCACCGTGGATGCAAACTACCACCATAGTTTGCACCAAGCGGTGGTCCATCGCAAGGCACAGTGCCTGTCCTTCCAAGTTGCTCGTTTTCTTCCCCCACTTGTTGGAAAGGTGCTTCCAACTTCCAAGGTGTTCCACGGTATTACGGGTTGAACCCCCAAGCACGAGGTGATACACCACCGTACACATTCTGTGTACTCATCTAAAATAATAATAAGAAAAAACAAACCTTTGGAGCTTTACAGTTCAGTCTCATCATGATGACACTCATAAGGGTAGGGGAGCCCAGAGCACAAAAGATCTGGCTGCCATGACTCCTCCATGGCCACGTTCTTGGGTCACCATTTGCACAACTCCCCTGGCGCATTTGTCTATTTTTAAAAAAGGGCCAAGGCTGTTGCTTTGCCACGCTTTTCATTCACCATTTACTGTTTGATGTTGGGGGGAGCACCATCTCTGTCCTTGTTACTTTGATTGTTAGATGTTTTTTTTTTTTTTGGTTTAAAAACAAAAAGCCTAAACCCATGTTAATAACTTTTGGGAGTCCAAAAATAGTGTCTCCCCTCTTTCCCCCATTTCTAGTTTTATTATTTACCTTCAATTTTTGCCACTAATGAACCTTATATGTCAATATCAACATTGATAATCTAAAGGCACCTAGCTAGTAATGTGTCACAGAAACTACTACTCCATCAGCATCGCTAAAACTAAAAGCGATGGTTAGTGGGCTTACCCCATCGCAAGCAAACGACCCGGGTCCTGTCATATGCTTAAAGATGTTGACATCACTTGTGTGGTTAGATTTAGAGGCAGATCTAGTAAGGGTCCAGTGGAGTCCTATGACTCCACTCCACTGGATAAAAAAAATTGTATTAAGTAGATAAATTTTCACTATGAGTGACCCTATTAAAATTATATGGATATATTATTAAGATCTTAATGAAATAAAATTTAGATCCGTCACTGATTAGATCCCAATACGAGAGGGGGCAAGAAAAACTACATAGGAGTTTCCCGGTCTCCAGGCCATCAATCTGTTTTTCTCACTAGTTAGTGGATGGATCTCCTCTCTCGTCCAACCAAATCATGAAGCCCCCCACACGGCACCCCCCGTCTTCCTCTTTCTTGTCCTTTTCCTGTTTTTTCTCCCTTTGTTTTTTGATCCATGTCCATCCAACCTTGGGCTGGGTTTTGTTTTGTGGTCTCAGACGCTTGTGGACCCACAAACGGGAGGATACCCTTTTCCTGGGTGGAGGCGTTGCTTTCCCCTTCCGTTCCTTGCCAGGGTACTTGCTATTGTTCCCCCATGCAAAACAATGCAGAGGGGTGACCGTGGTTGTGATTCTGGACGCTGTGGACAGGACGACAAAGTGGTCCATCAGGTGTTTCTAAATATAGCCTCCCTATGCAAATGAAAGGAGGAGGAGGAACGACACAGCACTCGCCCACTTAATTAGCCTGAAATGTGTTATGTGGGGGTAAACTTAATTAGCCTGAAATGGATAGTGTATGTTCCTTCCTTGAGACTACTTTCCAACATCGTATATGTTCCTTGAATAATTGAGCAGCGCAAGGAAGGAACATGGGGGGTGCTCTCTCTCTCTCTCTCTCTCTCCAACAACAATTAATGGATGCGACCGCCCGCCGGCAGGTCTCATCTCTCTCCCTGTTTTGCCGACGGCGGTGGGTGTCGCAAGAGCTGCGGGCTAATCTACTCAGTTTTCATAGGACCAGGCCATTTCAGGGTGGCGGGTAGCTGTTCTTCTTTTCCGGGGCACATGCATGCCCTTTTTGAGTGCTACGTACCATTATCACTCTCTCATGGAATCATACATGATGCACGCCTTTATTCCCTTGTGCGAACCCCCGCTAGCCGTTCGTCGTCCACACCATGTAGGGATAAGATGATGATGAAATCAAATTAGCCACGGCCGATCACATAAAGAAGAGAGCATGTGATTATCATATCCAAAGTCCCCATTGTCGAACAAAACAACGCACAACTCACTGGAAAAAAGATGGAGCCCCTGGAAAAGGGAAAAGACTGGTGGGTTGTCACCTGGGGACCCGACGGAGGAGGAGGGGAAAGCCGGACAGGGAGGGACGCCACGGTGGCCTTGCCAACTCCCCCTCTCCGTGCTTTCACATATTTTATTAATACAACAACAAGCTAATCATAGAACAGGGTATGTTGCTGCACCAAGGCCAAGCAACTATACAACAGCTAGGCTAGGGTCGGGTCATTCCAGCCCTTCGACCATCACCAAACAGTGGCAGCAGGTCGAACTCCTCTCCTCGCCCCATTCCTTGCTGCTTCAGACAACAAATCATCTGGTCGACCCGTTCTTTTTTTTTTTTTTTTGGCGAGTGGATGGAGATTGGAATCTCCTCGGTAGGGACTGCAATCGTACGGGACACTCAAAAACGATTTCCACACACGTGATCGTTGATACCGTACGTTTTTTATTTTCCTATCAAAAAAATAAGATAAAAGAAGGTATGAACACAGTTCAATGCAAAGGGCTGAGTACGGGATACTTGAAAGAATCCTGACGCTCAAGTGGAGGAACGACCTTCTCTGTTTCCTGTTTTCGGCTCTGACGAGAGTACCAGCCGGATGCCATGCCACTTTTTTGTTTCTTTTTGTTTTTGTTGAAAACTAAACTACTGTATTATCTTTTAAAAGTTCCTTATAATCATACTCAAATAGGATTCAAATTTAATGAGATGTATATAGAAAGTTAACTACTAAACTACTCCTTTTAAGTACCGAAACCCCTCAGAACAAGAAATGAGATTCACATCACTCGCTTACTAGTCACATAGTTCACTTAGTTGTACCTTTTAAACAAAAAAAAAGTCCAATTAATTGTCACACTTTTTATTATCATTGGCTTAAATGATGTCTCAATCTGACATAGATAGGATTGCAAACGAAACCCGATATATTGATATTTCGACCCAATTTTAATAAAAATTATCGATTTTAAAATTAAAAATGGATACCGATAATTTATCGGAATCAATTTCGGAATCAGAATTAGAAATAAAAAAAAATAGTCAAAATCAGAATCAGTTATCTGATAAATTATCCATAAACCCAAAAGATAAAACCATAATAAACACCTTAACTTATCAAAATTTCAGTTCCGATAATATTATTGAAATCGGAACAGAATCGGAATTAACCATTCTAATTTTATCGGAATCGAAATCGAAACTATATTTTAGTTATGAAAATTAGAATCAAAATCTGTGTTTCCAGTTCCGAACCCAACCCGTACATACAAGTAGTCATGTGGACGTGTTAGTTTGTTGCAGACAAGAAAGACAATTGTAGGTGAAGCTTGGAACAATACAAAGATTTGATAAATTGACAAGTTGGCAAAATTTAGGACCAATGAATAAGCTTGAAATCGTACAATCAATGCACAAAGTTACAATCATGGGAAGAATATAACCATCTACTTTCTTTTTTCATTCCAGAAGCAACACGCCATTCTTCTCGTCATCATCTCATAATATTAGAGTGGGTCAACTTTCACTGTAGGAGGACTTTCTGCATCAACGAATGCATATGCTTTAAGCTGCGCCCATTACGAGTCTTTCTTTCTATACGGAATGCCGGATGTTGTTGATGACTTGAAAGACATGTCCAAACGAAGCTGTCTCGATTCTTGACAAATGGTTACCATCTATCGTGAAACTTTAGCCTTGTGTAACTTCTGAATGATGAATGAAGCCACTTATCCAATTAGTAATACTTCAAACAATGCCACCATGGAAACAGACCGAAATGCCCACAGCATGGCAATGAAGACGGCATAATAGGCTGATTGCCAACGTTCCTTCTCAACCTGGGAGGACTTCATCTGCTTCCGTAGCTATAGTGTTTGCGGCTGAGGCTCAGGTGGGAACAAGGTAAGGAGGGACCTATGAATCATCTCAAAGCTTGTGAAAGTAATTACGGCTGCTGGGGTAGTACGAAGCAGGTTAGTGGCACAGCCTCGGTAGAAACCAGGAATTCCTTCTGCCTGGAATACCTTCTTTATGCAGTCAATTACACCTGCGTAGCGCCTCTGTGGATGAAATCCTTGTTCCTGAAGCTTTGCACGGACCACCTACAAATGAAACCAATTGAGTTCATTCACTAGCTCTAAAAGATTATCAGCGTCGCAAAAGCGCCAAACTACAACAAAACGTAACAATTTCCCATCACAAAAGTGGATGAAGCATGAACGTTATCAAACATTGAAGAGAAGCACCTCATGAGGGTATGTCATTGTTGATGCTGCTATCTTAGAGACGGAAGAGGCAACTGCAACATCACCTGCTGTGAGTGTATCTACAGTAGTATTATCTGTATCATAAAAACCTCCAGTCAGTGAATGTGCATATGTGATGATAAAGTAAAAAAAAGCAAGAGTAAGGTAATAACCTCTTTTGGCCAAATAGGCTTTTATCTTTTCATAGGTTGGAAACTGAATAGCCACGTGGCTTATTCCTGCCAATGCTGGTACAAGACCACTGTTGATGACATCAATTATTTTTATCAATATTTGTTCTCTGCCACAAGAAACAACAATGATCCCCAGGTTGACCATGAATGGTCACACCTCTACCTGTCAGGTCGGATAACATACCTATATAATCCTCGAAAACCCTCTTCACGAACTATCCTCCTCAGCGCAGTCAGTGTACTGCCATATGGCACCACCCCCACTCTCATCCCCTGAGTCTGTCAAGAAAGACGAGATGAATGTTAGTTCCGGAGATCCACATGCCTCTCAAACAAGCACAGGAGCTCACTTTTTAGGAGAGGCTTGGACACAATGCCAAAGCCTGTTCACCATATTCAGAAACCCCCATCATACCAGAATTGAATCTGGGTGGTGCCCCTCCTATCCCCTACCCAGTGCTGACTGGGCCATGACCCATTGGCACAGGAGCTTTCACTTGCAAGTCCAGAAACTAATTTCATCTTGGCTTGACTAGGTTCTGCTGAATCAAACCCCAAGAAATCATTTCCAGGTAGTAATCAAAAACCCAAAATCAAGAGGATGAATCTTTTAAAATAATAGACTTATTTGTAAACATAAAAAGACATGAACTCCAGCAGCCAACAAATGATGCAAAATGGACAGGAAAAGTTGAAAACAATCATGAACATGAATAACTACAACATACATCATTTGGTCCATGGTCCATTTATTCTTCTAATGAAGTGCATACCTGTTTACTTCAACATACATACAGGAACCACTCAAAGATAAATCTCTTTCCAGACCAAAGTTTTTAAGAAAGCAAATAAAACAAGATTTTTTCTTACCAAAAAAATGGAAAACACTAGTGCATTCTCTTAATCTCTTCTACATCAAAAAGTTGACACTGACGCAGTGCAGGGCTCACCACCTACTTAAAGGATACAAAATACAAGCCCGAGAACCCCCACCCCCCCCCCCTCCAACCCAAACAATATGAAAGTGACAACCCTCCCTGTGTTATATCACCCTGCTGTTGAGCATCCCACTGTTTTACCTGCTCAGTAGCCCTCAGTGTGCAGTGCAAGATCAGAAACTATATTTTGTGATCACCATCGACAGTGAATCTGCAGACTGCAGTGTGGTAGCACTTGAAAATAGTTAGTGGTGTCAAAGATCCTGTAATCCCTTCCAATATTCTGAAATACATATACATATATATATACGCCCATTTCACACTGCACCAAACAGTCAGCTATGTGAAAGCGTGCCAAGTCAAAGCTTTCGCTTTTAGCAAACTCCCCAGATGCCACTAGATGATGGATCCCTCCATGAACTATGTATGTAGATGTGTTTGAAATGCTACTAAACCCACATTTCCTGCTTGGAGGAAAGGAGACATGGAGTGCCAAGGACCATGTAAACATGGGACAAACATTCTTAACTGAAGTGGTAGCTGATTCCTGTCAAGATTTTCCAAAGCCAGCTGTTAAAAGATAGTCTTCTGCCTGTAACTGCAAAACCTCACCTCTGTGAATATTATTTTTTTTCACTGAACACAGAGTTGAGGGAAGACTAATATGGCTTTAGAATCCAGCCTTGAATACTTATCACATTGGCTATGAGCTCAAAACTTATTTGAAATGGTGGCCTCCTCTTCCTTCTCACAAGTAAAGTGAATATTTTTGACCTCCTCTCTAAAATTTGCCTTTATACACATTGTTCTTGTGTACCCCTGACGTTCTGAATTGGCATCTGCAGCCCATCCTTTTAGAAGATTTGCATTTCCATCAATTCTTTTACGATTTGCTTTCATAACCATATTATGGTATCATCAATGATTTATATTGATATTATTAATTCTTGCAACTCCTAATCATTGCATCAACATTGGCAGGATCTACAGAAATACCCTCCTTGGATATCACATGGCCAAGGAAGCTTGCTTGATCCAGCCAAAATTCACATTTACTAAGTTTGGAATAAAGTATATTTTCTTTAAGTAATTGTAGCACTATTCTCAGATGTTGATTGTGCTCTCCTTCACTGGGTGAATAAACTAGGATATCATAAATGAAGACAATGACAAATTGATCTAGATAATGTCGAAATACCTTGTTCATAAGGTCCATAAAAGCTGTAGGAGCATTCGTTAGCCCAAATGGCATTACCAGAAACTCATAATGGCCATACCTAGTCCGAAAAGCCATTTTGGGAATGTCTGCTAGCTTAATTCAAAGTTGGTGATAACCAGACCAAAGGTCTATCTTGCAGAAAACCTTGGCTAAAGAAAGCTGATCAAATAGGTCATCAATTCTTGGTAGGGAGTACTTATTCTTATTGTGACCTGACTGAGTTTTCAGTAGTCAATGCAGAGTCGCATTGAACCGTCCTTCCAAACCAAGAGAACTAGTGCCCCCAAGGGGATACACTTGATCTAATAAAGCCTTTGTCCAGTAACACTTGTAGCTACTTTTTCATCTGCTGGGGCCATTCAATATGGTGCAATAGAAATAGGAAGGGTCCCAGGTAGTAGATCAATCATGAAATCTATTTCCAAAACTGGTGGTAGACTAGGTAAGTCCTCAAAAAATACATCAGGAAATTCTTTAACAATTTCAATCTCTTCAATGTTTTTGGCAGTATCTTTTGCAGGTAAAACACTAGCCAAATACCCACTACATACTTTGTTTAGCAACATGGCGACCTTTAATGCAGAAATGATAATTCTGCTAGAAGGGTGTTTCAGACATTGAAAATGAAATTCTTCCTCCCCTGGTTTCTTAAATATTACCTTTTTCTGTCGACAGTCTTAGAGAGCATGATGAGTGTCCAGCCACTTCATGCCTAATATAACATCAAAGTATGTCATATCTAATACATATGCCTGACCACCAAGTAATCTAGTTCCAAAGCTAACATTTAAATTGGGGATCATACATCTAGTGCAAACATGATCTCCAAAAAGGATACTCACAATCATATTACCATAAAAAATGCATTTAGATTGAAGTAAATGAACAAACTTATTGGAACCAAATGTATGTGTGGCTCCAGGATCGAACAGCACTTTGGCATATATGCCCTTGATGAAAAGAGTACCTGTGGCTATGTTTGGTAAATTCTCTAGATTTTCCTGAGTCAAAGCATAGACATGACCCTTAAAGTGATTTTTCTTCTGTTCTTGTTTCACCTCTAGCTTTGGGCAGTTCCTAGCTATATGCCCAGTTTCTCTGCATGGAAAACATTTGCCTACACTACTCCAACATTCTGTACCAGGATGTAATCAGCCACACTTGTTATAAAGGGGATTTGTCTTAAGTGCTGACATAGAATTTGGCCTTTTGGCTAGCTTCTTATCCCGACGAGATGATGGCAGGACCGGCTCTTCCCATTCCTTTTTTGCTCCTCAGCATACCTATTATTTTCCTACTCAGCTAAATGAGCAAATGTCAAGGCTGTGGCATAGGTTTAAGGTACTGAATCGCCACACAGTGTCTGATGAATCCTTTCAAGCCATCTACAAACTTCTTCACCTTCTGTCGATCATCATTGAAAATATGTGGGGCATACTTGCCAAGTTCTGAGAACTTAGTCTTGTACTCTCCCACAGTCATGGTGCCTTGTACCAACTTCAAAAACTCTCATTCCTTGGCATCTTGGATGTGCTCTGGAAAATACTTCAATTTGAAGAGAGCCAAAAACTCTCTCCAAGTGATTCCATCGTCGCACCCTGCAAAGGTGGTGCATAGGACTGCCCCCCACCAAATGTCTACATGATCTTGTAACATATAAGTTGCTAAATCACCTTGTCTTCATCTGGACATTGCATAACTCTAAATTTTTTTTCTCTATTTCACTGATCCCTGCTTCAGCTATCTCATGATGATTCTCCCCCTTAAATGAAGAAGGTGTCAACCTTAAGAATTTGTCCAAACTAAATGTCTAAAAATCCTCTGTCCCTGAACTTGACTTTGTATTGATTGCATAAATCCTTGGAAGACTTGGATAAATCCTCCAAAGTTCATAATACCAGTTGAATTCCGTACTAAATCCCTGAGTAATTGGTTCTCCTTGTGCTCACGCCTGAGCAGGTGTACTGTCTGATGGTTTTTCTACCGAAGGGTTGTCCCCAATTCTTTTTCTATGTGACATAACTCTTCTCGGCATATGCTAAACCATCAAAATTTAATATTAAGATGGATCAACTCATCATCTATTCAAAAGAAAATTACAAGTTTTACAAACTTAAAGTCAAAGTCTTCGAACAAATTAACAGACTACTAAGGTTGTGTACATCATTCACATCTCTATCTATATGTACATATCTCACAAAATCTACAGTCATAGAAAGCTCTTCCAAAGTTTCTTTATAGCTTAAGATGTTCATCAGTGACATTGACCCTTTTCCCCACAGAAGTCACACTCTACGTCAGGTACCCATGTAACTATCTGATCGACGTTTGCTAGTGGAAACAGCAGTCGCCACTCTTTTGTTGTTGGAAAAGTTTTGCTTCGGCTGGCAATGAGGTTGGGGTTTTGTTAAGCTTCTAACTCCAAGAAAAAGATTGATCGAGTCTCTGGTATAAGTACTGCTACAAAGCCTGTTGATTCTTCTAGAACACCTCCGCTATGGATGGCTTCATAAAGATGCTCTCTTATGCAATCCCAGCACATCCTCCCCCTTCTTGTCTCTTTCCATTTGTCCTATTCCTCCTCCTTTTTCTACTCTTCTTCTAATTCTGAGACTCCATCACCTTTGTCCTGTTCTGAATTTTCCCCAAAAAAACAATTTTTTAATCTAGCCAATCTAGGATAGGCCAGACTTCCAGCAGATGGACCGATCCAATTATTTTTCCATGTTCTGAAATACAATGGAGATCCCTCAAAGATGCCCTTAAATGACTAAAACATTGACCAAGTGAGAAAAGTACCCAGACACAATAAGAATCATAGAAATCTTAAAATTCAGAATGATGTCTAAAGATCACCAAAAAACTAAAGGATTCCTAGATGTCTCAAACCCACCTACAGTTCCAAATGACCACAATGTCACAAAATCTTAAAAGACTCAAAGGTGATTTCAAAACTGGTCGCAAGGTTTCAAGTAATCTAAATTCTAGTAAGATACCTCAGAATCACCATACCACCCCTGGACCATTCAGCTAGCTAAAATGACCCTTCAGTCCCCAAAATGCTTAAGTTCTATTAAAACACCTCTAAACCATACCAAAACTCATCAACGCCACCATGAAGCTTTGGATTCAACTCAAATTCTGTTGTTACATGTATAGACATGTATATTTTTGTGTGTGTTGGTTTTGTTTCAAATATTAACAGCTCTCACTCATTAGAGCAACTCTCTCTGTCCCGCGGCAGTCCCGCAGTGGACACCGGGAGGGAAGGTTTGGGAGGGGCCCCGGGATCACGTGGGTTCGATCCCGGGGCAGGGCTTTGGGGTACGCAGTGGCTTGGCCATTGCACCATTCACCCAAAAAAAAAAGAATGGTCCAATCTTGCAAACCCTAAATTACTAATCCTAAACAAAATCAATAGAAAGGGTTTTCCCATTTCAAATGTTAAAAGAATCATTGTCTTTTAAAGAGAATTCCCAATAATTCTCCAACAAGTATTTATTCTTTTTTGTAATTAAAAAATTATAACCACATCAAATTTGACCATAGAAACCTTAATTGACCACAAGACAAAGTTGCTCTTCTACAAAGAAATGAAACTCACTAACATAAGTAAAATTAAAGAAATAGTTATATCACATCAAAGCTAGTAAAATAACACCACTTGCAAAGCTCATGAATTCACCACATAGTCATCATCAACATCGCCATATATGTTATAAAGGCACAAGTAGGTGACATAGCAAGTTTCAAATGAAGAATGCACAACACCATTAGCACCAATAGGATGTGCGAACATAGACATGCAAGCGTTGATGGCTTGAGTTATGAAGCCATGTGAGCAAGCAGCTAACATGATGGTTTGGCAATGCATGGTGCAACTGGCCCATCGAACTGAGATCAGCAAAGCAGTTTGGGCATGCTGACAAGAAATAGACATCAGTTACCAAGCAATTACATGTTGCTAGGCACCCAAGGGACATTGCCAAAAAAATAAAATTGTTTGCTGGGAGAGGCCAAGACACTGAAAGACAACTATGAAATCCTTGCTAGACCAGCTTTCTTTTTCTTTTGGCTGGAAAACTAGCCAATTACAATGTCCTTTAGAAATTCCTTATAAACCTGCTTTGAATGAGATTTGACCTCATCCTGGTATAAGTGGAAGGCTAACCACTAGGCCACTCCTTGAGATTCTTATGCCATGAGAAATAAATGGCATTGTGTTCCACACACTATGTGGTCTCCTTGTTTGTCTCTTTTGTGTCAATATGAATGGGCAGAGTATTGGTCAGCTAGCTGACAAGTGTGAACAAGCAGCATCACAGGTAAAATGGATGCCAAGGATCCATGCAATTAACCCCAATAAGTTATTCTCTAATGTCGATTTGAAAATGATGTGGCCACAGCAAGCCACAAGAAGGAACACAAAATGAAAAGTGGTTACAGCTCCAAAGAGATTAGAATTGTGAACAAGCAAAATATGAAAGTTTCTTTTCCTAGGATGCCATTACACATGCCCGTTGGATCATCATCAGCCAGCATTCTAACATTAGAGTGGTCACATCGTGATTTTAATCAAATTAACAATTTGTTTATCGAGAATAATGCATTTATAGACAAGGTAGACCAACACATCCTCCAGCATGACCAACTTTTGGCAATGGTATGCACAGCATTAGTTTTGAGCAGGGATGAAGGGCTTTAGGAACACACGTGTGATTCGATCACATTGACCGCTTAGCAGTTAGCTTTCACCTTGTTGAAATTCACAGGATATTTTATATTGACCTAACACATGCGTTATTTTTACATTTCAGAAATATGAAATGGTACATCTACTTAAAAGAAAACCAACCATCAAATTTCATTAACATAAATGATTGGTGAAGGATCATCTAGGATATGCAATAGACTCTTGACTGCAAATTCAGAGTGATGACATGAAAAGTGGACAACAGTGATGACTAGAGAAGGGAACATGAGAAAAGTGCATTGGATCACATATTCCAAGTTTCCAACCCAGCAGGGGGGGAGATCAGAGGGAAAGAAAACGTGAAACAATAGATAAAATATTAGAAGTTGTGCAAATAAGGATAGCTGCCATTCCAGATAAATACAGTCATGCAAATCCAAGAGCCATAAAAACAGTAATAAACACCATAAAGATTTTTCAACCAGTATCTGGATCAGGATTACATTATAGTGATTCACATGGAATTCACAAGGATTACGTGATTCACACCCAATTTCAATTTCTTTACTATTCATAATTACCTCTGAGGCAAATGTGTGATTTCCAAAAACTGGATCCAAAATCAGTGTACAGAATAAATCAGTTGACTAATGGAAACCAAGAAGAGTTGGGAAAGATGGATAGGATATTAAAGGAAATAACCGCATGATCATGATGTAGTAACAGGGTTCCAGATACAGTGTTTCTGAGTTTATTCCGTCAGAGGTGTATATATGGTCTCAAACCAGAATACATAGGAAGTAGATATAAGGAAGGACTACTAGACTGACTGGGCATACCCCAGTTGGTACCAGGGGAGGGGAGGGAGTGGGAGACCCAGGATTCAAACCTGGGATGTTGTTTCTTCACCATTTGCTTGAACTATGCTCTGACACTAAGGCAGAGACCTCAAAAAATATGACTGCTAGGGCATAGCAAAGAGTATGGTCTTTAGGTTTTGAAAAGGATCTCTGCAAAGCAGAAATCGCAACTGGAAGACAGCATGAATATAATTGTGCATCACTATTTTGGATCTTATGAAATGTTATTTGTCAAATACAGTCTCAAACAATAGGAAAGGGCTACAGCACATTAGAAAATAAACATATCAAGCATCTTGTTGATTTTACTGAAAACGTACTTGAAACCGTGTCTTCACAACCCATAACGGATTAGTTGTGATAGTTGTTGCAGCGCCAGCGCCAGATGCAGCCATCATGTTTGCACCAACAGACAGCTGGTGGCTCCCATCTGCTAAAACATTGCAATTGTTACAAATAAACAGGAAAAACCAAGACACATCGCCACAGATAAAAGGAATAGAAACAACAAGAACATGGTTTCACAAGTTTATTAGATTAATCACCTGTGTAGAACAGACTCTTTAGTTGATCATAAACAGTGAAGTAGACCTGGGAAACAAAAAAGAAATAAGTCATATAACAGATTTCAATTTCTATGAAGTCTTTTGGGACCCCAAAGTAAAATAAACAAAATTTTCAGGCTATAGGCATTTCTTATGGGTGGAAAGCAATGTCTACAGCCCCAAAAACACTTTGAGGGTGGGTAGCACTGTGATCATATTAATGTGCAAAGAGAGAAAGAAGAGATGTCTTGAGTGAGAGAAAAATGCATTGGGGGGGAGGGGAGGGGAAGAAAAAACTAAGTAGGTATTGCTGACAACATCATGTGGACACAAAATTAGGAGGTTTGAATTGAAACAATGGTTGTTTGACAAAAATAAACCTGTTAAAAAGTAAGTCTAAGGCATTGCGCCTCTCTAATTCCCTTGCTCATACAACCCTGCTACATGAAAATAGGTCCAAGTTTGCCCTTGCCATAATAGAAGATTATCTTAACTCAAACCATGTTTAGGTTATAATATATTTTCAAAACAAAAAAGTTATCAACCATGGTATTAAATGACCACAATGGTTCTTTTATCAATCTTCTCCCTCTTAGGAGGGTTACCTCAGTAAGTAAAATGATTAACTACTTCATGAACAGAATATGATAGAATATTGTAGTGTTAAGAATGAGATTTACCAAAGGTTACATCCTAGAACTATAATTGCATAATGAGAATGCATAAATAGATGGATTAGATAGAGAAATAACCTTTTGCAGAGGTATATTTTTTAAGAAAGCCAAAGAAGTATCAGCATACAAGAATGTTCATTTTGATGCCCCTGCCATAGTGGTTGGCTATGTTCATATAAGTTAATAAGTTCAACCCCACCCAACTTTGATCCTGGGCAATCCCAACCCTTCCACCAACCAGGTGTCATCAGAGCTACACATAGTACATGATGATGCTTCTGAAACAGAAACTGCCATTTATCCATGAATAAAAGGACAAAACCAATGTCACACATATGGGTCACACACAATATGGTCTGCATAAAAGATGACAAATATCTTTGGAAAGAGATGTCTCCACCTGTTAACCTTGGCTACTGATGTCAACAGATGCATCTGTTTTACCACATAATTAAACCAGCAAATAGCATTGGCTTATCTAAAGGAAGAGTTTGGTTATCCTGGTGACGCTCCCAGCAGCTCATGAACATAGCTATTGATTTTCTGTGCACAAAAGGACTACATATCCTATGCAATACAACAAGGAAAACTCTCCTCCAAATATGTTTATCACATCCCACCCTCCCTTTTTGGTTCATGGTTCAATAAGCAGGTCAATGAAGATAGGTAGTGGCAAAACCAGTTATCAGATTGGAGTCAGCAGGGATTGGCCTAGTTCACCCAATCCTAAATTTGAATGGCCCAGTTTGTGAAAAATGTTAAAAGTGAGAAGATAATGATCTTTATCATCTAGTCTAGAATTCTGAGAAGCGGAAAACTGCCGCCATTTAGCAAGGCATCCACATACTGCCATGCTGGGTCCATACCTTTCATTATTGCAACTTTAGACAAAAGCAGTGGCGGACCCGTGGGGAGTGCACAATTGTCCCCCCTTCCCTGAATAAATTAAGCCCATGGGCCATATTCATGGGGTTATCCGTAATTTTAATCTTATTAATTGCGCCCCCCCCCCCCCCCACGTACCCATGGTCATGAGGGATGGTGGTTATTTTTACCCTACTTAATTTGGATTAGATCGAATGGTGGTGATGTGTTTAAAGCAAAAAGAAAAGACGGTAGAGATATGTTTAAAACAAAACAAAAGAGAAGGTCGGGCGGCTGGGTTTGGCAGGCGTGTCCAGCGTGATATCCCGGGGGTGAGCAGCGGAGGCGGCGAGATGTTGGCACATAAAAATTTCCAAACCCAAAAAACACCCATTTCCCAAATCCAAAAAACACCAGACATTCCCAAATTCTCCAAAAATCCCAAAACCTCAATTTCCCAAAACCCAAACCTCCAGAAAAAACCAAAACCTCAAAAATCCCCAAAATCCCAAAACCTTCATTTCCCAAAACCCAAGACTCCAAAATATCAAAGTTCCGCGAAATCCACCAAACCCACCAAATTACACAAAAACCCATGGAAAACTCACATTTTACAAAAAATACCCCAGAAAATTCCCCTTTGTAAAATGCCCATGGGAGGTCCAAAAATTACAAAAAATGTCACCCTCCGATTGGACCCCAACCGGAGCACCTCCGGTTGGAGTTCCAACCAGAGGTACCTCCGGTTGGGTCCCCCACCCAACCAGAGGTGGGCAACCTCTGGTTCACCCCACCTCCAACCGGAGGTGTGGTGGCTCCGGTAGCGCACCCCCCCCCCCCCAATAAGAAGGGGGGGGACCCCCCCCCCTCCCTCTAATCGGAGGGGGGGTACCTTTGGTTCATCCTACCTCTAACCGGGGGTGGGGTGGCTCCGGTAACCCCCCAACCCCAACCGGGGGAGGAGGAGGAGAGGACCATCCCCCAACTCTCCAACTGGAAGAGGGGCCTCCTCTTCACCCCCCTCACTTCTATAAAAGGAGGGGGGGCGTTAGCTTAGAGGGAGCCTTAGACCCTCTCCCTCTCTTGGAAGGGGGTTGGAGCCGCCCCCTCGTTGGCCCGCCTTTGGCCCCCATTCCTTGGAGGCTCCCCTATGGGAGCTCTCCTCTTGGCCGCCCCAAAGGGGCTTTTGCCCATCTCCTTTGGACCCCCACCTCTAGACCAATGGTCCAAACCCAATCAGAGGCACCCCACCTCCGGTCCAATGGTCCAAACCCAACCGGAGGCACCCCACCTACGGTCCAAACCCAACCGGAGGTACCCACCTCCGGTTCAAACAACCCAACCGAAGGCACCCACCTCCGGTCCAAATCCATGAAAGGTGCAACATTGTAGAAAAGTCCTGGGTTAAAAGGGAAATGGCATAAATGTCTCTGCTGTCCAGAAAATTGCACAGAAGCCCAGGGCTTGTGGGAAATCACATAAAGGCCCCGGGAAGAGCAGAAAATTGCAGAAATTCTTTCGAGATGGGAAAATTGCATAAATACCCCCAATTTATTAGGAAAAGTGCAGAAATACCCTTGAAGGGTTTGAAATTACAGAAAGATCCCCGAAGGCTGTAAAATTGTAAGGAGGTCGCTCTGCTGCCCAAAAAATTGCAGGAGGACCCCTGAAAGGTGCATGAATTTCAGAAATACTCTGGCTATGGGGAAAATTGCAGGAAGGCTCCTGTTGTCTAGAAAATGGTAAAAATACTCCGATTTAGGGGGAAATTACATGTAAACCCTCACGGAGCTCAAAGATTGCATGGAAGTCCTTGGTCGGTCCAGAAGATGGCACAAAGTCCCTGGCAAGTTGCAAAGGTGATATAGCTGAGAACGAGAATACCTTCAGCATGACTCGGTGGAGCGGTACCCACGTCACTTCTCTGAAGCGACGTGCACTCTCCTGGGTCAGGCCTGGGTTAATCCCACTCGCCAAAGATGCTTGGAGAAGTCAAGAAATGACGGAAATGTCCGTATATGTCAATCAGTGGCGAAGACACCTGAGGAAGTCAACAAATGGCCAAAGCACTCAGGAACACCCAAAATGTCAATAATGTTCGAAAAAGTCAACCAATGATAGAAATACTCGGAACCACTCGGAGAAGTCAACAAATGATGAAAATGTCCGAGCATGCCAATCAATGGCGAAAACACCTAAGAAAGTCAATAAATAACTGAAGTACTCAGGAACGCCAAGAAATAGCAGAAGCACCCAGAGAAGTCAATCAATGGTGAAAATACCCGGGACTGCTCTGAAAGGGCCAAGTAATGGCAGGGATGTCCGAGAAAGCCAGGAAATGGCAAGGATGTCTGAGAAAGCCAATGAATGGCAGGAATGTCCAAGGAAGTCAATCAATGGCGGAAATACCCGAGACTGCTCCGGAAAAGTCAAGAAATGACAGGAATGTCCAAGAAGAGCCAGGAAATGACAGAAATGTCAGCAAACGCCAGGAAATGACAGAAGCATCCAGAGAAGTCAATCAATGACGGAAATATCCGGAACTGCTCGAGGAAGTCAAGAACTGACGGAAAGAACCCGAGGATGTCAATTAATGGCAGAAGGTCAAAAAAGGACCAAGAAATGACAAAGGTGCCTAGAAACGTCAGGAAAAGGCAAGGAGCTCTTGAACAGTTATGGATACAATACTGTCCAAGTCTCCTTTGGGTCTCTTCTTCAAAAGACAACATTGGCCAAATTTTCAATTCTCTGATCATGGCGGTCGATGCTTGCAGAAATACCCTGATAAGGAAGAGTTGCAAAAGTCCCAGAAAGGGCAGGGAATTGCAGCAAAATCTTTCAAAGGGTGGAGAATTACGAAAAAGTCCTCGTAGGGCCAGAATCTACAGTAAACTCCTTAAAAGCAAGATATGGCAAAAAAGTCCATTTAAAGGGAGGAAACCATATAGCTCATGCTGTTGCACGGCTCGGTGGAGCGCTACCCACATCACTTCTCTGAAGCAATATGCGCTCTCCTAAGCTCAACTTATCATTGGCCATCCCCGGCCTTGGGATCGCCAAGAAATGGCAGGAATCTCTGGAAATGTCAAGAAAATGACTAAAAAGCCTTGGGAGGTCAAGAAATGACCCTAAAGTCCCAGGGAGCCAAGAAATGACTAGTGTACCCTGAGAAGTCAATAAATGACTAGAAAGACCTCGAGATATCGGAAAATGACAGAAGCACCTAGAAAGGGTACAAACTTGCAGAAACCTGGCAAGACCGCTCAAAGGTCCCGTCACAATCAAATGGTGATGGTGACCATGAAGCAAACACAATGGACTGACAGTGATCATCTTGGCGATCCAACAGTATCATTGTGATGAAATCCAAGTCAACGGTCTGATCGTGACTGAAGCAAATTCAGAAGAATCGGATCGTGACCAAATGACGTGTTGAAGACCCGATTATATAATTGGGACCCCTTGTACAGGTCTTGAAAGACTAATTGTAATTTAAATTATAAATGTACAAATATTAAAGCTTTCAATTTTCTTTGTAAGAGTGTGTACACAAAGGGCGACCATTAAGGTCAATGTTGTCACAATAAATAGAGACAAAAGGCTTTCTTTGACAGAGAATCAAAGGTGTTCGACTCGATGTAAATTAACACCGACTTCGGTCGGTGGGGAAAGGTCCAGTACACGAAACTCTAATCGCCTGATAAAATAAATGCACGGAATAAATGTTGTCTAGTAAATGGGCATGTACCCGCATTAAGTGAACTCTGAAATTGTCTATTGTACAGACTGGCACGCCCGCTAAAACAAAACAGAAAGAAAGAAAAGAAAAGAAAGAGAAAAGAGAGAAATTTTCCTCGTCCGACACGAGGCAAAGCCCTTTTTCTTCTAGAATTTTTTTTTCCTCTCCTTCTTCTTCTCCTTCCCCGCTATCCTTGCTCCCACCGCTCTTTAACCCCTTTTTAAACATTTTTCTTCTTTCATATATGTAGTGTGGTTTGTTGTTCGTTCCCTCCATGTTCGCACTCGGCATCAAGAAATTTTAGAGATTCCAGTTCGTACTCAAATCTTAGTCGGTTAATGCCTTAGTGGCTGAAGAAAAGATAGAATTAATTTTTTGGCCGCTATTATGACAGAATTTAATTTTTTATGACAGAAAAGACATTGTGTGCCTTGCTCCATTCTAGCTGCTATTATGACAGAATTTAATTTTTTTTAGAGCATTAGATATCATATTAGAGTTCTGCATTTGATCTTGATAATTATGCATCTATCCTAAAATATTTTAGAATAGCTTTCCTCATGTTCTCTCTTTGTAAACATTGACTATGAAGAAAAGACCCCACCAAAGTGTCATTAGGAAAAAGTACGGAAGAACTCAATAAAGAATATAATTGGAGAATATTGACATGGGTAAGAAGATAAGTTGAAATATAGATGAAAATTTTTGTTTTCACTAAGTTGAAATAATTATATCTTTTTTATAGATAAATTTTTGAAGAGAGGAGTAATTCTCAAAGAAGCACATGATAGAGCAAAAGACAATGAGGATATTGAGATACCAACTTCATCAAAGAGACATCGTGAGGTTGTAGACATTGAAAAATCTGACGTCTACCCAGGATTGAGAAAAGAGATTGTTGATTACCATCCAAATGATCGAGATCAAATTAGAAGAGCATATTTACAAAAATGTCTCTTTCAACCTAAGGATATTAAATTTCCACAAACTAAGTTTGGCAAAATAGAACGACGATTTAATCTTATATAGTATGATGAGCACAAAGATTGGTTGGACTCGTTGGAGTATAGCAAAGAGAAAGATGCAATTTTTTGTTTATACTGCTATTGTTTTAGCTTAGAGAAACAAGAGGGTGGAGGGGAAGCATTTGTTCCTAAAGTATTTAAAAATTAGAAGAAAAGGGAGAGAGAAAAAAAGGAAGTCATGTTGGAGGACATAATAGTGCACATAACGAGACTAAAAGAAAGTGTCAGAATTTATTCAAGCAAAATAAAAATATCAGGTCTCCAAAGATAGGTTTATCTTTTAGAGGGAATGATGAATCTGAAGACTCAAGAAATTAGGATAATTTTCTTGAATTGCTACATTTTTTTGCTCAACATAATGAAAGTATTGGTCATGTTGTTTTAAATAATACTCCAAAAAATGTGCAACTAGAAAATAGCTCATGCATGTGTTGTGGAGACAACAAATGCTATCATGGATGATCTTGGGGATGCATTTTTTTTATATCTTAGTAGATGAATGTCGAGATATGTCAAATAAAGAACAACTAGCAGTTGTTTTGCGATATGTGGACAAAAATGGACATGTGATAGAACGTTTTCTTGGCATTGTTCATCTTCTAAATACTACAGCTTAAACACTCAAGGAAGGCATTGAATTATTACTATCCAAACATGGATTAACTATATCAAGATTATGTGGTCAAGGATATGATGGAGCAAGTAATATGCGTGGTAAGTTGAATGGACTTACGACACTTATTATAAAAGAAAATGGACGTGCTTATATATCCATTGTTTTGCTCATCAACTTCAATTAGCAATAGTTGTAGTTGCTAAATCTCATGTAGAAATTGTTCATTTTTTCAATTTGGCTGCTTTGTTATTCAATGTTGTTGGAGCCTCATGTAAGCGACATGATCAACTTCTAGAAAAACAAGCTATAGAAATTGCTAAAGCTATTGAAATTGGTGAACTTAAAAGTTGGTGAACTTAAAAGTGGGAAAGGTTTAAATCAAGAAAAGAGTTCAAAAAGAGCAGGGGATACTCATTAGGGTTCTCATTATAATGCATTGGTTAACTTGATCTCCATGTTTGCATCTATACTTGATGTGGTTGAGACTGTGATGGAAGACGGTTCAAATTCAGAGCAAAGAACTGAAGCATATATGTTATTAGAGTCAATTAAGACTTATGATTTTGTATTTAATCTCCATTTAATGAAAAAAAAATCTTGGGAATAACGAATGAGTTATCACAACTTCACAAGCACCACAACGAAAAGATCAAGACATTGACAATGCTATGAAGCTAGTTGGCATCTCAAAGCAACGAATACAGACAATGAGAAATGATGAGTGGGCTTCTCATCTATTAGAGGTTTCATCTTTTTGTGTAAAACATAAGATTGTCATTCCTAATATGGATGATCTTTTTATACCTCGAGGACGTTCACGACGAAGAGCTCAACAAATTACAAATTTACATCACTATCATGTTGAGTTATTTTATTAAGTTTTAGATATGTAACTCCAAGAACTTAACAGTCGATTCACTGAAGTAAACATTGGGCTATTACTCTACTTGTTATGCTTGAATCCAGAAAGATCATTTGCAGTTTATAACAAAGAAAAGCTAATCAAATTTGTTGAGTTTTATCCAAATGAATTTTCTTCTGTGCAATTACAATTTACAAGTACTTGATAACCAATTAGAGACTCATATAAATGACATGCAATCTGATGATTTTGCTCAATTAGTTGGAATTGCAGAACTTGCTAAAAAGATGGTTGAAAAGAGAAAAGATATTATATATCCATTAGTTTATTTGTTATTGACATTGACCTTAACTTTACCAGTTGCTACAGCCACTGTGGAGAGAGCATTTTCAACAATGAGAATTATGAAGAATCGATTACACAACAGAATGGGTGATCAATGGATGAATGATAATTTAGTGACATATATTGAAAAGGAGATATTTGAGAGCATTGACAATGAGGCAATAGTGTAACGTTTTCAAAATATGAAGACCCGCCGTGGACAACTCACTTGTAAAAGTCTTCTACTTGAATGAAAATAAATATTTTTTATTACATTAGTTTATTTGCCCCCCCCCCTTTCCAAATGTTTCTAGCTCCGCCACTGGACAAGAGGGTATCTGGCGGTAGTTACTAGCTTCAGGATGAATGTTGGTTTAAGATATTCCACGTTAAATTGGACTTTCTGGGTGATGTGGTAGTCTTACAATGGATGGCTATTGCACGTGTTTCTTCTAATTGAGGATTACATAGATACAGAAATGGAGAATCAATCAAGCTTAAGCTTCTTTTGTTTCTCCCTGTTGGGGATTTTTGCAGAGTTTCATTATGTCACGGAGTCTTTACATTTTTCCAGTCTGCGCTAGTTTCACTTGTTTTGCGGAGGATTTGTATTTGAGTGAAGAAGTTCTTCTTCAGCATTCACTTTCATTGCTATGTTTATTTTCAATAAAAAACTGGTAGTACTAGTGTAACCACTTTCCGCAAAAAAAAAGGCCACTTTGCCTTTTTTTTTTTGTCTCTAACAGAAAGAAATCAACCAGCTTTGATAAAAATAATTTCTGAGCCATTACTAATTTATTGGCTAAATGCAAATGTTTAGATTTTCTGTTATGTAACTTTGATCCTCTTTCATCATTTTCATTAGAATCCCTCCCAAAAATCCAAAGACAAGAGTGACTGCCAGCAAGAAAAAGAAGGGGGGGAAAATGGAAAAGAATAACGAGAAAAGACAAGTGTCTGCCAGTCTCACATTTCTTCTCTTCTAAGCTTTCTCTCTTCCCTGGGACAAAGTCTGGAATTGTCTGTTCCCTGAGAGGCTGAGACAGGAACCTAAGCTGGTTGATGTAGGACTAACCCTAAATGACATGATCAGATTATATTCAATGCCTTAAAAATTGTCCATAAATTAAATGAGTAGACACAGTGATTATCATAAATATGACTGTTAGTCAATTTTTTACCTCAAAATAAGGTCAACAGAAGAAAGCAAGAGTTATCAGCCCTGCTGAAGGATACTAAGAATGTTGGAGCAGTATCAAGACTGCATTCTAGAAGGCATCAAGTGGCATCCTTTTAATTTTATGTTTCTGTAGTCTGTATATTGGTAGCTTGTTGTGATTGAAGTTGGTGAAGAATCTCTCCTCCTACCATCAATAGTACTTCCTCTGTTTATTAATAAATTGATAGCATGATCTACCCTTTTTCCAAAATGAAAAAGCATGACTCAACTCACTTCGTATGGCATAACTATTCTATGTTTGACAATGAACTGATGATTTATCAAATGTTACAAGTCGAACATTGGTACATTGTGCAGATTATGGAGATCAGCATCCATTTTATGTAATAGACATCACAATCAAAACTGCCACCAAATAGGTCTGTTTAGTTTGGTATGGACCTGTGGTTCTTGAGTTCTTTTTATATGACCTTGCAACACAATTGTGTTCCTTCTCACAACTCCACAAGTGTTCACTGGATGCTCAACATACATCACCACCAGTGAAATTTGTGGCTCCTTATATTGGTTGACCAAGTTAGCAATGATCTATTTATCCATGATATGAAAAGAAAGAAAAATCATAGGCATGCATGATCAAGTGAAGGTTGGAAACTCACTGCCCAGTTCGGAAGTAATGCTAGCACAGTAGGTGACAGGCCACGATACATGCCACGCATGCCTTCTTTGTGAATTATCTGCTCTAGACTACCAACAATGAGGCTACCTGACATGATAAGTAGCCACTGTCATAAGCTAAAGAAGATGGATAAGGAACAATTATAATAAATATATATATATTAAACTTTCTGACATTGCTATTAATGCGACACAATATAAATAATGTAGCTATCCAGAAGTCAGAATTCTTCAAAGTGGTGTGTGCAAAATAAAAAAGCACATACTTGAAAGCTAAATCACCTAACCGATTTGCATCAATTTTAAGAATCATGATCCCAAAAGATTTAATAAGAATACATGTCAAGAGATGTGACATATGTAAAACAAGATGTTTTTTACTTAAATAAGCATCCATCCATATAATATAAAAAAATTGTGGTTGAGTAAAAATATGATTGAATCTACATAGTATCCAACACTCCACACATGAAAATTACAATAGAAATCATGCAGTATGATAAACTGAGAGTAGATTAGCCTAATATATTACAATAGAAAGAAATCCTGAAGAAAATTACTTCCAACTCCCATTCTGTTTTACAAGTTCCCAATAGAACAAAGAGCAAGAGTGAATGAGAAAAAAGCTATGATAGAGTAAAATAAGCATCCATAAACATGTATAGCCTAAATGTCCCAGTTTGTGGTTTTCCAAGTTTCAAGGGCTGAAATTTCTGATTCTGGTGAAGTGATAATGTACAGCTCTGGTCCCTATTCTTGTTGATAGGGTGAACATGGTCCGGTCGGTTCGGTTCACCTCATTTTTTGGGTGAACCGAACCGAACCGAAATACTGTTCAAACCGAACCGAACCGAACGGTTCGGTTCGGTTTAAACCGAAGTTTAATTCCACATATGACGCAAGCGCAAGTTTGGCGTGGTGGTGAAGACGTTGGCCCCTAGGTACATGGGTGGGGGGTTCGAATCTGTTTTGGTCAAAAAAAAGTCTCACTTTTAAACATATTTTTCATATAAAAAACTGCTGCGGAAGAGGGGAATCGAACTCCTCTCGCCGCGCTGACCTGCGACCTTACTTACCAACTAGCCTAATAAATTTTTGAGTAATTAAAATATATATTATATATATAGTTTATTCGGTTCCACAATGTGGAACCGAACTGAACCAGTTAGATGCCCAACCCGAACCGAACCGAACGAACTGGTCGGTTCGGTTCGGTTTTTCGGGTTGGACCAAATTATGAACACCCCTACTTGTTGATCAGCTGGGGCTAGGGGAGCAGAATCTTACCCATTTACATTCTGGGTCATAGTCAGGAACAGAGGCTTAAAGAAAACAAAAATAACCATTTTTTAGATGTATGTTTTATCTTAAAAATTGGATTCAGATAGAAAACTTCCATTTGAAGATACTAGAATCAGAGATTTCCATTAACTTGTCAAAAACGGAAAGGAAAAAAAGTCACCTCCTGTGTATCTTAATTCCAAAAAAATAAATATATAATTTATAAATAATAACTACAATATATATATATAATACTGTGCCCTAGATGATCATTGAATCATCCAACAGCTGTGATTGAATATACATACAATAAGAGGAGATTGTTCTTCTCCAGATGTCCCCTAAACGGAGCTCACAGGATATCTTGCTCCCTTTGATGGAAAAAAACGTCTACACATCTGGCAGTTGGTGTCCTCTAGCCATTTATGGTCTTCAGTGTGAAAAGAAAAATACAGGTCCCAGTATCGTGGAGCTCAATCAAACACCAATTGAACTCAGATAATACGAGATAAGCAAAACTGCTGTGATTCTCCAAGGGATGAGTGCCCCATCGCAAAGAATTTGGAAGAACCCGTGAAATAAATTATGTTTTGAAGTAAGAAAGGAACAGAACGAATACAGAGTCGCAGAGAATGACTCTGGTGATCTTGATGTAAAAAGATGAGCATAATTTGAAACCTCAGTAATCCAGCAGCACCGCAGCAGCGAGAGAGTAGACGCAGAATTACCAGCGCACAAGAGGATACAATCCCGGCATAATAGCAGAATGCGAAAATCCGGTCACTTTAACAACAAGGAAGAATTGCTCAGAATTGATAAGTATTAAACGCGATAAAGAGAAGCGTACCTCTATAACTGCCTTGGCTGAGTTTGGGCAAGCCGTGCACCTGAAACCTCGTCTTGATAACATCCAGAGGGCACACAAAGGTGGCCGCGATCGCACCTATCCAGAGCAACAACATCTCAATCAGCAGTTGCCACATCTCAAACATTCATCAACGGATCGAAGACAACGAACCATCAAAAAACAAAATTCACATCACGTACCCGCTGCGGCACCGGCGCCGGCATTGCAGAGGAGGTCCCTGGAGCTAGGGGCGTGAGCCTGGGCGGCCATCGGAGCAGTCCGAGCCGCAAAAGCCGAACTTTGGCGCAATTTGCGGAGGAACTGCAAAGTCCTCTCTCACGACGCAGCGGCAGAACCAGCGTCGCATGTCCAGATACGTACGACTCGTCGGAATCCGGGACGGAGGGTGGGAGAACGCAAGGAGCGGGAAGGGATAGAGAACTAGGGTTTCGACGAGATCGAGGGGAAGGAGGGACACGCCATGGAAGCAGCCTCCTCTGCTCCGGCGGGCGCTCCTCTCTCCCACCTCGTCTAAAGAAAGGGGATGGCCGTGCTCAAGGAGGAGACTTGGAACAAAAATATCAAGAAAACAAAAAAGAAAAATCGGAGTACTAAAATTAGAGAAGGGGCTATGACAGGAAAAAAAAAAACCATCTATATTTATATATATATGGAATTTTCCTATTAAACGCCGTGCGGCAAAGAACTGGCCGGGTACGGTTTTTGCCGCGGTAGACGTCGAGATGGGAGCTTGCGACCAGGAGCGGATCCTGACCGCTCGTTCCGGCATCGTCGACCTCTATATCGAAGGAATCGGACGGTTACTATTTGGTCTCTCCGTGACCCGTCCAACTCAGACGTCGCTTTCACGCAGCAGGCTGCAAGGGGGCGTACTACCCGCTCGTCCATCTGTGTGTTTAATTATTCCGATATATTTATATATATATATATGTGTTTTAATAAATATGTGGTTCTCAGTTCTAATGCCTATCTGTTGTTTACTCCTTTTGCGTGAAGTGCTCAAACTGCTGAAATTGTCTTAATGTCCTTGGTGCTTTAACAATTATTAATGATAACCATCTTATCTAGATAATTTTTAAGACAAATTAATTAAAAAATTTTATCAAATATTTGACGTTTTTTTAGTCTTTAACAAAATTATAATTTATTACAGTCAATATTATCATTTGTTACAGTATATATTAAATTCTGTTAAAATAAAAAATTTTCTCAAATACAATTAGAGACTATTAATTAATTTACCCTAACTTCTTATTCCAGATAAAATCTACTATTACACATGTAACAAAAATATTTTTGCAATTGTCTCGAAAGAAGTTGGCCATACTACATCAATGACGTTGACGAAGAAGGAAATGGTGGTGGTCAGTGAGATGTGCGAGAGATATTATCTTAGAAGGGGAAGAAGAGAAGAGGTGGGCGAAAAAAGATCCTAAAGAATAATGCAATGCGTGATGGATTCGGAAGACTTTGAAACGTGGAATGCAAAATCAACTAGTCTAACACCATAAATATTCCCCTTATCAAATGTGAGGACAATAATAATGGGTTCCCATTTAGATTCGAGAAGCCAAAAAGCTTGTTGTCTTCCAAATTTATGGAAGAAAAGTGTCAGAGATTTTTTTCCTTTCTTTTTTTTTTATGTTTGGGGGGTGGGGGGGGTGAGCCTTGTTTCATATGGGGATGGGGTGTTTTAATTATCCGAGTGAAAAAGTAAAAAAAAAAAAAAAACTTGATTTGACAACTTAAATAAACAAAAATATCGATAAAGTCATCCCCTCCCCTCTATCGTAAACTACTAATAACTTATTCTACTATATATGTTATATTTAAAATTGTGTATTTTTTTATTATATTTAAGTATAATATGATTAGGTAATAAATTTATATGACATCTAATAATTAAGTTGTCATTTTATTATTTCTTATGTGAGAAGTGTCATATAAATTTAATATCTAATTATATTACACTTAAATATAATAAAAATATATTAAATTTTTATCAAAGAGAATTATATATGTCATAGACTCGGGCTTGCCCAACGTCAAGAATTCTCGGACAGTACACCATCCTTTTCCTCCCTTCGCTGCAGATATCACACGCGGCGGCGGCGGGAGCCTTCCGTCGATTCCGTGAAACTTGCTTCCTCTCCTCGGTTAAACTGCGTCCCTTCTTCTTCGTCACCTTTTGTATTATCTTTCCTCTGCTCGACTTTTCAACGTGTATATTTTTTCTCTTGTGAATTGTGAAATGTACACATGGCACTATATTCTCCTACTTTAAATGTATTTGAGAAGTGATCGTACAATATGAGGTTAAGACTGAATAATGTAATATGCTAGTTTTCTAATATATATGTACATATATATAGTTAATTAATGAGTACATGTGGTTATTGAATTATATATTTTTATTATTTTTTAAAACTTTTCAAAATAATAAAAATCATCAGTTTTTATTTGTCCAAAAATTGCATATATATTGTAATGATAATTTGAACATGATTTGTAGTAATTGTTTTTTATTTGGACAAAGAATTTTATCATAATAATATATCATATTTGATAAAAATATGAAATATAAAAAAGAACGAATATAATTCAGTTTATCCTAAATTTTTATTTTTTGTCACATAAGGACTATGTAATTGTATAATCTAAGTTAAAGAAGAAGAAACCTTTTCTCAATAAATATATTTAAATAATTTGTGTAATCTTTCAATTATTTATGTATATTAAATACTTATATTGAGAACTGTCGAGACCGCCTATAAACATGTACACATCTCATTTTTGTTAAAAATGTTATTTAATAAAGATTAGATGATGGTGATATTAGTAATTATGTATCGTATAGTTATCTTTACACAAGTCATGTATCTAAAATTTATTCTTTTCAAACGATTCTTAGAGAGACATCTAATGTAGTGATCTTAGAAATCTTTTTTTTTCTTTTTTCCTTTAAAAATTTATCAAAAAATTAATTCTAAAATATTAAAAGAAAAATCATTAATAAAAGGAACCTTGAGTCTCTAAAATCTCTAGCATGAAGAGTAGCTGCTCATTTTTGTTGTAAAATTAATGTTCAAGTACACTGACGAAGCTGTGGAGTTGGACCCCATGGATGTTGGTTACCTAGCCTTATTATTTATGTATGATGAATGGGTTGAACGTGACAAATACATCATCTATCATGTATTATTGTTTGATATGTCATAGATTTCATTGTTTGAATGTGCTCCTTCAATATTTTGTATTAAAAAAGTGCAATGGCATCTAATTCATCTGAGGTGACATATTTATGTAATTGTGTTTTATGAAATAAATAGAAAACTCATAAAATAATTAAAGAGATTCTTACTTCTTATATATACATATTTTTTCTTTCTTTTTCTACCTCTTTTCTACATTCTTATTCTCATGATAGAGAACCTATTTTCTATACTATGAGCACAGAGAGATACAGAGGAGAGTTAAATAATAATTAGTAGTTATATATTTTAGTTATCAGTTGTTGAAATAAGGATATTCATGTACAAAATATCTGCATAAACTATAATGTTATTCTACTACAAGAAAATATATCGCTGAAAGATGTTGATGACAAGAGAATAAAGCTAATTTTATAAGGCTAGATTTATCAATTATTGACAGGATTTGGAGAGATAAGAGATCTTGTGAATGCCAATCTGATAAGACTAAAAGTGCATATAGAAACATCATATTCGTAGAATAATCATAAGTTTCCCCTAGAAAGACCCATAGTTATTATAAGTTTCTAAGTTCATATGCTGAAAATAATCTCATTAGATAATGTTAGACTAAGACCAACATGTTTGTCCATTTGAAAAGTTTATATCTAATAAGTGTTTATCCTATGTTAGATGATTAGTCAACTAATAAATAGCATAATTTTTAATAAATATATTCAATGAGGTTGTTCAGCATGTTAAAATCCTAACTTAGTCAAATCACCATGCTACATTATGTTCAATAAAGAATGTTATTATAATAATTTTGTAAAGTAAGAAAAACAAAATTATCATTTTGAAATTAGTTTTGGAAAGAAATTTAGTAATTGTACAAAGTAAATACACATGTGAATCCAAAATAGTGATGATTCAAAATCTTATAGTATTACTTATTTCATATTGTGGATAATTCATTGTATATTAATACACATCTAATCAAATTCCTCATAATAGACTATTGTATTGTATATCCATATATCTAGTAGTTTTATTTAATAAAAATACATATATATATATATAAGCTTATGAATTTTCATAAAATGTGCATATAAATTCAATTTGTTTGTACAAATAAACATATATGCATAAAATGGTTGCTCTTTGAAAAAAAAAAATTAATGTCGTGTTGAGACTAATTGTGAGCTATGAATAAAATTGCAATTTTATTGTAGATGATAATACAAAAAATAGATAAATTGTAGAAGTATGAGAGCTTAAGATACATAGTGGTGCTAGCTTTGCTATTATAACATTTGGAAGCTGCGCGAGAAATAAAAATCTTCTAAATTTGGTGAGATTTCAAATTAATTTTTTTCTTTCAGAAAGTTGCTTGATTATTTAAATTTTCTTTGAAAATTTTATTTTCTAATTATCTCATGTTTGAAAGTGTAAAAGTTGATAAAAAAAATAAACAAAAAGTTATGTAATGCCAAGTTTATTGTATACATATTAGCACTTGTTGCATTAAGAATATGAGTGGGGAGAGTGAGGGAAACATGCAGAAATTTCGATTAGAGGAGAAAGAGAGAGGAGGAGAATTAAAATATATATGAAATTAGAGAAAGAGAGGAGAGATAGAGAATGAGAGGAGTCAAGTGGGGAAGAGTGAATAAATTACAGAAAGAGATGAGTACTGTAATACCCTAGGTTCCTGTTTGTATTCTGGGTGAGTGACTCCTAACACATTAATTGGTAGTTGGTACAATATTGTGAATTTAAGGAATTGGGATGGGGAGGTGGAGGTGGAGAATTTGCCTGGGATACATCATATGCTGAATTCAAGATAAAATAGGGTGTCTGGATGTAGTAATGCATGTTGCGGGAAGAAACACTGCATATATAACACGAAATCGTGAAGCTTTAGTATCAGAAGCAGTTTCATCGATCCCCATGATATTTATAACAATATAAATTGCAAACCTGTTTAGGGTTGCGGCGAGAGCTAGTGCAGTTCTGGAATTTGATCTAGGCGACGAGTTAGTGAGGCATTAGTGGGGCCTAACGCGTTAATGCTCTTAAGGCGTCTTCACCCTGTGACACGTTAGTCACCATTGTCTTCTATGTGGCGTCCGATCAGCAGGATGTGTTAGTCTTCCCCATGGGTCGTCTGACACCTGTCAGTATGGCAAGTGTGTCTGTACAACATGTCTGCTTGTCACAGCCATCCTCGCAGATGCGTTGGTGTCGTGACAGAGTGACTAGACGCATTAAGGTTGTTAACACAGCAAGTCGCTCACATGCGTTCTAGGTGACGAAGATATAATGTAACGTCTCAGAAATTTAAAATATTAAGAAAATAGAAGTAATTTAGTTAAAATACTTTAAGGTTATTAATAAATTGTGATAATTGATGATAGACTTAATTAGTGGTAATGAACTTATCCAGTGTCGTACCTCGAAGTGTGTGCCTCCACAGTGCGATACTGGAAAACGTATCGAAATAAAAATCTGAGAACATCATAATTTTCAGAAAAATGTGGAGAAATTAAATATGTAATTATCTGAATTTTTCGACGTACGGATTTCAGGGTACAATCGACGCGACCATTTTTTCGAGGTGATTTTTCACCTAGTATAAAATAAAATCTAAAAATTAATTAAAAATCACCACAATTAGTAAAACTATCATATTAGTCTATGGTCAAAATTTCATGGCAATCAGATATGGTTTAGGTAGGTTTCTTTAAGGACAAGTGGCCAGTTGAATTATGGCTTAATTACGGGATGGAATTTTTGGGAAATTCCAGTGAGGTACGTGTAAGGCTCCTAAAGAGCCATTACATCAGGATAGGCCATCATTACGGTTACTTATGTGTAACCAAAGGTAAGTTGCATGTGATACGTGTTAAGGTAGAATCAAAGGATTCTTACCATGACACATGGGCAACCAATGTGTCTCTGCATGAGAAGGTGATGAGGGTTATAAAAGCCAACCATCTCCCTTCATACGCACCTTTCTCCACTCCTGCTCCTGTTGCCTTTCCTATTGGCATCTGCTAGATCTTCTTCCCATTCTTGTATCCTTTCTCAATTTCGGTTCCTAGTGTCTGCTACTGCTGCAACTACTTCGGTTTGTTCATGCTGCAATTATAGTTACTGCTATCTTGGAGTCAACCTTCTATTGGAGCTACTGTCATTGCTAGCAAGTTATCTACGTTGGAAAGAAGTTTCTTTCACTGGGTTAGGCTCTTTAATCAAGAATCAAGTGGAAGTTCTCCTGCTTAGCAAGGTAGGATTCATCTCCTTTTCCTAATCCTGTTCTCCACACATGATAAATAACTCGTGTTGAGTAGCCAAGTTGATATAACTATAATCCTACTAGTTTTCATCTAGTTTTGATGAATATTCTTACGTTAGGGAGGAAAGATACTTGTTTTACTCCAGATCATCTCTTCTTCTCTCTTCCACCCTTGATCCTTGTATATGTTATAGAAGTTTGATAGAAGTCACAATACCATTAGAACTTGTGACTAACTTCTGTTCAGATGTTTGGTCCTTCATGCCTTGATTTAAATCCATGGAACACTTTGAGTTTTAGTATTTATCTTGAAGGTTCTCATCCTTTCCTTGAACTTTTATTCTCTAGTCATGTTGAAAGAATTTAGCCTCATACGAGATTGCCTTGGAGCCGGCTAAACAGTCTCGGTTAAGCTTGTATACGAGATTGTAACCTCAAATTCTTTTGTTTGATCCCTCCAATTATCTTTGAAATCATATAGTTATCAAGGGGCATCTTCATTCCATTACAATTTAAGTAAGTTTCTAACCTCTTATACCACCCATAATCCATGTTTATGCTATAGAGTTTTGCTAGAAATTTCGATATCTTAGAACATTGTGATTCTTCCCATTTAGACGTTTGTACCTCAAGCTTTGATTTGGAACATTAAATATCTTGTGTTTTAGTGTCCATCTTGTAAGAATCTCCCAATAATCCATTGCTATCAAGACCACACTTCCAACACCATACTATGTTTAGTTTCAAGCAAGTCAAGTTTGAATTGCAAACCTCTTCTTTCATCTTGTTTGTTCGGTTTATAAACCACTGTGAAAACTCTATTTAGACTCTTCCATTTGATACCAATCATGTCTTGAATTATAAGATCTATAATTAGGGTGCTTAGAATGATTTAAACATTTACGGAAGTTCTGCAGCTTCCTGTCGACAGCCAGCCCAAAAGCTGTCGACAGGCGCATGCTATCCAGAACCCAGATAACTGGGTCTGTGTGTAGCTGTCGACAGCCCCCTGGTTGCTGTCGACAGATACACACAGTCCAGCAAACCTGAGTTCTGTCTGTAGCCATCTGTCGACAACCCCTTCTCACCTGTCGACAGCTATTGCCCTGCCTTGGATTTCAGCACTTTTTCATGTGCAAATCCTTGCTTAAACTTCACCCTATTAGACTACCAAGTTACCCTCATATTTACTTTGATATTTACTGTCATTCTACTATAAAGATCACCCACTTTGGATACCTTACTCATTATTGAATTATCCTTGAAACCGTCAACTCCGAATGGTACTCCGTTGAGTCCATTCTCCTGTATTCGACAACTAAGTTTATATTACTTGATGACTTGAGAGTTCAAAGGCTTGAACACCTTGTGAGATATGATAAACTTATGATGATGACATTTATTGGGTCCTTGGACCCCACCTAACTGATATGCCTGTGCAAATAGGGCTGGTCCAGTCCTGGGAGGAGCACCCGAATTCATTACGGGCCGTACGGGAGTGATAAGGATACCGGGATGTTTGGCATTGCATCACTATTTCCTGATTATGTCATCATACTTCCTGTATTGTGTGAACTGATATATGAACCAATTCTTGAGCTATATACTTGAGCATGACCTGAGTTTTACTATCACTGTATCAAGCTACTATTCTGAGATCTGGTATTGCCTTTTTGATATCCGTTCTATCCTTGTCTTAGAAGGATAAGGACACCAAGATGTTTGACATTGCATCACTATCTCCTGATTATGATCATCCTATTACCTGTCCTGTGTGAATATTTATATGACTCCGAACCTGAGCCTTAATATGAATTTCTGAGTATGCCTATGTTTTCATACTACTGTTATACATTCACTGACATGTTATCTTGGTTATCTGACCCTGTTCTTGATACCATTCATGTTCTTACCTAAATTATCATGTGTTCCTGATCCTTTGATTTAAGGATTTGAATTCTACTGGGCTAGTTAGCTCACCCATCCTTCCCTTTTCAGGTAATCAAGATGAGGGAGAAGTATAAAATGGGCTGTGTGCAGAGTGGACACCGATGACGAATCAACCAACCATTTACTGCTTTAGTTGCGTACTTGTAAAATGTTATGAGTAGTAGCTACTCATCCTTACTCCTCACTTAGTGTGTAATGAGGAGCTTTATGTAATAAGACTTCCGCAGACTGCATTATAATGAATAAACGTTAATGTTATTACTTTGTGCCTGTTTTCTGTCATTTCCAATAAATAGCCTTTTATTAGGACGTGACAGATAATTTGGTATCAGAGCCTTAGGTCGATAAACCTAGGGATAACCTGTGAGGATGGGTAGAAAGCCTGAGGTTAAGCTAGATAAGTATAGTTGGATATAGATTGTATTGAGTATGAAATAAAAATTTAGAGGATTCCTTCTTTCTTTCATTCTTGCTTCTTATTCCTACACAAGAACTTCATAATTAAAGTGTTTACCATGTATACACACTTGAAACAACCATAGATGTGTTGTTCTATTTCTTGTAACCATGCTTTAGTTAAAGTTTATGTTATGACTCAAGCATACTATGAAACTCATCCTATTAGAAGCAAGAAAATGTTGTCAATCATGTAAAGATTCATAGGAACACTTGGTAGAATTTCCTATGGTAGTTTTTAAGATTCCTGGAAGTTTAGATCACACCTGTCGACAGCCAGCATTTACCTGTCGACAGGTAACATGCTTCCAGAACCCAGAAATGCAGAACTGACAGTAACTGTCGACAGCCACTCCCTTGCTGTCGACAGATACCCTCAGAACCAGAAAAACCTTGCTCTGTCTGTTGCTATCTGTCGACAGCCACTTCCAAGCTGTCGACAGACACCAGTCTGTGATGAACTGGTCCTTCTTCAGTCAGTTAGAAGAGTCACAGGCACTCTGTAGAACTGAAACTCATACCTTATTTACATTCCATATAACATGTATATAACATTTACTTAAGATATTACATGTAAATAAGGAAGTACCCCCCATTTGAATCCAATAAAAATATCAGAAAAATCATATCTCTTACCAATAAAAAGTCAACTCTCCCACCGAAGAAGAAAAACGCAATTTTTGCGATTCTATCAAAATAGCGTCTTTCTAATTTCTCACAATTTGGCCTACCTAAAAATTCATAATTCAAGTAAACCTAGTAGAATGATAAAAATTCAAGGTCCGGTGAAAAATGATAAACACACATATGACTTCTCCAAGGGAGCCCTCTCCTACTGAAGGAAAAGTCAACCTGTTCATCCCTTAATTTACGTCACAATGACTTTTATTGATGTTATTATATCCAACTCTAAACAAGAATTAGTAAATGAATGATTCAATCGATCATATAGATTTCATGACTATCCTCGTGATATTCTTCCGTTAATTTTCCAATTTTCTTGGATTTTAAATTATTATACCACTGAGATAGATTATTTAATCATTATCTACATCCATTCCTTACTAAACCAAGTAAGACTCTTTAATAATTTAAATGTGTTTAACACTCACATAATTGATGAATCAAAATTTCAAGATTGTTTTAAATCTCACGAAGCTTATGGACAAGTAGTGATGTAAAATGTTATATATCCTCTAACTAGATAATGGAACTAGGGTGTTGTGAATCTAAAGCCTGTGCATGATGAAATTTACATGGTTTGATTATAGAAATTGATGTATGCCTTATTGAATATCTCAGATACTCTTCCAAGTTATCTATGGACGGAAGTGACATTAACTGAAGAAGATGGAAAATTCAATGCATGACTTGACTCGAGTAATGAAAATAGCCAAGAACAATAGCCATAATGGAACAAGTTTATTTAAGGATTTTCGAAGCCTGGACCCTCCGAGATTTGCAGGAAGTACGGATCCGGATGAAGCTGAGAACTGGTTGAAGGATATTGAGCGAATTTTTAAGATAATAAATGTACAGAAGAAGAAAGTTTGTTTGACAACATTTCAGTTAGATCGGGATGCCCGAGCGTGGTGGAAACTGTGGAGGCAACCTTGGAGGATTCAACACAAGTTAGTTGGGAGGAATTCGTAGAATTATTTAATGACCAATACTTTTCCGAAGTAATTCAAGAAAGGAAGGCGAATGAGTTTGCCAATTTAAAGCAACTAAGGATGTCGGTATCGGAATATGAGGCACAATTTGCCCGATTGTCAAAGTATGCTCCGCATCTTATAGCTACAGAGAAATTAAAAGCCAAGAGGTTTATGAATGGACTACGTCCCCAATTTATTATGTAGTTAACCCCTCATCTGATCACTACCTACTCAGAAATGGTTAAGAGAGCTTTAGCATTAGAGGCTGCAAATGACACTGTGGAAAAGATTAGAGGGAAATCTGGAGAAGGATCTTCTGATCATAAGAGGAAGTTTGAGTCGGGAAATACCCCAAAAGTTCAACAAACAAATAAGAAAGCAGGAAAAGCTTCTAATGGAAACAAGGGGGTATGTCAGCATTGCCATCTCAGTGGGCATAAGGCTGAGGACTGTTGGCGTAGGTTGGGTGCTTGTCTCCGTTGTGGGAGTACTCAACATCGAATTCCGGATTGTCCGATGCCCAAGAATGCACCAAAGAATCAGAATTCCCGAGGAAAGCAAGGAAGACTAAATGCCATTCAGGATGTGGAACCTGAATCTCCGCAGGAAGGCGGACTGATAGAAGGTACATTGCTAGTAAACTCAAAGCCTGCGTATGTGTTGTTTGATTCAGGAGCTACGCATTCTTTTATTAGTTATGAGTTTGCTATATCTTTAGAAGTAAAATCAAAACTACTGTCTACACAACTTGAGGTAACAATTCCTTTGAGTGGGGATAGAAACTTAAGTAATATTACCCTGCTAGTCAGATTTCAGTTAAAGGACAAAATTTACCCGGTGATTTGATATGCTTAGACAAGTGGGATTATGACGTAAACCTTGGGGTTGATTGGCTATCTAGATATCATGTAAACTTGGATTGCCTATTAAGTCAAGTAATCTTTCTGAAAAAGGAAGCTATCTCCATAACTTTTGATAAACCCTGTACCAGAAATATACCTATAAATTCAGCAGTCAAAACTTAAAACTGGTGCAAAAAGGATGTTAAGGATATTTGGCTCCTGTGACCATGATAAACTAGAACATTATTGGGTTGGATGATATACTGATCTACTCTAAAAGTATGGAAGAACATGAACACATTTACGGGTTACTTTGCAATTACTACGAGATCACAAGCTATATGCGAAGTTTAGTAAATGTGAGTTTTGGCTAAAGCAAGTAATGTTCTTAGGACATGTTATCTCCAGTGAGGGATTGTCAATAGATTCCTCAAAGATTGTAACTATATAGAAATGGGAGCTGGAAGATGTAATCAAGAACCCGTATCCAAAATTATTTCCAGGTGAGTAAACATACTCTCGTTTTATTAAATTTGGAGGACCAAATTTTTTTAGTAGGGGAGAGTTGTAACGCCCCAGAAATTTAAAATATTAAGAAAATAGAAGTAATTTGGTTAAAATACCTTAGGGTTATTAATAAATTGTGATAATTGGATGATAGACTTAATTAGTGGTAATGAACATTATCCCAGTGTCGTACCTCGAAGTGCGTGCCTCCACAGTGCGATACTGAAAACGACATCGAAATAAAAATCGAGAACATCATAATTTCCAGAAAAATGTGGAGAAATTAAATATGCAATTATCTGAATTTTTCGACGTACGGATTTCAGGGTACAATCGACGCGACCATTTTTTGGGTGATTTTTCACCTAGTATAAAATAAAATCTAAAAATTAATTAAAAATCACCACAATTAGTAAAACTATCATATTAGTCTATGGTCAAAATTTCATGGCAATCAGATATGGTTGGGTAGGTTTCTTTAAGGAACAAGTGGCCAGTTGAATTATGGCTTAATTACGGGATGGAATTTTTGGGAAATTCCAGTGGGGTACGTGTAAGCTCCTAAAGAGCCATTACATCAGGGATAGGCCATCATTACGGTTACTTATGTGTAACCAAAGGGTAAGTTGCATGTGATACGTGTTAAGGTAAGAATCAAAGGATTCTTACCATGACACATGGGCAACCAATGTGTCTCTGCATGAGAAGGTGATGAGGGTTATAAAAGCCAACCATCTCCCTTCATACGCACCTTTCTCCACTCCTGCTCCTGTTGCCTTTCCTGCTGGCATCTGCTAGATCTTCTTCCCATTCTTGTATCCTTTCTCAATTCCGGTTCCTAGTGTCTGCTACTGCTGCAACTACTTCGGTTTGTTCATGCTGCAATTATAGTTACTGCTATCTTGGAGTCAACCTTCTATTGGAGCTACTGTCATTGCTAGCAAGTTATCTACGTTGGAAAGAAGTTTCTTTCACTGGGTTAGGCTCTTTAATCAAGAATCAAGTGGAAGTTCTCCTGCTTAGCAAGGTAGGATTCATCTCCTTTTCCTTAATCCTGTTCTCCACACATGATAAATAACTCGTGTTGAGTAGCCAATTGATATAACTATAATCCTACTAGTTTTCATCTAGTTTTGATGAATATTCTTACGTTAGGGAGGAAGAGATACTTGTTTTACTTCCAGATCATCTCTTCTTCTTCTTCTTCCACCCTTGATCCTTGTATATGTTATAGAAGTTTGATAGAAGTCACAATACCATTAGAACTTGTGACTAACTTCTGTTCAGATGTTTGGTCCTTCATGCCTTGATTTAAATCCATGGAACACTTTGAGTTTTAGTATTTATCTTGAAGGTTCTCATCCTTTCCTTGAACTTTTATTCTCTAGTCATGTTGAAAGAATTTAGCCTCATACGAGATTGCCTTGGAGCCGGCTAAACAGTCTCGGTTAAGCTTGTATACGAGATTGTAACCTCAAATTCTTTTGTTTGATCCCTCCAATTATCTTTGAAATCATATAGTTATCAAGGGGCATCTTCATTCCCATTACAATTTAAGTAAGTTTCTAACCTCTTATACCACCCATAATCCATGTTTATGCTATAGAGTTTTGCTAGAAATTTCGATATCTTAGAACATTGTGATTCTTCCCATTTAGACGTTTGTACCTCAAGCTTCGATTTGGAACATTAAATATCTTGTGTTTTAGTGTCCATCTTGTAAGAATCTCCCTATAATCCATTGCTATCAAGACCACACTTCCAACACCATACTATGTTTAGTTTCAAGCAAGTCAAGTTTGAATTGCAAACCTCTTCTTTCATCTTGTTTGTTCGGTTTATAAACCACTGTGAAAACTCTATTTAGACTCTTCCATTTGATACCAATCATGTCTTGAATTATAAGATCTATAATTAGGGTGCTTAGAATGGATTTAAACAGATTTACGGAAGTTCTGCAGCTTCCTGTCGACAGCCAGCCCAAAAGCTGTCGACAGGCGCATGCTATCCAGAACCCAGATAACTGGGTCTGTGTGTAGCTGTCGACAGGCCCCCTGGTTGCTGTCGACAGATACACACAGTCCAGCAAACCTGAGTTCTGTCTGTAGCCATCTGTCGACAACCCCTTCTCACCTGTCGACAGCTATTGCCCTGCCTTGGATTTCAGCACTTTTTCATGTGCAAATCCTTGCTTAAACTTCACCCTATTAGACTACCAAGTTACCCTCATATTTACTTTGATATTTACTGTCATTCTACTATAAAGATCACCCACTTTGGATACCTTACTCATTATTGAATTATCCTTGAAACCGTCAACTCCGAATGGTACTCCGTTGAGTCCATTCTCCTGTATTCGACAACTAAGTTTATATTACTTGATGACTTGAGAGTTCAAAGGCTTGAACACCTTGTGAGATATGATAAACTTATGATGATGACATTTATTGGGTCCTTGGACCCCACCTAACTGATATGCCTGTGCAAATAGGGCTGGTCCAGTCCTGGGAGGAGCACCCGAATTCATTACGGGCCGTACGGGAGTGATAAGGATACCGGGATGTTTGGCATTGCATCACTATTTCCTGATTATGGTCATCATACTTCCTGTACTGTGTGAACTGATATATGAACCAATTCTTGAGCTATATACCTGAGCATGACCTGAGTTTTACTATCATTGTATCAAGCTACTATTCTGAGATCTGGTATTATCTCTTTGATATCCGTTCTATCCTTGTCTTAGAAGGATAAGGACACCAAGATGTTTGACATTGCATCACTATCTCCTGATTATGATCATCCTATTACCTGTCCTGTGTGAATATTTATATGACTCCGAACCTGAGCCTTAATATGAATTTCTGAGTATGCCTATGTTTTCATACTACTGTTATACATTCACTGACATGTTATCTTGGTTATCTGACCCTGTTCTTGATACCATTCATGTTCTTACCTAAATTATCATGTGTTCCTGATCCTTTGATTTAAGGATTTGAATTCTACTGGGCTAGTTAGCTCACCCATCCTTCCCTTTTCAGGTAATCAAGATGAGGGAGAAGTATAAAATGGGCTGTGTGCAGAGTGGACACCGATGACGAATCAACCAACCATTTACTGCTTTAGTTGCGTACTTGTAAAATGTTATGAGTAGTAGCTACTCATCCTTACTCCTCACTTAGTGTGTAATGAGGAGCTTTATGTAATAAGACTTCCGCAGACTGCATTATAATGAATAAATGTTAATGTTATTACTTTGTGCCTGTTTTCTGTCATTTCCCAATAAATAGCCTTTTATTAGGACGTGACACATAAGGCCATGGCCGACGCTCATTCTTCCTCTTCTTCCCTCTCCCATCTCCCTTCTCCCCTCTGGTGGGAGATCTCCCCCTTTCCCTCTTTTGGTGTGTTTCAAGCAGGGTCAAGGTGGCTCGGTGTTGTGCGGCTCGCGTGGTGTGAGGAGGAGGTGGCCATTCCAATGAGAAGGGCCCCAATGGGTCGATTTCTTCATTTGAAGGTAGGGATGCTTTTTCCCTTCTCGATCTGAGTGGATTGGAGTTCCTTTGGACCTTTGGATTTCTAGATGTTCTCGTGCTCCCCTCCTTTGTGTGGTGTGAGTGAGTGACTCTTTGGAATGTTGCTTACCGGTTCTACCTTCGAACTGGTAACGCGTCAACCGTGGGTGAACGTGTCATTGGAGAAGGCGACTACCCATCTAGAGGCATTATTATGGCGGTAGGACTGTCCGACACGTTCATGTCTCAATGTGGCAGCCGAACGCGTTCGTGTCGCGGTTGTTTCTCCAACGCGTTAACCTTGCATGATGGTTTCTCCCTATTTGTAGTTGGGCAAGGGTGGTAGGTGCCTGCGTGAACGGAGTTGGGTTCCCCGCTTGGTCCTCGGATGGTTGTCAACGTATTTTCCCATGTTTTTGGGTTCGGGCATGGGGTGTGGATTCTCGGGCCAGTTCCGCCTAGAGTTCGGCCTTTAGGTGAAGGACGCAGTGGTTCACCATGCTGCGTCCTCAGCTGGAGGCAGTGCCCTACTTGTCATGTTGTGAAGGTGACTCACTGACTGCCTGTCGCGCCCCAAAATTTAGCAGCAGAATAAATATCAGGGTGCGTGAACAATACAAATATAAGTATCACAGTTGAGTAACGCAGAGTCATAATTAAATGTAACATCATACTTGAGACAGAAATAATGTCAACTATAATACTCCTTATTCCATTCCATTCAACTAATTAAAAACCTTACATCAATCGAGCCAACCAAAGGGCCCATTATTCAAGTAAAACTCCAAGACAATATCTCACTATTACATAAACTACTCAAATATCTATTTCCTAATCTTTCAACTCCTTATATGACGGGTGCTCTTCACTCATGCCCTGCCCCATCGGAGTCCACTAGTTCCTCAGCACTACCTGAAAAGGACAGGATGATAGGGTGAGAGAACTAGCTCAGTAGGATTTACATCTCAATGTGCGGCACTAATATACATGATTAACATTTTAAATGGGCAGATATGCACATGAACATGATGACAATGCATGCAATACTAACAGGTCGAATAGCTGAATAGAACGAATATCATATCAAATCAAATACTGAATTTTATATACAATGGACAGGTAATTCAAGAGTAGAATCATATCAAAAGGATTTCAAGAATGAGTTCGTATCACACAAATAAGAATTTGGCCATATTCACACAGATATCACATATTCACGTGATCAGACATATCATATCAAACTTATCATATCATATCAAACGAAGGCACATTCCCACAAATCTTGCACACAAATCAGTGCCATGCCAAGCACCATAAGTCCATACTCCCGTGGTTATAAGTACGTTGGGGCGCTCCTCCCTAGGACCAGACAGAGCCCTATTGCACAGGCATTAGTCAAATAGACCGAAGTTCCACGTTGTGCCGAACAAACATATACATATTATGGCCATGGAATTCAATAACAAGCTCATTGTAATAAATGACATGATCATTTATAGAGTCAAGGTAAGACAATAGCTCAAAAGATCAATTGGACAGCATAACGACGTATCTTATGTTTCATAATTCATTAATGTCTTGACAAGAGAATGACTAATGACGGATCGTACACGGTACAGGTGCTCTCTATCTCCAGGGTACTTCATGGTACAACCAGCTCGGACTCTATGAGGGAATCCATAGAGTACGGAGACTTACGAAGGTCTTAAGGAAAAGATCACTAGTCTGCCAATACGGAATGACCGACAGAGAGCTCCCAATTTCCCAAGAAGGGTGTGCCTAATCGTGCAAATGTGTAAGTGACGTGTCACGAATCTTTCCTAATCATGTATGCATTTGATGAACAATTAATGGAACATCGGAAAACATATAAATAAGGAAAACCCACATGCAAATCATGATAGAAAACTTAACTAAACAAGTCCATTCTAATCATGTATTCATCACATATTCATATCACATACTTATTATGACAGTTTCATATCAAGCTAGATCACAAGAAGGTAATCAAAAGATCATAAGTTCAATCACATATACACATTAGAATCATATTCATGTCATTACCATTTTCAAATGGGTTGATTACTTTTAGGCCGATGCACACTAAGTGACATGCTTACATACTAAGAGATTAAATATGCTGACTGACTAGCCAAAAAGTAAAGTCTCAGATCAGTCTTTGAATCGCGTCCTACACAGTAGACGCTTTTCAGAACACGGTGTACAGTCAAACAGGGCCAAATGTGAAGAATCTAAATCGCGTCGGCCTACATGGCCACCTTTTAACTTTAATCGCGACGGGATATCCCGTCGCGTTCATGAAACACATTAAAATAACAATATAAAAATAGGCAAAAAAAACTTTGAGTAGGAAAACATGTTGAATCGCGTCGGGTGTTTCCGTCGCGGATCAAACCGGCACAGAAAACCATGCGGTGTGAAGTTTCACGTGAACCATTGACTGGTCAGATGTTGAATCGCGTCGGACTGCACGGTTGCGATTTACTGAATCGCGCCGGCCTTGGCGTTGGAATCGCGTCGCCTGGACCGGACGCGGTTCAAACCCAAAACCTGAAAACACAGGAACCATCATTAATCCTCTTACCATGCTTATATCTCTCTATCTACTGACATTTAGACAAAATCTTCAACATGAAACATGACAAGGACAACTAGTAGAAGTACTTCATGTTGTGGGTTGGATCTAATTCGGTCTCGAATCACGTGTAACACATGAAGAACGTAAAAAGCTCTAAACATGCACTACTTAGGGAAAACGCCTAATACTCGACGGATATAGCATGAAAATTGGGAAAATCAAGTGCATATGAAAGTAGACATGTAGCACTACAAGATGGTATAGGTTTCGTTTAGTCTTGGCCCGAGATCACCTACCTTTTGGGTTAAAGAAGTCTCGTTCTTCTGAAAAACCCTCGTCCAGACCACTTGGAGGAGAACGCTTACCACACCCGATCTACTGAATGAAAAATAGGTAAACCAGTGGGATTAGGAACTAGACTCGACCCTCTTTCCAGGGGTATAAGTCTTGCACAGTTTGGTGAAGGATTTGCCTACCTTTGGACGGATCTAGGAGATGCAACAACCCAGTCGATGCAGAGCGACGTTGAGGAAGAACCACGATTTTCCCCAGCCGTTCTCCTCTCCTCCAACGCCCTAGCTTGCTCCCCACGACCCCAAATTGATGCCAAACCTTCCCCTAAAAGTTTGGTGGTGATTTCTTATAGTTTTAGGGTTTATTTCATGCCCTAATGGGACTAGGAAGGGGGGCTGCGAAATCTGCATTGCACCTTCCAAAATTTGGGATTTCTCCTCCCAAATGGAGTAACTACACCATGGTAAGGTGTTAAGCATGGTTGGCCACGATTTGGCTTGCTATGCTTGGCTAATAGCACTCTTTTAAACCCCCAATTTGCCCTTCCTAATTGACCTTTAATTACATGTATGAATTTTGGGTACTTTCTTGCTCCAATTTTATTCTTGAGCCAAAAGGGATCCAATGACCCAATTTTGATAATGGGTCATCAATACATGATGTTGGAAGTCTCTCCAACATGTTTATTTAATTTATGATCGTGTTATATTTCCGCGTTAACGATTTTCCGACTTAGTTTCCTAATTTGGATAATTAGTCACATTATGACGTACACTTGGCCAATCGGATTTTTCGTTGCACAAATTTCTTCGTAGAACACTTATGAATAATGTTTGAGGTTGATTTATAATTTTTACGGAATTTTCCGATGTGTTCTTGCACGTACGATAGTGGTACGTATGTTCTACCATTCCGATAATACGGAAAGTATTTATTTACTATTTTCATACTTGGATTTGTTCATGGGTTGTCCATTGGTCCGATTTCTCTTATGGACTATGATCCCCACATATTGTTTGGAGTCCACCCATAAATTTTTAATCTAGTTTATGATTACATTTTATACACATGATAATGAATTTCCAACTTATTTCCTAATTATGATAATAAGTCACAATAACTCTTAAACCTATCCCAAATGACTTTTATTGACCCAAATTTCTTGATGGATCATTAGAGGATATTATTTGAAGTCCATCTATGATTTTTATTTAATTTTCTGGCTCATCTAAGTATGTGTGATAGTGATTTCCTGACTTATTCCCTGCTTACGATACCCAGTCGCAAAGCACCTTAAACTTGGACCATCCGATTTTTCTTTACACGAATTTCTCCGTGAGTCATTAGGGAGTATTATTTAGAGTTGAACTATGGTTTTTATGGAATTTTATAATGGGTTTTTGTATGTACGATAATGGCACGTACGTTTTTGCTATTTCACTAATATTGAATTTATCGTTTTCAATTTATTTCTAATTTTCCAATTACTGAATTTTTGGGGTGTTACACTGCCCTCTCTAGTGGCAATAGTCGTTGGGCTGCCTTCCGACCGCCTGTGCAATTGTGTACCTTTCTTTTCTTTCTACCGAGTTTTGGGTTGAGTCGCGTGTGCTTGTGTTGGCCGATGACCCTCTCAAGAGTCTCGAGAGGTGGGTCCATGTATGCCTCTTGCTTGTTGGGCTTGTCGAAGGTTACAAGAAAGCTATGTGGCATACTTTGTTGTTGAGCTTGCCCCACATGTTCTCTATTCGCTCGGTACTTGGTACTTGACGACTTGTCCCGTTAAGAGGTTGTTACCGTTCCTTGGGACCCCCCTTCCTCATAAGCCTATTGAGGGAGTACTCCAGGCTACGAGCATGCTCGAGTTTAGTGACTCTAGAGCAAAGGGAAAAATGATGGTTGGATAGCGACGTTGAGTCATTTATAGAGCTCTCTTGGCTGGGGCGGGATGTCGAGGTGGTTGTGGAGTTTCTTTCTGGCGCGACCCAGACAGTATGTTCTCTTTCCCTACATGGTTTTGGAGCCGTGTAGTGGTTGCCAGGTGCATGGTCATTGCTTGGCCAGGCTATGGTTGTTGTTGTTCTTGTGGTGTGCTCTTGTCGTGGCTCATTGGCCTCACTCTTCCAGGGAGGTTGTAGATAGGAGACAGCTGGCGAGCAGTGAGTAGCATATGGGTGCTCTCTATTACCAGTGGTGGTGGCGTGGTTGTTGTTGTTGTGATGGTGTTTCCTTCTGCATGTTTTCCTTCGTGGTCCGTTGTCTTAGTCTACACAGCGATTGTAGCTTGGTTGTGTCTAGCTTCCGAGGGTGCTATTGGTTCAGCACCTAGTTGTAGTGCCCTGTGCTTTCTGTTCTATCATAGTTTGTGTGTCGTGTTCTCATTCTCTCTCTAAGTTGGGCCCTTGGCCTTGCCAGCAACCTGAGTGCTAGCGCGAGTGTGTTTGCATCCCTGGTTGATGTACTAAGGGATGGAGTGGGGTGGCTTCCAACTCGGGTGCTTTCTCGATGTCTCTATTCCCTGGATGTTCGTTCGTGGTGGCTCATGTGGTGCGCCAACCTCGTGGTGTGTCAGAGGTCCGGTCGGTGCTGTGTAGCTTCCCAACTGTTGTATTCTATAGATTTTGCTGATCACAAAAACACTAATTATCATTTATGTTGATAAAATCATAAAACACTAAGTGTCATTCATGTTGATAACATCAAAGCACAAGATTGATGTTCGTGTTAATGACTCAAGTATTTGATTTGTTTATATGTAATTTGAGGGTCTAAATTGTGTGTTAAGTGTACAGTAAGATAGTCCAAAAGTCACATTTGAAGTGGACTTCACAAAGGCCAAGTCCTAGACTTAAATGAAAATTGTTGAAGCAGAAATGACAATCGGACGATCGATTTCAGTAAATCAGATGACCGAAATGTGCCAATCAAAGTTAAATAGGGCCAGTAAAAGTTGCACAAAGAGCCAGTCAAAGTGGAATCAGACGATCGAATTCAAAGAATCAGTCGACTGACTATGATAGGCCAGTCGATTATTGAAGAGAAGGCCAATCGATTGATGAAGAGAAGGCCTTCTAATTGGCGAAGCTCCTTCCGATTGGTGAAGCTCTTTCTGATAGGTGACCAGGCTATTGATTGATGAAGAAAAGCTTCCGATTGCTAAAGAAGTAGGAAATCAGATGACCGATCTTGAAGAATCATATGGCCGCTTTTCCTAAGAACACTTGTTTGAAGACAGTGCAAATCAAATGACCGATTCTGAAGAGTGTGTCAACACATGAATATAAGCATGTCGACACCAAGCCAAGGTCTATAAATTGGACGACCGATTGTGGGAAATCGGATGACCAATTTTGGCGACGAGGTTTCCTAAATTGAAAGGACTCTTTCCTTCGTCAGAGCTCTTGCCAAAGATGGACTCTTTAGTTGTTGTACTATAAGTACAAACATGTTCTCGTGTTCGAAAAAAGAGAATAGACGCCTCCAAGAGATCACATCGTTCCCTAGCAATCAAGAGAGGATCGTGCTGCCCAAAAAGAGCCAATAGAAGCTCTGAATCTGTAGAAGTCTGGAGAACAAGTCTTCATCACCTAGAAGCCTTCCAAACATTCCAAGAATAAGTTGTTCTTATGATAGGCATTGGACCTAGTGCTACATCTAGCGAGTCTTTGTTCTGAAGCCGTCTACATCGGCCGGTTCATCATCGTGATAGTATCAACAGAGACATTCACAAATGCGGAACCTTTGTGACAGGGAGAACCTTTACTTGTGTGTTTAATTGTAGTTCTTGTGTCCATGTTCTTATTTATTCATAACTGAACCAAAACATATAGTGTGTTGTGCTCCTGTGCGAGCAATGGTTGGTGTATGGTGTGTGCACACACTACATAACCGGGTTATCTCGTCCCTGGAAACGAGTGGGATTTGTGTTGTCCCCGGAAACAACCGTGTGTGAGGGTTTGTAAGTTGTATTTGGAAATAAGTTAGTGGAAAATCATCATGAGGTGTGGGGTAGTGGGCGTAGGCTCACATCTATGTGTTAGCAGAACCACTCTAAATCTTGTGTGCATCTATGGTTTGATCCATCTCTTCTACCTCCTCTCTACGCATGTTAGGATAGTTGGTGTCATTGTTTTAATTGTTATTCCACTATGCATCTTGCTTAATAGATCTACTTTGTTAAGTTTATCTATTCTATGTAGACGAATTTTTATTTAGGCAATAACCAATTCACCCCTCCCCTCTTGGTTGATCATCGCACGTTTCTCTTCAATTGGTATCAGAGCAGGGCTCTTGATTTTAAGAGTGATTATGTGTGCGATGGCCAGCAAAGAATTTATGTTTGAGGGTCATTCTATCCACCATTCTTTGATGGCAACAATTATTCTTATTAGAAAAATTGTATGCACATCTTTCTCAAGGCTCAAGATTATGAGATTTGGAAAGTCGTAAGTACTGATTCAAATACACTACCAAAGGATGAGGGAAAGTGGACTGAGGATAACATTAAAAAATTCAAGACAATTTTTAGTGCTTTAAATATTATGCAATGTGCCATACACCCTAATGAGTTCTCCCGTGTTTTTATATGTAGTTCAGCTAAAGAAATATAGGACAAACTGAAGTTGATTTATGAAGACACTTCTGAAGTCAAAGAGACCCGAGCCAATCTTCTTGTACATGAGTATGAATGTTCAAGTTGAACCCCATGTTGGATCTAGATGAAGCTTAGATGTTCTAGAGGGGGGTGAATAGGGCTTCTTGTAATTTAAAACGTTATCAGAATCTGAAAGAATACTTGAGAAAAGTGTTAGTACCTAGTGTGGTGTGTGTGAAACAAGTGTAACTAGGTGGAAACAATCACATACAATGAACAGGAAATTTATCCTGGTTCGGACCTCCTTTCAATTAGGAGTCATACGTCTAGTCTCTAAGCACACCTTGGGATTTTCCACTAACTACTAAGTACCTTTTGTCTTCTCTCCAATGAGAGGTATTACAATCACTTGCTAAGTCTTCCATTTACCAAAGGGGTAAGCAACCACCTACCACAGTAGTCTCTTCTACAAAAGGGGAACTATAGGGAACAAACCCTCTGCTAGTTTCTACTTTGAATGAGGGTTGACAGAGTGCTTGCTTAGAGAATGAGCAAACACATAAGAATAGAAAAAGATAAACAAATATGCTTGAAAGTTCAAGACTCTTTCTGACTAAAGGGTGGACTGAGAAGAAAAACTCAAATAATCTAAACCACCCACAAACAAGCTTTTGAATGCAGAAGAGCTTGGAGTCGGCTTGCTTGCACAAGTTGCTCTCCTTCAGATTTTCTGTAAGCACTCTTCTCTTTTGTGCTTCGTTGCTTCTTGTCTCTCTTGATTTCTTGAGGTGTGTATTGTTGTATCTAATCTCTATGTATGTGTATGTCTATCTTTTGCACAAAGAAACTTCAGCTCCTTAAGAGAGTCTTGTTTCCCGTTGGAATATAGCCGTTTCAGAAATTTGAACGTTGTGACTTGGGAGATAGCTAGAAAGATCCATCTTCAGATCTTTGAGTTTCTTAATGGCTTCCTAGCTATATGGATGGCTGCATGGCTCTGTAGACAGCTGCAGTGGATGTCTGCAAACACCATACCCAAGTAAGGTCTTTTCTCTTCCTCATGGTTAGACTTGTGAGCAATATATTTAGAGAAAGCAAAAGACAAGTTGCATGAAAAGATATCTAACTACTTCAGAAAATAAAGTCTATACTTAAAGTGTGCTAGAGTAAGTGAGCATTCAAGGAGGTATGAACACCTAATTGGCACGCAGTACACCTGCAAAAGGTTGTTTCTTAAAAACTGAAAATATGTCAGTTTGAATGACACTTACGGATATCTTACAAACATATAGCTATCTACGAGTTATCTAAGTTACAGATATGAACCTGTTAAAATATTAAATCAAAGTTTACGAACATATCTTTAAAATATATTATAATGTTCACCAATCAATGTTCAAAGATATTATACAAAGCCAATCAGAATAATACTTCAACAATCGATATTTGGAACTTCATTAATCGATGTTTAGAAAATAGCCAATCGGAATAATACTACATCAATTGATATGTACTGCTTCAATAATCGATTCTTAAAAACTTCATCAATTGATGTTTAGAAAATAGTCAATCGGAATAGTATTACAACAATCGATATGTAGAGCTTCAACAATCGATACTTAAAAACTTCAATCAATGTTTAGAAAATAGTCAATCGGAATAATACTACATCAATCGATATGTAGAGCTTTAACAATCTATACTTGACTTTGACTGTATAGAGGTCGTAGAGAGATTTCGACTGTTGACTTTTGTTCAACAATCGATACCTCACTTCGACTGTCCAGAAGTCGGAGTTGGGCTTCGATTGATGACTTTTGTTCACTAGTCGATACCTAACTTCGACTGGATTGAGGTCACAGAGAGACGTCGACTGCCGACCTTTGTTCACTTATCATTACCTAACTTTGACTTTCCATGAGTCAAAGTTGAACTTCGATTGATGACTTTTGTTCATCAATCGATTTCTCACTTCAACTTTCCAGGAGTCGGAGTCAACATGATATTTGTACTAGTCAAGGACTTTGAAAATTTTACTAGAGATAAATGGTTGACACCATTATATATATAAATGATTATACATATAATACATGCATGTCTTTGTCTTAACATAACAAATATAATACTAAGTAAAATGTCATTATGTTATTATCAGATGAATTTGTTTATTACTTGAAAAATGTTTTTGTATAACTAAAATGCTTTTGTCATAATAAAAAATAATTGATCATGCTTTAAAAATAATTGCACAACACCCCATTGAGACCATCTGTGACGACCCGACCTCCTAGATCCCCGCCAAGGACCTCAAAGTTCGCACCGCCATCCACAGATCCGAAGACCTTGAAGGGTTAGAAGAAATAGTCTAGTGAGATATGTATTGAATTTAAATAACTATAACAAGATATACAAATATACAACGTGTCCCAAGTAAAAGCACATGTATAAGAAGAAAGGTGCAGTCCTTAAGGGGCATACCCCGAGAACTTGCAAAGCACAACTCTCAACTCACTCAGGTACAAGAGCTTACAACGCTCGCTCACACTGCTGCTGACAACACACAGCGCTACAGCCTCCTCCGCAACCCGTCACCGAGCACTTGCGACAACGAGCCCCTAGCTGAAGGGAGTAGGGAGGTGAGCCTCGCGAACAAGGCCTAGTAGGGATTACCAATCCCTCGCCGGCCAGAGCAGTAGGAACTCCAAAAATAGGAAACTACACTAGAAAGTTGTAAAGCGAGGAACACCTACAATAGGGTACTACAAATCAGCAGAATAGAACAATGCAACGCCACGACCACCAACCAAGGTCGTGACACACACATGACTCCCGTAGAAACCAATGTAGTCAAGCACAACACGGGAACAAGTCTTGACACGCCCGCCGAGATAGGGGTCTCAGGGAGACCACATAGCAACCATGTGAGAAGAACATCTCACCACAAGCACGGTCACCTTAAACCTCCACAAGGTCGAGGGCCCACAAGCAGAACCACCCTGGACCCCGGGCACACCACGAGGTCGGGAAACCACATACGCCGGTGCCACCACGGACTGGCACCAAGGAATGGGACTAAGGAACTGAGAGGACACCGAAGCGGAAACCACCAGAAGCATGGGCCAACAAGGCCAAACCAACAATGCCCACGGAAGTTAGACACGGCCATGCTACAACCCCCGTGCAGGCTAAGGCAACGAGTCACGTTAGGAAACATCGTGGGGAAACGTTGTCACATAACAACAACCAAGCCACTACCACTGGCAGCTAAGAGGAGGACATAACGGCCACTCCTTCTCTGCTCGCCAACTGGCTCTCGCCTATAACCTCCTGGGAAGAACGAGACAGAGCCACCACAGAACACACAAAATGCACGCAACACCGCAGCTTGGCCAAGCCGCGGCCCCACGCCTAGCACCACTACGTGGCTCCAGAACCATCGCAGAGAGAGACAGTGAGACAAGGGACTGTCTGGGCCGCACCGGGAAGAGAACTACCTTAACGACCTTGGCGTCCCACCCCAATCAAGAGAGCTCTACAAACGACTCAGCGCTTGTCCAAGCCTTGTTTTCCCCTCTGCTCTAGAGTCTGCCTCACTAGGCCGTAAACTTAAGCATGCACATAGCCTGGAGAACTCCCTCAATGAGCTCACAAGGATGGGGGTCCCAGAAAATGGAGACAACCTCTGAACGGGACAAGCCCTCTAGTGCTGAGTACCAGGCAAAGGGTGGGGCAGCACAATAAAAAGCACGCCAAAACTAATGGCTTGTAACCCACGACAAGCCCAGCAAGCACGAGGCTCACACAAACCCTCGAGAGGGCCGTCGGCCAACCAAGGCACGCACGAGAAAGCCAGAACCTCATAACACCACCAGTCGATATAGAAAATGTCACTCTACTAATAATCGATTGACCACCGGACAATCGATTATTAGATAGACGCGAACCTCCTGGCACCGCCGCCAGGACACAACCATGAAGGTGTCGCTTTAAGTAATTAAACGTAGCAAGGTAACTTACCGCATTCTCCACCAGAAGGTCTTAAGGGCAAGCCCACCTTGGGGCACACGCGACACCCTAACCGGGGCCACGGAAACACCCGAGGCAACATAGGTACTGTCGCATCCCCCCTGGCCGTCGCGACACCATCACGACAGGGAGGGGCATCGTGACAGCCCTGTCGTGACGGGGAGGCCCGTTGCGACAACAACCTTGTCGCGACGGGGGAATGCGTCGCGACAGCAACCCTAACGCAATGGGGCAACGTGTCATGATATGATTGCGTCTGACTGGGCCGATGGCTCCTCTGGTGTCGTGATGTGCACCGCGGTCGCGACACCAGTAGAGAGGCAGACCCACGGGATGCTCCATCCCGGAGCAACCCACACACCACACACAAACCACACAGGGGAGGGGAGCATGGAGAAGCAATAAATGCTATCTACAAACCACAAGGGGCTCCCAATCCACCTGGATCGAGAAGGGATCAATCAATCCCTACTGTAAACGAAGAGCAAACCCATTAGTGCCCTTCACGTCAAATTGGCCACCTCCTCCTCACTCTACGCAAGCTCCACAATGCCAGGGACATGAGCACGACCCTCCTCCTTGCCTGAAGCACTCAAAAGGGAAGAGAGGGAGGCAGAGCACCGCTAGAGGGGGAGGTAAAGAGAGGGAAAGGAGGAAAGGGGAGAAGGGGTCTCCGGCCAAGTCCTTAAGCCTTTGGAACCCAAGTCGCGATGGGGCGATGCGTCGCATTAAGAACCTTAATGCGACGGGTCAGTGCATCCAGCAGAGATGCCACGACAACCCGACAGGTCGTACTGACACGCCTGCCACCCTAATAGATCTCAGATGACTAAAGCCACAAAACACTATCGTGACCTGTTGACCGGGTGCGACAAGAAGACGCGACGGGAAGGCCGGGCGCGATAAAAACTCGATGCACAATCTGGTAGCGACAAAGATGACTGTCACATTGGACACCCATGACGCGACACTTACACGTCGCCCAAACTGAACGCGTTAGGAGCCTGTCATCCAAGATGCCATACGGAAAGTCGAGAAGTTGAGGTATTACATCATCTCAGAAATATTTGCACGGTTCTCCAAGATCACCAACAGTCTGAAGTCACTTGGAAAGAATTACATAGACTCAGAACTTGTGACGAAGATCTTAAGATCCCTTCCACTGGTGTGGCAGACAAAAGCCATGGTCATTGAAGACTCTAAAAATCTATCAATCTTAACCGTGGAAGAATTAATCGGGAGTCTCATGACATATGATATAAATGTGAAAAGGGAGAAATCCGATCAATCAATTGGCAAGAAAAAGGACCTGGCTCTCAAAGCTGAGAAGTCCAAGACACTTAACTCAGAAGAAGGCACTTCAAGCGAAGATGAGGAAGAAGTGGCAATGCTAGTCTGAAATTTCAGGAAATTTCTTAGGAAAAATAAGTCATTGTCTACCATTTCCTCTACATATTTCAGGCAAGAAAGGAGAACATATCATCATGATAGAGATGATCTGCTATGAATGCCAAGGAGTTGGGCACATGAAATCAAAATGCCCAGTGTTCTTGAAAAAGCAGAAGAAAGTCAAAGCAATGAAGTCAAATGCCATGGTCGCCACATGGAGTGACTCCGATAAGTCATGCTCCACGGCAGAAGATGTCTAGGAGAAGAAGGATGCCCAATGCGGCCTTATGGCACTTGAGGATGAATCTCCTGAGGTAAACTCTGACCGAGAATCTTTTACTCTTGAAGAGATAGAAGAAATGTATTCTGCTTTACATGAAAAATACAATGTCAAAAAAAAAATGACTAAAAAGAAAATTAATGATATTTTGCATAATGAATATACTTGTGCATCATGTGATTTGTTGAATATTCAATGCAATGTCCTTCAAAATGAAAATGAATCATGCATAGTAAAATTTCATTTGTGAGGAAGAAATGGAATGCATGCTCCATGATAATGGTTTTTCAGGAAAACTCAGCATGTTTGAAAAGGAAAATATTTCCTTAAAATATGAAATTGAAGAACAAAAACAAGTGCATGTGCTTGAAGAAATTGTTTAAGTCTCTGAAAATTCAATCAAAAAATTGCATGAAACAAACAATGATATGAAATCTACTATTTCTAGACTCATGAAGGGAAAGCAAAAGCTTGATAAGGTACTTTGTGTTAAAGTTAACACTAATAAACATGGTTTAGGCTATTCCCAAAATAAAAAGAATAATCTTTGAAGTCTAAAATAGTGACATCTTTTGTTCATACTTCCAAAATCCCAAGCACTTCACAATCTCATATTAAGGAAACTACTCATGTTAAAAAACTAGTTCATGCTAAGAAAATTGAGCAAGCTAAAAAACCAGCTCAACTAAAAAGAAATAAGCATGTTGCACATAATGTCATTCATATGTCATGCCCCACACAACGTGTCTCTAACATCACATGTTATTTCTATGGTGGGTGGTCATATGAATTCTACATGCTTATTGAAGAAAAATATGTAGAAAATGAACTTGGTGTAGATTAGGAAGGATTGTTGCCTTCTAGGACTAACACTGTTGGACTCAAAACCATTTGGGTACCAAATAAATTCACTTGAGAGTTGTGGTTGCAGGTGTTTTTAAAAAATTGGAGTTGGAGCATCAATGTTAAAAACAAGGCACCGAAATAGTTCTATGAGTATCATGTACCTCTGTTTTTGAGCTCTCAAGGTAAGACATGAATACTCTTGTATACTTTCATTGTTTACTAATTAGATTTTGATAATAGGCTATGTTTTTTGTTCTCTTTTATCAGAAAAAAATAGAAAAAATAAAAACACGAAAAGAGTTTGAGAGTCTAGTGTCCATTGCATGCTTGTGTTTGCATGTCTATTCCTTGTGTGCTTATTTGTAAAGTATATGTAAAGACACCCTCCTTGACTCTTCCTACGGCCTATACTCTCTTGCTATATTTGTTGCATTGGCTTGAAACTTAGTGTGAATTATTTTAGCCATTATGGTAGAGAATTTTGCTTTTGTGTGTGCATACATTAAGGGGGAGCCCAATAGTTATGCATTTAACTTGCTTCTCAAAATGCATTTGACATTGAAGCCAACATACTAATGCACTAGAATATGATTAATTGATATCACCTTGATGATAGGTGGAAATTTTTCTTAACACCATTGTGATTCTTAAAATACACCTAATTTGTAGTAACTCGTGAGAAAAAAACTACCTGCCCGAGGTTGAAAGGAAAAGAGGAACTGAGATTAGTAACCGGGTCTTTCCACTGAACAAAAGAGGAGCCTCGCATCACATGACAATTCTTTCCTCAATTGGTTTCTGAATAAAAAATGGGGTAGAGTGTTAGCAACCAAAAATAGAGGGTCTATCATGCATGGGTTGGATTCAAAGTATCCGTTAGTGTTAATTCAATTTTCTGTCCAATCATATGTGTAACGACCCGACCTCCCAGAACCCTCGCCAGGGACCCCCGAAGGTCGTGCCACCACCCACGGATCTGAAGACCCGGAAAGGTTAGAATTTAGTCCAGTGAGATAAGCAATGAATTCAAATAACTATAACAAGAAAGACTGTACATTAATAAAGAAATTAAGTACAACGTGTCCCAAATAAAAGTACAGGTACAGAAAGAAGGTGCAGTCCTTAAGGACATACCCCGAGGACTTACAAAAAGGCCACTCTCAACTCACGCTACAAGACCACTCATGCTCACAACTCACACTGCTGGCAACGCACGGTGCAACAAACCGCCACCATGACCGTCCGGCAACGAACTCCTGCGACAACGAGTCCCTACCTGAAGAGAGTAGGGGGGTGAGCCTCGCGAACAAGGCTCAGTAGGGATAACCAGTCCCTTACCTGCCAGAGCAGCAGGAACTCCAACAAGCGGAAGCAAAACTACTCTACAAAGCAGTAAAAGCGAGAAACACCTACTGCAGAGTACTACAAAGCAGCGGAACATAGTAAACTCCTCGACCACAACCTGGGTCAGGCCAAAAATGACTCTCGCAAAACAGCGGAGTCAAACACATGCGGAAGCAACTAGAGCAACGCCACGACCCACAGCCAGAGTCGGGCAAGAGCAACACAATGCGGAAGCAACCCGACACACACACATCGAGACAAAGAAGCTCACGGAACACCGGAGCAACCACGTGAGACTAGAGTCTCACGACACAAGCACCAACATCCCGGACCTCCTCGAGGTTGGGAAGAAACAACCAGATGTCACCGCGAAAGACACCAAGCAACCAAGTGAGAACGACGTCTCACCACTAAGAACGGCCACCTCAACCTCCACAAGGTTAAGGGCCCACAAGCAGAACCACCCTGGACCCTGGACACGCCAAGAGGTCAGGGAACTACACACTCTGGTGCCACCTCAGACGACACCAAGGAACGGGCTACCGAAACAGATGGTGCCTGCACCAGGCACCCCGAGAGAACCCGTAAAATGGAAACCACTAACACGATCCACGAGGCCAAACTAACCAAGCCCACATAACTAGACATGGCTAGGCTACAACCCCCGTGCAAGCTAGGGCAACGAGAAACCATTCTTGGAAACAGCATGAGAAACACTGTCACGCAAGAGCACACAAGCCACCGCCACAAACAGCTAAGAGAGGGACACACAGTCAACCCCTCTCGCTCGCCAGCCACTGACTCCTGCCTACAACCTCCCTAGGTAGAGTGAGGCTAGCGAGTCCCAACAAAGAACACCACCACAAACACCGCAGTCCGGCCGAACTGCGGCCCCACGCCTGACCTCCCTACACGGCTCCGGAACCGATGCAGAGCGAGGCAGTGATAAGGACTAGCTGGTCCACACCGGAAGAGCACCTAAACCACCTTAGAGACCCAGACCAGCTAAGAGAGCTCTATAAATGGCTCACACCGCTGCCCCACCATTTTCCCCTTCTGCTCCAAGTCCGAGACTTGAGCACGCCCGCCGCCCGGAACAACACCCTCTGACACAGGTGCGCGAGGCTGGGGGTCCCAGAAACGGTAACTACCTGTCTCGCGGACAAGCCCTCAAGTGCTGAGCACTGGGCGAAAGAGAACTGGCATGGCAACCACCACAGAAACGGCACTGCTGGCTCGTAACCAAGACAAGCCCAGCAGGCACAAGGATGCATGACACCCCTTCTGGAAACCCCCAGAAGGGCGTCGGCCAACGCCAGCACACACAGCACGGCCCGAGAACCCGGAACACCACCAGGAAGAACAGAAACCAAGCGACCGGAACGCGACCACAGGTGCGTCGCCTTCTGAGCAAGAAGCGATGACCAACCTGTCGCCACCAGGTTGCGATGAACAGGGTGTCGCCTTCTGACCTGAACACGACGTGTCGAACCGTCACGTTCAGCATCAGAAGGCCGGACCCCAAGCAGAGCCACTGGCCCACAGCCAAACAACACAGAAGCAAGAAGGTGACAAGGAGATCGTCGCAACCAACAGCAGAACGCGATGAGGATCTTGCCGCAACCAGAAAGCGACACACAGGGTGTCGCCTTCAGATTTAAAATGCGACGTATCGAACCGTCGCGTTCCTCATCTGAAGGTAGAGCCCTTGGGGCAGAACCACCCCAAGTCCCACACCCCAAAGGGCCACAAAGGCAAGGCCCCAAATAGGAGGACTGACCTCGTCCCAAGTTGGAGAGACCTCTCTCTAACCAACTTGGACCCGAGCCATTCCCTACCACGACCAAAAACGGGAAACGACAAGACAATGAGAATGCGACGGGGTCCCTGTCGCGACCAGAACGCGACAGAAACTACGTCGCCTTCTGACTGGTATTGCGACAGCTTGCTGTCGCGATCCTAGTCAGAAGCACAAATTGGGAAATGGGACCATTCCATGGTCCCCCAAGCTACAATAAGGCCTCCAAACAACTGGGGGAGGGGAGCATACTTGCAAGCAAAGCTAAGAGTGGCTCGAGGGGCACCAATGCCACCTCTCCTCGCCCACACAACATGCACACAGCTTAAACACGTGGAAGGAGCACCACCGGCAAGCATCCGCCCGTGCAAATCACAAGAGCACTCTGAGCACAGAGCGGATCGCTCTAAAACAAGGTCCATCCACTCCAAACAAGTAAGAGAGTAAGGAAATCCCTACAGAGAATGAAGAACCAAACCCAAATGGGCCTTCACGAAGCCTCGGCCGCCTCGTCCTCGCTCCACGACGCTCCGCCGTTCCGCCACGAGCTTGCCGGTCACTCCACCACGCCCAGGCCACCGGAGGGAGCAGGGGGAAACTTCCCCACCTCGGAGAGGAGAAGGGAAGGAGAAAGAAAATAAAAGAGAAGAAAGAGGCACCTGCCAGGCTTAAGGCCTCAGAACTGAGGTCGCGACAGGATGCCTGTTGCGTCCTCAACCAGAACGTGACGCCTACCTCGTCGCCTTCTCAAAAGTTCCGACAGGTCTTCTGCCAGACTGACAGCCTCCAGACCACGTGTCACGTATGCAGGCGACTCAGGTGAATGCGACAGCTGGCACGTCGCCTTCACACCTACGTTGTGGACACGTGGCACACCAGCCAACAGACAAGGGGAACGCGACACAAGGGCCGTCGCCTTCTCAACTAGAAGGCGACAGGGAATACGTCGTGTTCAGAACGCGACACCCCGATCCGTCGTGATCCCAAGGACAACACCAAGGAAGCCAAAACCCGGAATGTTACAATATGTGTGATGTTTTTTAATCATATCTCACACATCACTTACAATGGTATTTAACTTTGAATGTGTCTTGAGAATTTGATTAAATACATGGGCTATATCATGGCTACTTCTTAGAGCATGCACTCCCTTAACCTCCTCATAGTGAATTCTGAACATTGATACTTTGTATGTGAGCCATTTGCATTTCTTCACCCTATTACCACCCACTTGTTGATGCTATCAAAAAGGGGGAGAGAATAATAGATTTTGTATTCTGGTTTGGGGGAGAGTTTGTGTACAAAAGAAAAGGGAAGAGTTAGAGTCATAAGTATCTTTGAGAGGGGGAGTTATGTTGCATGATTGAAGACAGTGCTTGTATGCATGCCATATAAAATAAAACAAAAAAATGCATCAACAAATTGAAACCAGAAATCAAATGTTGTGTTTTGTATGAAAAATCTACAAATGTTTTGTCATCATCAAAAAGAGGGAGATTGTGTACTTTGTAGATTTTGATGATCACAAAAATCCAATTCTCATTTATGTTGATAAAATCACAAAACATTAAATGTCATTCATGTTGATAACATCAAAGCACAAGATGAAGTAAAATATGTACGATGATTGACCAAGAGGGGGGTGAATTGGTTATGCCTATTAAAAATAAATTTTACATAATATATTAGACTTTAACAAGCAAACTTAATAAACTAGGTGCACAACGGAATATAACAAGTATATAGACGAAATCGACTATCCTAACGTGCGTAGAACATAGATAGAAGAGATGGATGCAAACCACAATTGTGTACACATGATTTAGAGTGGTTTGGAAAACACACCGCCGTATGCGCCTACGTCCACTATCTCACACCCTTGTGAGGATTTTTCTTCACTTTTTTCTAGGTACAAGCGATTAAACCCCCACACCATTGTTTCCGGGAATAACACCAACCCAACCTCATTTTTCAGGGATGAGATAACCCGATGTGTATGTGCCGCACGCACTACACACCAACCACATAGTATGTTCTTGGTTTAAAGAAGAACAAATGAAAAACGTGGATAGGAGAGACAACAATCTAAACAAATCAAGGTATAGTTGCACTAAGGGCTAGTCGAAGTCGAATTAGACGACCAAATTCAAGGAATCGATTGACCGATTATGATAGACCAATCGATTGTTAAAGAGAAGGCTAATTGACTGATGAAGAGAAGGCCTTCGAATTGGTGAAGCTCCTTCCGATCGGTGACCAAGCTTCCGATTGGTGACCAAACTTCCAATTGGTAAAGCTCCTTCTGATTGGTGACTAGGCTATTGATTGATGAAGAAAAGATTTGATTGCTGAAGAAGCAAGAAATTGGACGATCGATCTTGAAGAATCATACGACCGCTTTTCCCAGGAACACCTGTTTGAAGAGAGTGCAAATCAGACGACCAAGTTCATGAAATCAGACGACTGATTCTGAAGAGTGTATCAACACATGAAGACAAGCATGTCAACACCAAGCCAAGATCCAAAAATCGGACAATAGATTCTGACGACGAGGTATCCTAAATTGAAAGCACTCTTTCCACCATCAGAGCTCTTGCCAAAGATGGACTCTTTAGTTGTTGTACTATAAGTACAAACATGTTCTTGTGTTTGGAAAAAGAGAATAGCCACCTCCAAGAGATCATATTGTGCCCTAGTAGTCAAGAGAGGATCGTGCTACCCAGAAAGAGCCAACAGAAGCTCTGAACCTATAGAAGCCTGAAGAACAAGTCTTCATCATCCAGAAGCCTTCCAAACGTTCCAAGAAGTTGTTTTTCTGATAGGCATTGGACCTAGTGCTGCATCTAGAGAGTCTTTGTTTTGAAGCCATTTACATTGGTCGGTTCACCATCATGATAGTATCAACAGAGACATTCTATCCATGTTCTTATTTGTTCATAACTAAACTAGAACGTACAGTGTGTTGTGCTCTTGTGCAAGCAGTGGTTGGTGTGTGGTGTCTGCACACACTACATAACTGGGTTATCTCGTTCTTGGAAATGAGTGGGGTTTGTATTGTCCCTGGAAACAACCATGTGTGAGGGTCTGTAAGTTGTACTTGGAAACAAGTTAGTGAAAAATCCTCACGGGGTGTGGGGTAGTGGATGTAGACGCACATCTGTCTGTTAGCCGAACCACTCTAAATTCTGCGTGCATCTATGGTTTGATCCATCTCTTCTATCTCCTTTTTACGCATGTTAAGATAGTTGGTATCATTGTTTTAATTGTTATTCCGCTGTGCATCTTTCTTAATAGATCTACTTTGTTAAGTTTATCTATTCTATGTAAAATAATTTTTATTTAGGTGATCACCAATTCACCCCTCTCCTCTTGGATGATCATTGAACATTCTCTTCATCAACCTGATAGGGGTCTAGGATGGCTGCACTTGTGTGATGAGACTCTATTCTCATATGGTTGCTCTGTGGTTTCCGTGAGCTCCCTATCACGGCATGTGTGCCGAGGGCTGCTTCCGCGTGGTGCTCGACTCCACTAGTTCTGCGGTAGTCGTGTGTGGCCTGACCCTCGTTGGTGGTCATGGCGTTGTTTCATTTTCATTGTTTTGTAGTAGTTAGTCTCGTTGTTTCCTATTTACTACTTTCTAGCATAGTTAGTTTACTACTTTCTGGAGTTCCTGCTGCTCTGGCTGCTAAGGGACTGGTAATCCCTACTGTACCTTGTTCACAAGGCTCAACCCCCTTGCTCTCTTCAGCTAGGGGCTCATTGTCGCGGGAACTCGGTGTTGAACGATTGTGGAGGTGTTTAGTGGCGCTATATGTTAGTAGCAGTAGTGAGGGTGAGAGTGTGTGAGCTCTTGTATCAGAGTGAGCTGAGAGCTATGTTTCGTAAGTCCTCAGGGTATGTCCCTCATGGATTGCACATTTCTTCTTGTACCTGTGCTTTTATTTGGAACATGTTGTACAAACTCTTGTATATTGTATAGACTGTTATAGTTATTTGAATACAATGCTTATCTCACTAGACTACTCTTCTAACCCTTCCGGATCTTTGAATCTGTGGGTGGCGATGCGGGCACTGGGTTCCTTGATAGGGGCCTGGGAGGCTGGGTCATTACAGTTGGTATCAGAGCTTGGGTCTACTGAGATTTGTAATCAGTTAATAACTATAGGTGTCCTAAAGAAAGGTACTAGTATGTTGTTGGCACCGTTTGTGGAGTTTTAGTGATTAGGCATGTGCTTCAATTATGTGTTACAGGTGTGTGGCTTCTCAGCAGAGTTCGAGTGCGTGCTGTAGGAGGGTTGCAATTGTTGCTGAGTTACGTGTGTGGAGAGTGTGGTCGCTCGGCAGCTCATACTATAGTGGTGCAGTTGGCAGTAGGCTTGTTGGAAGAGGTCTTCCCTATGAGGAGGGCAGTTGTAGGCAAGTCTAGTACAGTGCTTCAGTCATCTTGGCTTGCACAATTCGGTGCATGTGTGCCGCTAAGGCTGAGAGAACCTGCATGTGTTGTGGCCTTCACCGGTGTAGAGTTGTTGTCTGTGGTCCGGTGGAAGGAGTTCTTATTTTCTTGGTTGTGTCTTCCCCTCGGTTGTGTTGTGCAGTAGTTGTTTGAGCATGTTGCCTCACTTGTCAGTGAATTATGGTTGCCCTATGTTCTACTGAGCTGGCATTGTTGCTCGGGCTAAGCAGACATTCTGTGTGTTTGTGGTGTCACTGGTTGTATGTTGTGACACTTGTTCTTGCTTGCTTGTTGGCCTTGCGTTGGCTAGTTGCGGGTTCTGGTGAGGTGTTTCTAGAGCTCTTTCTTGCTTGTTCTGATGAAGGTTCTTCCCAGAACTATCTTTGTGCTTGTTCTGTATGTTGTTGTGTTGCCCTCGAGGTTGAGGTGCGTTATCGGTTGGCTCCATGTTCTAGTAAGGTTCTCCCGAGGACCGTCTTGTGCTTGCTTCTACTTTTGTCGTGCCATCTCTAAGGTTTGTGCTGTTGGTTGTTTCGGCTATGTGTTTTGGTGAGATTCTTCCAAGGATTGCCCTTTGTCGTTTTTGGTAGAGGTTCCCCCCCAGGACTGTTCTGTGCTCATTTTTTGCTGTGGTTGTGTTACTTCCGTGGTTTGAAGTGTATTGTTTGGTTGAGTTGTCTGTTCTGGTGGAGTTATCCAAAATAGCTCTCTGTCGTTTGGTGGAGGTTCTTCCTATAACTGTCTTGCCTTGTGTCTATCCTTATTGTTGTTGCTCTCTCTCTCTCTCTCTCTCTCTCTCTCTCTCTCTCTCTCGCTCTCTCTCTCTCTCTATGAAGTTAAGCTACCGTGTTGGTTGGACTGTTGTGTTGTAGTCTTCTTGTATGTTTATGTTTAAGGCAAGGAACCATTGACTATGAGTCTGTCTGTTGTGTTGGTTAACTTGTCTTGTTGCATGTTTCCAAGTTTCTTGGCCATGATGGTGAACTGCATGTGTCCTTGTGGTTTCCCTGCTCGGCGTGCTCTTACAGATGGTGATCGGTGAGTGATGTGGTTGTGCGGCTAGCTATACTTCTTGCAGGAGTGCTGGTATTGTACTGTGGTTTTCTCTCTCGTGTGGGGAAGAGGCTTGTTGTGTGCCTTCTTCTCTGCTTTTTGTGGGTTGCTCGAAGTGGTGGTGCTCTGCCGTGGCGTTCTGACACCAGGGTGCACATTGTTGCGATCATTTGGTGAAGGCATCTTTGCTTGATTTGTTTTTGGATTAAGTTGGCTGCTCCCCTCATACTATTGTTTGCTTATGGCATCGTTGGTCGGTGGACTTGTTTGTACCGTCTGGCGTTGTGGTTGTTTATTTACCGTTCGACTGGATAATGCGGGACAATGTGTCCCTATTTGTTCAGTGCGAGGTGGCACCATTTCTCTTACTTGGTTTGTTCATGCCATCGTTTCCTTATGGCATTGTGGGTCGGTGGACTTGTCTGTGCTAGTTGTTGTCATGATTGTTCTTTGTTGCTTGACTGGATGATGTAGGGCAACATGCCCGGTTGTTCAATGTGAGGTATTACCAGTTCTTTGGTTTGCATTTTCCAAACTATAGTTGTCTTAAGCATGCTTTAGTTTTGCCTCATCTCGCATCTTGGAGGCTCTCGTATCGTCGTTTCGGTGTGTGGCCCTCTCTACCAAATGTGGTGGAGACAGTGCTCTATGTGGTGTGCTTCTAGGAGCCGATGTGGTTATTGCGCTCTTGAGGCTTGTAGGTTTCTGTGTGATTCTCTTGTGGGCCTCTAGTGGAGAGTCCCCTTTAGTGGGCCCTGTGTCATTTTGGGGCCGTTGGTGCGGCTGTGCATGCTACACCTTGGGTGGTTTTTAGTGCTTTGTGTTTCTGTGCCTCAAGGGCCGGTGTGGCCTGTTGCATTCTTTAAGACTTGTGCTTCTTCATTTGTGGCTTTCTGGCTGATCTCTAGAGAAGAGTCCTTCCTATTGGCCCCATGTCGTCTTGAGCCTTTGGTGCGCTATTTATGTTCCTTGGGTGGCTTTTCGATGCTTGTGGTGGCACCGTGTGCTTGATCGTGAACTTCGTTTGTCGTTTCTTGAGTTCGCTTGGTTAGGAGGTGTTGAGCTTTCTGCCTCTGGGACACTTGTACTGGCCTGTAGTTTGTGGTTGTATCGTCACCACTGTGGGTGGCTGCTTTGCTTTATCTAGGTAGCCCTATCGATGGCACGTCCGACTTTGGTTGTGGCATATGTCCAAGTTTTCCCTCTCACCAAGGGAGTGAGTGTCTTCGGTTGTGGTACTCTAACTTGCTCTGGGTCCTTTTGCTCGACCTCTCTGGTTGCCTTTTGTAACGACCCCGAGAACCTGACCCTCGGCTCACACTGAGGACCCGATTTTCGTGGTTGCCACCCATAGATCCGGAGACCCGAAAGGGCTATAATATAAATCTAACAGGATATGTAGCAGAAGTAAACGTCAAATGCTAAACTAGAAGTGCACACGCGGAAACAGAAAGAAGAACGAGACCGCTGCATGCCGCTCTAAGTACAGTCCCAACACAACACAACTAGTACAAGTAAAAGCAGGGGATAATAAATCCCTTAGGGGCTACCCCAAGGGTGACGTACACTGAGAGGGGGAAGACCACTGCTAGCTACGGGGACCACGACTACCTCCCCATCTCCTCCGCCCGGCGTGTGCCCTGCCGCTGCTGAGAAGTCTCACCTGGGAAAAAGGAGGGATGCTTCACAACAGAAACTCAGTAGGGACTACCAATCTCCTACTGGCTCTAACAGGCAGAAGAATATTATATAACCAATTTAAATAACAGCAGTTATATTCTACCTACGAACGGAAGTGCGGAAGCAAAGCTACAACTAGCGCGGTACGGAAGTACAACACGGTCAGAAACTTCGTACGACTGCTCATCGTGACCACCACATGGCTAGTAAAACATAGACAGGGGGAAACCCCACCTGGACAAGGAACACTAGCTATGGAAAGCACTACCACTAGTCAACGGTCAGGTGCGCCCACTGACGTCTTATCCTCGACTTAGGTCTAAACCTCCACGTCTCGTCAGAGTGAGGCAGGACACAAAGTAACACAACAGTAAATACCGTCACACCCACACTAAAGCGTTCCCCAAAGCCGGACCATGGTCCTGGCTCTTTAAGCGGTTCGGGGCCGCAAAGAGCGAGGCATGAGAAAAGGACTCGCTAGCCTGCACCGGTAGAACTCGGCCGTGCTCGGTGTCCTAGGCCTAACCAAGAGAGCTCTGTAAACGACTCGACGTCGCCGTCCTAACCACTATTTTACCCTCAACTCCAGAGTCCGTGACTTGAGTACGCTCGTCGCCCTGAACGCTCCCTCTAAGGCGCACGAGGATGGGGGTCCCAGGCAATGGTAACAACCTCTCTCATAGGACAAGCCCTCAGGTGCCGAGCATCGGGCGAACGAATAGTGTAGGACTGTACTAGGGAACTAGCACAGGTGCCACGGGTACAGTAAAAGAAGCAGAAACGGTGAAGACTTAACAAAGCACGATACTTCGCAAGACCATAACCTATCTCTCGGCTGTAGTCGCGACGCATCTTGCCGTCACGACCTTGTCGCGATGCCCTACCCTGTCGCGACATTGTCGTGGCGGCCCTAGCCATCGCGACTAGGTCGCGACACCCAAGAGTGTCACGATCATGTCGCGACTGGCCAAGCTGTCATGACAAGATCGCGACCTCTATAGTGGTCGCGTCTTCAACAGAGGGGGGTTCCAGAGCAGACCTTCCGGAGACCACCCCAAAAACACGATGCAACCATTCCACAGGGGGAGGGGAACATGCTCAATATGTATTGAAAGCTGTAAATCACCCAAAGCACCATTAAAACCCCACAAACATGGATTCATGAGAATCTACGCTCGATGGAAACCTCACTTAAGCATGAGCATGATCCTCACACTCCCACAACCATAAACCACGAGGAAACACCGTCTCTAAGGGGAGGGGAGCATGCTTAGGGTGAGAGGAAAAAGGGTCCCTACCTCCACAAGTAGAGCCGATCCATTGGGGCCTTCACGTTGGAATGGCCACCTCCTCCTCGCTCCAAGCACCACGACCACGTCCCTTGCACGAACGGGATGACACCACCTTAGCACGAGCACCACGAGCACGAAGAACGGGCGAGAAATCGCAAGGGAGCTCGAGAGGGAAGGAAGGGGGAAGAAGGGGAAGTGAGAGGGCGAGAGGGGGAGAATGGGGCGCAGCCTCGGTTTTAAACCGAAGGCCCCCAAGACGCGACGGGTTGACCCGGCGCGACAATGACCATGTCACGCGCGACCCCAAATTTAGTCAAACCTCGAAGACCAGGGAAAGAAAACACGACGACTGACCAGGTCGCGTCAACGTTGTACGCACCTGACATCCGACACAACCATTCTGACAGACAGGATAGTGGTCACGTCTGTCAGAAAACAGTTGCGACGCCTCCAGACGCCGCGACAAGAACGCGACGTGCACCCCCGCCGCGACCATGTCGCGACGGCCAGGTCTGTCGCCACAAAACCATGTCGCGAAGGGCTTCCTGGCACGACCATGTTGCGACCAGGAAGCCTGCCGCGACCCTGAGGACAGGGCCAAGGGCCCAGGAGGACCGGGTCTTACACCTTTGGTTTCATGTGGTTGCGCACTTTTCGGTGGTTGGTTTGATGGTACCCACCCTTGGCCCTGTGAGTGCATGGTAGGTGCATTGCTGACTCTTCGTTGGTTCTTCGACCATTCGTGGTGTTGGTGAGTCTAGAAGCCGATGGCGGAGTCTCCTTTTAGTTTGCCTGGTGACAATGAGGCCTATTGGCTTGCTAGTACTAGACCATGGGGTCGCTGACGTCCTGAGATGCATAGTTTTGGCTTAACCTTAGACATCTTCTCTGCTTGTGTCGTTGTGTGCTGTGTTGTAAGAGTGTGTAATTTCTCAATTTTTTGGCTCCACATCCGTCTGGTCCTTGTTAGCCGCGAGGAAGGTTTGGGTGAGACTGAGTGGTGGCAGTGGACGGTGTTTTGCATGTTGAGAATTATTTGCATGAGTATTGCTGCTTTGATTCTCGTCTCTTGCGTGAGATCTCTGCTTGGCTGGTGGTCGGCATTAGCTGCTGCAAGTGACGCGAGGCCATTCTCCTGAGACTTGTAGTTGGTTCTCAGGCATTTCTCTCAAGTTGTTGTCGGCAACTGCACCCTCTGTCGGGTTTTTTTAGCGACAGAGTAGGTTACTAATCTATTGGTCCTTACAGTGGGGTTTGTTCAAGTCAGTTTTGGCATTGTGCTACGCATGTGGGGTTGTCGGGTTTCGTTTGGACACCCCACGTGCATCTGGAGTAAGCCGTTGGTTCTTCGGTTGAGTGATCCACATGCGTTTGAAGCATGTTGCGTGAACCGTTGGTTTTTGGTTGGTTGTTCTATGCATGCTCGACAGTGCGGCTGTGGCCACGAGGAAGTTAAGATGAGACTTAGTGGCTTCTTCGCACCTGTGCTTCGCGTGCTCTGTTTTCCCTCAGGATCTTTGGGCTTGACCCAATTTCGAGGACAAATTTCATTTAAGGGGGGAAGGATGTAATACCCCTGGTTCCTGTTTGCATTCTGGGTGACTGGCTCCTAACGTGTCCGATCTGGGCGACACGTTAGTGAGGCATCAGTGGGGTTTGACGCGTTAATGCTCTTAAGGCGTCTTCACTTTGTGACACGTTAGTCACCATTGTCTTCTATGTCACGTCCGGTCAGCGGGACATGTTAGTCTTATATGTGGATCGTTTGACACCTATTAGCATGGCAGGTATGTCAGTACGACATGTCTGGTTGTCGCGACCGTCCTCGCGGACGTATTGGTGTCGTGGTAGGGTAACTAGACGCGTTAAGGTTGTTAATGCGGCAGGTCGCTCTAACGTGTTCTGGGTACCAAAGGCTTAAGGCCTTGGCTGGTGCTCATTCTTCCTCTTCGCCCCTCTCTCGTGTCCCATTTCCCCTCTGGTAAGAGATCTCCCCCTCCCCTTCTTTTGGTGTGTTTCGAGCCGGGTCGAAGTGGCTCGGCATTGTACGACTTGCATGGAGAAAGGAGGAGGTGGCCATTCACACGAGAAGGGCCCCAACAGGTCGATTTCTTCATCTGAAGGTAGGGATGCTTGTTCCCTTCTCGATCTGAGTGGATTGGAGTTCCTTTGGATTTCTAGATGTTTTTCCTAGTGTCCTCGTGCTCCCCTCCCCCATGTGGTGTATGTGGTGTGAGTGAGTGACTCTTTTGGATGTTGCTTCCTAGGGTCTGCCTTCGAACTGGTAACACGTCAACCATGGGTGACGTGTTATTAAGAAGGAGACTACCCATCTAGACGCGTTATTATGGTAGTAGGACTATCCGGCGGGTTCATGTCTCGACGTGGCAGCACGTTCATGTCACGACTTGTTTCTTCAATGGGTTAACCTTGCCTGCTGATTTCTCCCTGTTTGTAGCTGGGCAAGGGTGGTCGGTGCCTGTGTGAACTGAGTTGGGTTCCCCGCTTGATCCTTGGATAGTTGTCGACATGTTTTCCTGTGTTTCTGAGTTCGGGCATGGGGTGTGGACTCTTGGGTCAGTTCCGCCCAAAGTTCAACCTTCAGGTGAAGGATGCAGTGGTTCTCCGTGCTGCATCCTCAACTGGAGGCCGTGCCCTAGTTGTCGTACTATGAAGGTGACTCACCTATTGTCCTCGCTAGTGGCAACAGTCGTTGGGCTACCTTCCGGCCGCTTTAAATGTGCAATTGTGTACCTTTTCTTCCTTTTTGTTGAGTTTTTGGTGAATCACGTGTGCTTGTGTTAGCCGACGGCCCTCTCAAGAGTCTTGGGTCGCTTCATATCGTACCATCGCCACATTAAGGTATCGACCTGAGCAGACGCCACACATAAACCTTAACGCGATTGGGCACTCGAATGCCATACTAACGCATCGGGTCACACAGACGCCTCAATCTTCACTGACACATCGGGGCAGCGAGACGCCTTACCAATGCGTCATCATGACTAGATGCCTTATTAGATCGAGGATCCCTAATTTCGAAGCATAAAACAAAACCCTCAAATGGCCTTCCAAGGCCCCAAAGCATGACTATAAATCAAGAAACTCATGGAACAGAATCTAAACATGTTGTTCACACTCTACAACATCAATTTCATGCATTACATGCTTCAAATGGATTAATTTAACTAAATGATCAATTTAGTCAATTTAAATGGTAATTTACGTGCTCCACACATAACACATCTCTCTCAAATCCTAGAGCCTCAAAACCACACTCTAGAAATATAGGGTACAAAATAAACTCGAACAGAACTGAGAAAAGGGGCGTCACCCTAACAGCACATGAAGAACGCACCCATTAGGGCCTTCCTATGATTTGGTCGCCTCCTCCTCACGAAGACCACTCCAGAAACACTCCCCAATTGATCAGAAACCCTCCAAAGCTCAAAATTGCCGCAAGGTTCCTCCTCTAGTCGTGAGCAGGGTAAACCCCTGTTATGGCTGAAGGGAAGAACAAAACCCCTCCACCGCTTGGAATACGTCACATCGCCCAGATGCCTTAAGAACATGTTAGAGCCGGGATGTGTTATCCAAGAAAGTGACATGCGGCACACACATGCAGAAAATTGCCTATGGCTATCATGTTAGCATAGGTCGACACGACAAGAACATGTCCACCTCCTAGGCCGCGACAGCAGCTAGAGACCTAGGCCTGGGAGCAAAGCCCAAACACAAGCCTAAACGGCCATGAGACACTAGACAGACACCAGAACATGCTATGAAACCCAATAAACTAGATCCAAAATGCCAAGGCGCTACAATTCTCTTTCTCATGATCTTCTTGAGGGTTAGCCCAGCCTAGGGTAGCCACTGTCCATGCTAGTGAGGGTCAGAATCTCGACAATGATGGGCTGTCTCACTATGTTCTTCCCCATTCATCCAATGATCAAGCTACACAGCTCATGCGTCTAATTCCTCAGCTTGATTCTTCTCAGATCCAAGATCTCATGACTGTTCTCAAAGGTAAAGTTGTATCTTCTCCCTCTCCTAGAGTGGGTGCTTCTCGCTCCATGTCGTCTACTTCCGGCCCTTGTGTCATCAGGGGACAAGCCGAGACCACTCTCATTCAGCTTAGGGCCATTTGATGAACCCCCTATGAGTTAGAGCACTATTGTTCATGCGAGTCGAGGTTATCTCCCTTGCTACTCCCCACAAGAGTTTGAGTCGTATGCCAAGTCAGCATCCCGTGCCACCTCCCTTTGTGCTCAAGCGCCTGCCACTCTAGTTATTATGTCTGAGTGGGCCACTATTAAGAGGGAACTACAAGAGTTGCGAAAGCAAGTTAACCCCAAGCAACACCGTGATGTACACATGCCTAGTTTCCATTGCCATTGGATTCCACCTCCATCAAAGCTGCCTAAGTACCGCAAGTATAATGACACTGGCAACCCATACATATACATCAAGGATTTCATCTATGAATCAGCACACTATCAACATGACCGTCGCTTTATAGCTTACATATTTCGCCGGTCACTAGATGGGTCTACTTTAGACTGGTTCTATTCATTGCCACTTGAGGATGTGGAAGATTTTGCTATTGTGAAGAGGAAATTCCTTGAGCAATTCCAAGATAGGGTTGGGCCAGAATACTCTCTCACAGACCTGATAGCGAAAAGAGAAACCTGATAGGTGGAGATTGTAATCACGGAGTACGCGCCCCTCGAGGAAGTTGCCTCCTCAGCTACCAAGCTCCATACTTGAGGAAAGAAGCATGACTTGATGAAGGAGATAATGAGAAAAATGGGTGGAAATGGGAAGGCCACGAGCTAAGGGGGAGTTCTGGAGAGATTTTGGCAGCACTTAGTGGGAAAATGGGGTCCTCCTCTCCTTCTAAAAGGGTAGGGTCACTTATATAGAGAAGAGAGATAAAATCCCGTCCATAAGTGATAATGACCCATGCAAATAATAAAAAGTCAAGTAAATCTGCATGGGAAGAGTCCTAGGAGGGTTCCAAGGTAGGATGGAACCTCAAACTGCGGCTGGGGGGTTGGGAGGTTGCTTGTAGATGATGATAAGCCCAATGGAGGATAAAGTGGAGGTGGTTGCGGAGGCTAGCACATGCAGACCATGTCGCGACGGGTCGTAGGGACGCGACAAGGCTTGTCGCGACGGCCAAGGTGGTCGCGACCATGAGGGCACGTGAATAGATATGCATGGGCTGTCACGATAGCCAAGGGGGACGCGACCTAATGCTAACGCGACGCCACGACCCGTAGCATTAAGGATAATCAATTATATTGGGATTTTAATGAATTATTTAGGAAAATAATCAATTATTTAAGGTTTTTTAATCAGTTAAATGGAATGAACACGACCCTCAAGGCTGTCGCGTTAAGGTTTGAGGGTTGAAACTCTAGGACAAGGACTCTGGAAATGATAATTGGACGGGACAAACTGAGAATTGGGCTTTAATGGGCTCAAAACATGGCTGACGAATGGGCTCAAGGTGAGTGACCAACTTGGGGCTCATTAGGGGAACAAGAAATGTGGTTTGACTTATGGCTAGAATCGGGTGTCTACAGATTGCCCCTCCTTGGCTTCCACTTTGCAAGGGAGTGTAGCGGAGGTATCATGAAATGACGATGACACAGAGATGACGTGGAGCAGACTAAAAAGATGGGAGCCAAGGTAAAGAGACGCCTGATTTGAGCAACAAGCAATAGGAATCTTCTTGAAAGTCCCGAGTTAACTGTTCGAGCAGAATGTAAGGAAAACACAAGTCTGAACAAAAGGGAGAGAAAAAGAACGATCAACCCCTCGATTGAGAGGTACCCTAGCCGATTGGCTTACATGTTTCATTTTGGAGGGACATGTGCGTGCCATGTAGGTAACTCTGACTCAAAACCTGGGAGCGATTTGCAACCAAAATGGATCAAAAGGAATGGGATGAAAATTGGATAGAGAATCCAGACAGGGAAATTCGTAACAAACTAGCAAGAGCAGCTTGCTCGAAGGCAAACCTTCTGATACGGTGTGGAATAGGATTTCTTGTTCTGAATGTGAAGAACAACTGAGCACTCAACAAGAGCTCATTATCAGCCAGGGATGAGTCATGATAGCTCAAAGTCCTACATGATGCATGCTGGGCTAAAGGAAAAGAAAACATAAAATCAATTGCAAAGAAAAGAGAAAATAGAAAATAAATCAGGATAATATTTCTAAACCAAACAAGAATGGGTCGAGAATCTTCTTGCAAACACTGTGCAAGACAGAGTTTCATCGTCCCCAAAACTATCCAACTTAACGGCCCATCCAGCGATTAATAACGTGCACCTAGATCATCACGATTTTTGTTAAAGGGGAGCTCAGATCCTGGAACACATTGAGAGCCAGTCGGTCCTTGAAATGATATAATAAGTAAGCTAATATATAGTAATAAAAGGGAATAGGGATAAGAAAATCATACCTGCACTTACCTGTGAAACTCCATTTTTGTGATTTTTTTATTTTTCTGATTTGTTTTTGAGATTTTTCTGATAAATGGACAAACAATAATTGACTGAAAGTAAAGAAAGTATGTACAACCACAACATCAACACAAGCAAATACGCACAGACACAAGGAAAATAACATGTGTTAACGCGACGCCTATGGGGGTCACGACAGTGTTGCGTCGTCCACAGAGGTCATGACCTTAATGCGTCGGATCGGGGCATCGCGGCACTGTTCTGTGTGCTAAACCCTGAATCGAGCCTATCCTTATCCTAATACCTATTCTATTACTATGGATTCCTAAACTTAAACTAATGCTACTCTAACACCTATGGACGAATTGGGATCGGAATAGCCCCTCCTAGAGCCTATAAATAGGGGTACAGGGCTCCAAATTCGTAGCCCACCCTCTCTCTTTCTTCTCTCTTGGTTTTCTCTCTCTTTAAGCCATGAAGAGGTCTTCTCTTCCCTCCAAGCCAA